>OU015494.1:196787689-197159673 GCA_907164885.2 Dolomedes plantarius
TAGATTTTGCTTCAAAATATTTAAAAAACTAAAGTTCAAAATGTCACGGAAATTCGCTTACTTGCGAAATAACATATTGCAACCTCAAAAAAAGAAAAAATAAGCAATAAATACCATATTATTTTATTGATTGGGAAAAATTTTTAAACCAACAAATCTTGATTTTTGGTTTGAGCAAATAAAACTGAGAAAAAGGTACTTCATAGTAATCGATAATGCCTGCAGAACTCCCGCTTCACTCGCATTTGTCGCACAAATTGGTGTTTTTCTGAAAATTTTGACTCTCTCGCACACACACACACAGGGGGATCCAAAAATCGCAGAAAAAGTAAAAATTCAATACTAATTCGAACAGTTTAGACAGTAGTATGATGCAGTTTTCATAGAAATGCCTAGAAAAACATGAGATTTTTTCCACCAGTCAGGCACAAATATAACTATCTCGGGAATAAAATTTTTCGTTATCGAAAAAATCCCATGTTTTTCTGTGCATTTTTGTGAAAACCGCAATGTGCTATACTTTTCGAATTATTGAATTTTTTACTTTTTCTGGGTATTTTAGATCACCCTGTATATTATATATATATATATATATATATACACTGCTGGCCACCCAAATTGCAACATCAAGAAAGACAAGAGATATCACAACAAAATTTATTTTGTAGATAACATGTTGACCAAGTATCAAATAATTAAATTTATAGACTTCTGTGAAGTGTGGTTCCTGCCAAAATCAGTAGCCAGAGTAGCCGCCATTGTTGGAGATCACCGCTGCCACACGCCTCGGCATTGATTCAAAGAGACTTTGGATGAGTTCTTGGGGTACAGCAGACCAAGCAGCTTCCACACGTTGCCAAAGTTGATCTGCTGTGGCAGCTGGGGATGGAATCTGGGTCAATCGTAGAGCAACCATGGACCACATGCTTTCTATCGGCGAAAGATCCGGAGAGCGAGGCGGCCAGGGAAGCAATTCAATCTGGCGATTAACGAAGAACCGTTGGACAATGCGTGCCACGTGTGGTCGCGCATTATCCTGTTGAAATATGGCTGTGGGCAAGCCCTGAAGGTAAGGAAGGACAACTGGCTCCAACACCTCGGAGATGTAGCGCTGGCTGTTTAAAGTACCGGCAATGCGTACTAGAGGTGTGCGAGAGTGATATCCAATACCGCCCCATACCATAATACCCGGTGCAGGACCAGTCTGGCGGTGCATAACGCAGCTGTTCAGCATCCTCTCTTCACGGTGTCTCCAGACTCGAATGCGACCATCGTGGTGTTGCAGACAGAAGCGTGACTCGTCAGTAAAGACAATTTCATTTCATTCTGCCGTCCACATCCTTCTGTCATCGCACCATTGGCGGCGGAGACGTCTGTGGTTCTGCTTCAAAGGTAGACAAAGCAATGGACGTCTTGCGGACAGACCACTCTGCTGTAAGCGGCGTCGAATGGTATGCGCAGACACTGGATGATGCGTTACAGACTGCATGTGCTGTGCTATGGTTCGTGATGTGACTGAACGATCCGTCACTGCCATGCGCACAATTTGCCTGTCATCACGTGAAGTGGTGCGCTGAGGTGGATGCGATCGAACACGCCGGTCCGTTGTACCCTCCTGCATCCAACGATCACATATCCGCATTACAGTTGTTTGGTTTCGTCCAACACGACTACCGATTTCCCTGAAAGATAATCCACAATCTCGGTAGGCCACTATCCTTCCCCTGTCGAACTCGGATACTTGATAAAAAGATGATCGCTGTTTTTGGACGAGGCATAATTGATCGGTTTTTTTTTGAAAAAACCACAAGAAAAACACAATTGCTGAACTTGAAATCGTCGAAATCTCCAAGCCTTAAATAGCGCTTTGAAGTGGTGCCACAGACGCGCGTGATGTGCGTCTGCGCTGAAATTCTAATCATTTGCATATCTCACCTCCGCTAATGCATGTTGCAAATTTCATGTTATTTGCATGTTTCCTTCAGGGTGTTGCATTTACAGTGGCCAGCAGTGTGTATATATATATATATATATATATATATACTTACTGTGGCTTTGCATTGTTAGATATATTGTAATTATGGAAAACTGCGATTTCATTTTATTTTAAATTATACATGTAGCCTTCTGATTAATGTTCCATAAACAATCTCAGTGTGTAGCATATCCTGTATCTTAGATCAGGACACACCACACGATAGCGGACCTATTTTCACACAACCTTCACAACGGTTGAAATAGTAGTTTACTCTAATTTCTACGCAATATTTAGCATAAGAGTGATATGATAGGGAAAGGGAATATTGATTCGACAGCCCCAAACATTAACGCATCATGTAAAGAGCCTGTCACTATTAATTTGCTCCCAATAGTTTAATTACGAGATTGATTTTAGAACTGTCACTGCATTGAAACAGTATTTGTAATTCCAAATAGCGCAAATACGTTGAAATATCTATTTGCCGTGTTCGAAAGAGATCGGGTGTGAAGTATAACATGTTCAGATAACGGCCATTTAGTGAAAAACAAGGCCCTGGTACTAATACTGGATTTCGGAAGGCGATATCTTTTCTGCTTAGAAATGGAACTGAGGCAAATACAAGGAATTTGTAATCCTTTTGGATGACAGTGTTGACAGTTTCTCGGAGTATTTATCGGAAATAAATCATCCAATAAAATTCAAACGCTGCATTTGAATGATAAGTGACTCCCGGAGTATCAGAACAACAACAGAAGCAATAACCCTGTTGACCACTCGCTCATTAACGAAGACCGTATGCATGTTAGAAAGCAACTGATGGATTTAAAGATTAAAAATTTGGAGTTAAAGATCTAGTTACACAACCAAGGATCGAACCCAGAATTCCTAAACTTGGACCAACATTCTACGTACCGAACTATCCCAATGGTGTGAGGAAGTGTTATTGTTAAAGACAGGTCTCACAGATTATGCGGAATTAAAATATATCTTTAAATTGATTGCAGTTGAAAACATGAGTCGAGAAAAGTATTTCGTCCCAATGTCTCAAAAATTATTGGGTTTTTTTTTTCTTCTTTTTTAATGGATGAAGGTGTGTTATGTGTCTATTTCTTGCATAGCATCATTGGATTGATAAATCTTGAAAACCATTATATTTACTTGATATTCTATGATGCTATGTGAAAGATAGACACATAACACCTTCCTCCACTTGTGCCTTCCATGTATACCAATGAAAACAATAGACAACGATCTTTAGCTTAGCCTACTCTGACCTAGATGGACTCTGATTCTACGAAAGGCCCTATTTGGAGCTTTGGAAGACTGTCTCTTCCTTTTATAGAAATTAGTAAACCTTATTTTACAAAACAGAGGTGATGATATTTCTCTTTTTGACAGAGGATAGAAATTTCTTTTAATCATAGCTCTTCAGTCACAGTCAATCAAAATTAAAAAGCCGTCACTCGGCTTCTCAGTAAGACATAAACAAGCTTGAGGCCAAATTTGAAACATAAAGGGAGTATTCATGACTGATTCATTAATAGAAATGGACGTTTTGCCAGAAACGTCATTTTAACAGTATATTGATGCACAAAGAGTCGGAAGTAGCTACTCCACTAGAAATTTAAATAACACAGAGTGTGAAAAAAATTTCGTATTTTTTTAGTAATCCGTAGCTTCATAGTTCAGTATATTCTTCCGTTAGACCTTATCTAGGTTGTACATAACTTCTTATAAAAGTTTTTTTGCATCTGCATTCAGCCGAGGTCTGAAATGCAGTGAAATATGTTTAAAGCGCTGAAGGTAATACAATAATTATCTGAAAAATTTCTCAAGTAAAGCTCTCATTATTGATTTCCATTCCTCTCCTATTTTCTCTTCTTTTTTAAACCAATGACACAGCATCATTAACGTTCCATAGTCCTTCTTTCGAAAGGTCGGAAGCCACTGTAACGACTGATAGATCATCTGCTTTTTTTTAACAGCACTTCTTCCAACTAAATTATCCCTGTCGTGCGAGGAACTCTACTTTTGGAAATTCCAATCCTGTCAGCCTTAAATGTAACGAATGAGGGAAAAATTAGCCCCAAATGCTCTCTTTTCAGTCAGAATGTACTATTTTAAACACAAATGGAATATATATATATATATACATATAATATATATATATAGAGAGAGAGATAGATAGATAGATAGAGAGAGAGAGAGAGGTCATATTAAAGATGATATCGTTTGCATTTATGTAAGTGAATCCCTATTAAGCCCAAGAAATGAAACTATATAACGTTCCTGAAGACATCTTTTTAAAGATGCAAAAGACTGAGGTTTAACATTACAAAACATACAGCATTAGCGATAAGGACTTTTCAGTGATAGTCATTAAAATGGGCAAAAATTAATTATTCTTCAATAACTAAACTTCTTAAATTTTCCTTGCGTTAAGAAACCGATACAATCACTGATTAAACGGCACGACACACGATGCTAGGTTCAACAAGCAAAAGATATTCTGATAAATCTCTATATTAAATCAGATCTGTATCCCTATAAGTCGTTATATAATTCAAAATACGGATTATAATTACATTCAGATTATAAGAGCCATAGATTCGGATTATAATCACTGACTGCGAAATAAGTCATTTTTACAATTGTTTTATATGAATTAGCACAGGTCACAAGAAAGTTGAACATTTCGAGCTAAAATGAAACGCACAAATGCAAATTTGCATATAAACTGAATGAATACGGCAATTTATCAAGAAATTTTGAATTACGCGATCCCTAATTAAATGCGGTATCCATTTACCATATACTAAGTTAATGGCTCACAGTGAAGTAATCTCTCTCTCTCAATCGGCTTGATTTGACTGTTACAGAGTAGTAACTACAGTTAAGAGTGTTTGTCACAATTAAGTTGTCCTCCTCGAGTTAATAACTGAGCTGATGAAGCAATTAACACTTTATTTCAACTAATGAGAGTCGGTTTGAAGCTATTTAACTTTTTGAAACATACATTCATCATGTTTAAAACGCATAATTACTGTTTGTGCTTTATGAATCTCGTTTGAAATTTTAAATTAGGATTTAAAATTAAGACAATAACGCAAATAAATAAAGCAATAAGCTCCTATTCACCATTTCTTTCAGTGTAATTCCTATATCACTTTTTACTGCAATTGCGGTGGTAATGAGAAGATGACGTTTAGTACATAAGTTAGGATATCAATATGCCATTGTTACGTGTCTATATAAACATGCTGGTCGGTATTCTGTATTACTCTCATAGTCAGATGCATAACACTGCCCAGAAATAAACTCTCCTATTAACGTGATCTCTCGATGAAGCAACACTGAAAACATCTAAGGCGTTTCTTGTTTTAAAATCTTTTCAATCAGAAATGAAAAAACGAATGTCGTATTTTCTAAGCGTTAGCAATTATTTGATTATAAAGCTTTTAATAACATAATGTACTAAATTCTTTCACTCTGAAAGCTTTCTTTATTACTGTAGTTGTAAAGAAAATAATAATATAACATTATTGGGCTGATTATCTTTTGTTGGTTTAGAGTGTTTGCAGCAAGAAATAACAAACCAGTTCTAAAAGAAGCAATTCTTAATGAAACAATTAATTCCACGGCCTCTCTTTTTTTTGGTTCAATAAAAAGATAATATTTGCGCTCATTACGAATGGGCCCAATTCCAGGTGTATTTTTTGAACAGAGTTCAATTCAAACACTTCCCTTTTAAATCTATACTGCTCATAAATACGAAGAAAAAGCTTGCCTTATTAACAGAATTCGAACCCACATACTCAAGGCACCAGGCCCATTTCCTTAAATTAAATTCCTTATTGTCTCCAAGAATTCATCACTTCGACAATTTTTGCTGCGAACGATTGCGTATTGTTGCGTGTGAAACCAACAAAAACCCAAGTACGGCTCTTTTTTCTTCTTCGTTCTTTTTAAGCTAAGTACTCGTGACAGTCATACAGTACGAAGAAACGGCACTGGTATGGTTAAACAAGCTTCCAGATATCCTACTGACAATGATTCCTCATAACTAAAATAATTCCAGTAAACATGCTTCTATATATATTTGTGAGTTAGATTTTTCTCCTAGAAACGTGAGAATCCCAAACTTAGGAGGGTGAACCCCTACACATCTGTCACCTGTTACGACTCAAAACTCCGTCTATAACTGTTTATCCCTATAAACGGGGAAGTTTGGTTTTACTCTCATTACGGGAGGGAAATACTGTATGTGTATGTCACGTGTCAAAACGAAAGTAACTTGTTGTCGCGTTGGAGAGCCGATTTGCGCGGCTCTTAGAACCATGTGATGGCTCGACGTAGTCGAGTGGGAAAATCTGGGCGGCATAAATGAAAAGCCGTGATTAATTATTGTAAGAATACTGTAATTGTGCTGAGATTGTGAATTAATAAATGTACAGTGTTTCGTAAAGGATACGGAGTCGGATACGTTCAATTTATGGTACATCACCCTTGATGAACTTTTATAACGCTCCATTTAGAGACTATTATTTTTTGTAATAGTAATAAGCTATTGTGTAGTAAATTCCTAACGTAATATCATTCTAAAAATTTCTGTATCTTTATATACCTAGGTACCGTAGAAGTATCTTGAGGGAAAGACAGTAAGATCTTATTTACTTGTTAGAAATTCTATGGAAATCAAACTTTCACTGCCCATCGACATTAGGGAATCCAAATTTAAGGAGCAGGAACACTGCAACTGCCAACTGATAGAACCGAAGATCGAATTCGAATTCGGATCTCCAGACCTCGATGAAGGAGTTTTATCATCTTTAGCTGAGATGGCAGAACTCGATCAGATCGTTTTCAGATCGAGAGAAACATGTAAGGTATACACAAGATTCGATTCACAAGAATCGAACTTTTGAGTGAATGAATTAAAGAAGCTGCTTGAGATATGCTAATTTCGGCATACGCGCTTAGTATAAATACCATGCAGCGTCATTAATAAAAAAGGTTGTTAAGGTTGAAGAAGGGTTGTTAAAGTTGATAGATAAGCGAGAGGGAGCTACGAGGGTATGTAGCTCCAGTGCTATCCTGCGCTAGTGCTTAGGGGGCCCAAAGTTTACGTGGCAGTACTGCTAGTTTGACTCTCTGCTGGTTTGTGAGTATTGAAATGTGTATTTTTATTGAATGTTAATATATATATTCCGTACAAGTAGTACGTATGCTTATTGCTGTAAAAGCAAATTCTATATGTGCAACGAATTCAATAAACATTGTTTCATGTATAAACTGTGTTTGGATCAAATTCATTTAGAGTGCCACTTCAAATTATATACACCCAAATCTGGGTAGAAGTGAGCTAGTTTCTCTATAAACAGGCTCATGTGTTGGATTCCATTCCTTCCATATTCCATTTCTTTTTCAGAAAAATTACATAGGATGTATGTACGCCTGTAGATATGTTTTGATTAATCTTTTATGTACTGTTTGGACGATTCTGAATTTTTCCAGAAAAAAATCATTAGCAAATGGCAACTTAAAAGGAAAGAAAAATATACATAAAAAGCTATTTGTTGAAGATTTCATATTGAGTCGCAGATAACTGAATAATGCACTCTTTTAAGGGAAACAATAAAAATCTTAAAGACATTCAATTTAAAAAATCTGTTGTGAAAAAAATTTAGAAAATGGGAAGAAATTTTTAGTATCTTCCGCAAATAATTAAATTAATTAAATTATGAGTAAACAAATGCAACGACTGTAAAAAAATCCCTTCGTTTTGAACTATCACTATAAATTAGATGTTTTATCCAACTTCAACGTGGAGAATAATAAGGCATTTTACTAAGCGTATTTTAAAACAGAGTGACGTGAGGCAATATTATGCAAATTATAAGGCATTTCTCCTTCGAGTATTTCTTAGTGAAATAAAAAGAAGTCATTTATTTTAAGTAAATGCTTTTCACTTACTTTGCCTCCAGTCACTTAAGAAATCATATTTTTCACAATTTGTTCTTGACATGTATATATATATATATATGTGTGTGTGTGTGTGTGTATTCGTATATATGTGACTGTGCGTTATTCCCTTTCATTAACCATTTGCTATTTTATTTTTTAAACACCTGGACATAACAGAAATAAATGATTGTAAATATTTCTTTAAGCTTTCTCCGGTTAATTTTAAGCTTTGATGATGAAGAAAAGTTTATTTTCTTCGCAGTCAAATAAATTAGAAATAATTAAATACCAAAATAAAAGAATAAGCAAAGAATAAAAAATATGACAGAAAATTTTCTCTTTGGATTTTTCAGCTGTCAAGTAAAAGAGGGTGAAGTCAAATATGAACGACTTTGTATACAGGAAATGATTTATTATCACTTTAAATATTCTAACAGAGCACACAGCAGAAAACATCTGCATAAGCAAAATTCACAAGCACTGGGAAATGGTAAATGATATAGATTTCAAAATATTAGTTTCAATATACACACCTACCCAATATTAGACCTATAATTTCAAATTTATTATTACTCCTTAACTTTTTAATCCATATAATGTTTGTGATCACAGAACAAAGATTTTAGGTTTAAAATAGTAGCTGTTAATTTTTGTCATTTACCAAATAATCTTTAAAATTCCAGTCATTAGTTACATATTTTCTTAGGGTCGATTTTAAAGACAATCATCTCTATATTATAAATTATAGTGATAAGCGCTCATTAGAGACATATGTCAATGAGGAATATTGTTATTTTTAAAGCTGAAGATTAAGGCATGGTGAAAGAAACGGCGAAGTACACACTTTCTCAGAAATTATACAGAAATTTCAAAACGTTTTAAACCGTCTCGAAACCTATTCAAGACGTATAATTATAATACAGTCGAAACCCGTTATAGAGAACCCGGTATATAACGAACTCGCGGATATAACGAACGAAAATTTTGGTACCGCCGTTTTCCTATTGTACGTAATTTAATTAGTATTGTGTCAGTTTAATGTACAGTCGAACCCCGATATAGCGAACCCGGTATATAACGAACTCACGGATATAACGAACGAAAATTTTGGTCCCTCCATTTTCTTATTGTACGTAATTTAATTAGCATTGTGTCAGTTTAATGTAATCGATTTTAGTCGATTTAATTCATTAATGATCATTTTTAATAGATTTTATCATTATTTTAATACATTATTATTGAATACACATTTCAACTAATGAGTTATACATTTTGTGAACTCTAGCATTTTTCTTAACGGTTCGGATATAGCGTACCACCGGATAAAGCGAACAAAACCTTTGGTCCATTGAAGTTCGTTATAACGGGGGTTGACTGTATTAGTTTCGACTGTAATAATACACAATTCTGCCTTAATCAAAGTATTGCAATTTCCTTGCTTAAACTATAACTGTTGTTTAAGAGGGATAAAACGAAGAACGCTCACTGCAGGTAAAGCATAGAAAATCCTGAAACGTTTTGTATTAATATGTCAGATTGTTTAACCTTTTTTCCTGTATATTGTGAAGTGATAGCATGTACGAATAATGTATGGTGTTAAAAAATTCAGAATAGCCAAAAACCCTTTTTATCGAAATTAATGTCCAAGTGACGAAGATATTCCTGGCATGAAAACGGTTTACAGATAATTTTATGAACAGAATTCGAAAATATTTACAAAGAACTTCACAGTTTCAAAAAGTCGGGGAAGAATGATAACTTCATGCCTTTACAAAACAACCGATAACAAACGTTTCCTCACAGAACCCCTTTGTCAAGGAATCTAACAAGCGAAAATTTTATTTAATCATTCTTTACTCCATTTCCTAGACATACCTCATTATTTTTTTAATGTGTTTCTCCTTTTCCAGAAACAAATTTCATAGCCTATATCTTAGAAAGTCATCTCCAATAGCGAACTGAGATCCCTCAGACATACTGCCCAAAATCTGTTTTCAGTAATCAAAAGGAAGATCGAAGGAAAGAAATTTAATGAAGTTCATAAAATAAAAGTGAAAAAAAAGGATTATCATCGACCCAAAACATACGGTACTGATGTTTTCAGAAGAGGTAAAATCACTGGAACAAATCCTTAACCTATGAGATATAACTCGTCAAAGTTGTGATCAGTATATTCAAGGGGAAAAAAATCTCTTTTTTTATATTTTAACCTTTTCCTTACGGGGTGGGATAGCATGTATCCCAACAATACGGACCCAAGAATGAATGTGTGTGTGTAAATAAATATATATATATATATATATATATATATGTGTGTGTGTGTGTATATATATATATGTATATATATATATATATATATATATATATATTAGGGCGGAGCGTAAAAAAAAAGTTTTCGATTTTGTTTTTTCCCTAGTGCGGAAAAGTTGGGTACTGGTGGGTAGGTCACGTATGCAAAGTTTTGGGAAAAACAAAAAATATCTTCCATCTCCATTTCGACCATGATTTTTAGCAGATTTTTACCATACAGTTAAAAATGTGTATTTCCATTGTTTTGTATTCAGCTTTTCGCTTTTTCTGAAATAAAATTCAGAAAAAAACCCAGAACTCACCACGGGGAGGTGGCTGCATTGCGAGTTCCACCCGTGCCGACCATCCAGCCAACCATACCGGCACTTAACTCCTCGCAGTTATTTTGGTTTTACTCGGTACTCGCATTTGGTTTCAAATGATGGCATAGCTTTTCTCGACTCTGTTCGGGTTCTAACTAAACCGTTACGCTTATTTTCTCCACACACAGCCGCAGAAACCTCTGTTACTAGTTTCACGAAACGTTCAACACTTTGGGTGTGGCAAGGAATTTTTAGGCATCCCATGTGTTGAGCTACAGACTCTCCACTGGAAATCAAATTTCTCAATTCAAATTTCTTCTGTCAATTGGGGGTTCTGTCAAATTACATTTCTGCCAATCAATAAGGTTTAAATATGAAACTGGCTCGAAGTTGAGTGACGGAATGTTGTAGTGTCTGATTCCTTCCTTTTTTCCCTTTCTTGCTCGTAAAATACTACGTAGTCCAAGTTCTCGAATGGACTGTCTGTCGTCTGTGATCATTGACAAGATTATTGCTTCCGGGTGGCCGAAATAGCCATTTCTCTGGATAATGGGATCGACCACAGTCTTTAAATCGGTTTTAACATAGCGTGAGACGTTTATTGTCTTCCAAATTTCGTGGACCATATGTGCAATATGGATTTTATTTGACTGTAAACCACATAGGTGGGTACACTTTCATGATGAACTCTGCCAGAGTTTGAAGTTGGTTTGAAGGCTCTGACGATTTAATGTATGAACGCTTTATTCCATTTGCAGTTGTTAGCCAACGTGCATGAGACATTTTCCCAGGGTGCTTTTGTGACAAACTTGATGAGCAGTTTCGATTTGTGACAGCTTGACAAATATCCCAAAGCTATCGCTTGTGTGTGCTAAGATACTTTATGTCGATTTTCGGAAATTTGCTCGAAATGTCTCCAAAATTCACAACTGGAAGGTTTTTACAATTTGCCAATGCTTTCCCAGTAGGACCAGAAAATGCATTAGGGCCACTCGTTCCCCCATCCAAATGCTGCACTAAATGTCGGAGTGGCAACTCATTTGCGTGTAACTGGCAGATAAACCAGTGCAAGGGTTTCACAATGGCTTCCCCAGGAAGGCGAATCACGCCGATTTTATAGCCAGTATTAACGACTGTTCCATTGCACCCCATTGCTGCTAGTTGATGAATGTCAATATTCTTATTCTCCATGAATTGCAGCATCATTTGAGAAATACTCAAAGCTGGTGATGAGGTTAGTGCTATGTGTCCAAGGTACTTGCTTCCAGGTTCCTTAATCTTTGTAACATGTTCTTCCAGCACTGTTTTCTGGTACATCTTTCCTCCTACGCTCTCTTGCATTAGAGTTTTGGCCTTCCTTCCATCAAAATTAAGTCACTTCAGTGGTTTCAGCTGTCTTTCATTTCCTTGCTGATATTCTGTCCGAATTTTTTCCCTCTCTCTTCTTAGTTTATGTCTATCAATTACATTTCAAGTGTCTGTTTCGGTAATCATCTCCGAGTCTTCCAAAACAACGCTTGCAATGATGGCTCCAGCCCGATCTGAAACTCCGGTTCTGTCTCAAGCTATAACTACTGCTGGGTATCGGCTTGATCGTGACGTCTTTTTCCCTTCAGATTGAGTCATCCTGGATGTGGATGGGGAAGGCTTCAAATAATCTGTATCACTATCGGAGTTATGTGCATCCACGTCAGAATCTAGATCAGGAAATATGAGCCTAGGTAGAGTAACAGATGGCGAAATGTTTATTTTAAGACTTACTGCTTCTGTCTCTTTCTGCTTCCTATCGGCTCGTTTCCTCAGCTTTCAGTTTCTTTTAAGTCAACTGCGTCTATGGAAATTTCCCTAAGTGCCCGTTGGTTTATAAGAAAAATTCTTTCCATTTCAGGGATCCTATTATGCTTTGGGCAAGAACATTTGTTAAACGAAACACACTTACATGAAGAAATGTCGAACAATTTCCGTGAGTCTTTCACGAAGGTTTTAAGCTTCGTTTCTAAAGTTGTTGTTGACAATGTTTTCATGCCAATATATTTCTTTACCTTTCTGCACACAGTATGTCAGCTGCTTCCTTTCTTTATTAAGTTTCGAATTACCTCTGTATTTTATTTAAGAACAAAATGCCGAGTTGAATAGAAAACAATGGAAATACACATTTTTAACTGTATGGTAAAAATCTGCTAAAATCACGGTCGAAATGGAGACGGAAGATATTTTTTGTTTTTCCTAAAATTTTGCATACGTGACCTACCCACTAGTACACAACTTTTCCACACTAGGGCAAAAACGAAATCGAAAACTTTTTTTTTACGCTCCGCCCTAATATATATATATATATATATATATATATATATATATATATATATATATATATATATATATATATATATATATATGTGTGTGTGTATATATATATATGTATATATATATATACGTATGTATATGTATATATGTATATATATATGTATATACATATATGTATATATATGTATGTATATATATATATATATATATATATATATATATATATATATATATATATATATATATACATATACATATACATATATATATGTATATATATATATATATATATATACGTATGTATATGTATATATGTATATATATATGTATATACATATATGTATATATATGTATGTATATATATATATATATATATATATATATACATATGCATATACATATATATATGTATATATATATATATATATATATATATATATATATATATATATATATATATATATATATATATATATATATATATAATCCTTGTAATAGCCTTTCTTACAAAAGCGGTATGAAATTTCCTGTTCTAAAGAGGGAATCGGAAAAATGGGCCCCGTAAGCTAAAGGTTAACCGAACTTAGTACCTTTAAATCCGCTTCACATGCTTTAATTTTGCATACGTGACCTACCCACTAGTACACAACTTTTCCACACTAGGGCAAAAACGAAATCGAAAACTTTTTTTTTACGCTCCGCCCTAATATATATATATATATATATATATATATATATATATATATATATATATATATATATATGTGTGTGTATATATATATATGTATATATATATATACGTATGTATATGTATATATGTATATATATGTATATACATATATGTATATATATGTATGTATATATATATATATATATATATATATATATATATATATATATATACATATACATATACATATATATATGTATATATATATATATGTATATACGTATGTATATGTATATATGTATATATATATGTATATACATATATGTATATATATGTATGTATATATATATATATATATATATATATACATATGCATATACATATATATATGTATATATATATATATATATATATATATATATATATATATATATATATATATATATATATATATAATCCTTGTAATAGCCTTTCTTACAAAAGCGGTATGAAATTTCCTGTTCTAAAGAGGGAATCGGAAAAATGGGCCCCGTAAGCTAAAGGTTAACCGAACTTAGTACCTTTAAATCCGCTTCACATGCTTTAATTTTTTTTCTTAATATATTTTCCATGGCATATATTACTCTTTTGAACTCAAGATTAGAAATTAATGTGAACAGGCGTATTGTGCATGCATGCACACCTATAGCTACAAACACAATTTTTATAGAAGATTTAGGAAATAGCTCGATTTAAATTGAAGAATAAGAATTTTGAAACTGGCAATATACAAAGTATTTTCTGAAGAAATAGGTTTATACTCTGTGACTAAATCTAGCTGGAAAAAAAACTTTCTTTTCGGCTTCGGTGCATGGATTCTTAATAAATCTCCATATTTCGGGAGTATGTTATAAATTCTATTCTTCCCAACGGTATCTTCACGATCCACGGTCTCTGAATGGATAAAGGAAAATCCTAGCCGTCACAAAAAGTATTCTCTACCGAAATACAGTCTTCCATCTGAACAGCAGTTTCACTTTTACGCAAAAATTATTTTGTATAAATATATCTTTAAGGCTAGCAAGAAAAATTCTAGTTTCTCTTTTTCTCCTCATACATTCAGATATTTTTCCTGGTGAAAATTAAAGGTAAATTCAAAGAAATCTTAAAAATATTAGTGTTTTACGTGTTTCGCCGTTTACAGCGAAATACTTATCAATGTAGCGTAACCAATTTAATATGAAAATTTACCATGTATACTGATATTTTATACTTTAAAAATTGTTTTCGAAACTTATACAGCCGAGCACAGAAGTGCATTACGGCAGGTGGGACTTACTTCGAAACACAGTATTAAATGGGTATGTGTTTCATGTAATATTTTCTGGAGTTATTAGATCAGTCCTGGAAGTTAATGGCCGCACCTTTTACGTCTCAACAACGAGTAAATTTATGGCTATATTTGACAATAACCTATATTTAGGTTATTGAAGTCTCAAAGATATGTAGAAGATGTAAGTGACCTGAATAAATTGGAAAATTCTGTCTCTCAGACCAGCATCTCTAAAAGGGGGAGATCTGTAACCTTTTCCTTACTCAGTGGAATTAATTACTAATAGTATTTCAAGGGGGAGAAAAACTTGAAACTCCGAAAAAGATTTAGATGGCCAATAGTCATCCAAATAATACCAAACAAAGGATATCCTCCGTGAGGAACGCCGTAACTGAAGGGTTGCTGTGACGCATATAACACATCATTTCAGTGATGGTAAATGGAGTTATTTATTACGACCACAGTGACTGAGCCCTGGTGTACATCAAGTCGCGTAGTGCACTCTATTTTGAAAGTCTGTGTTAAACTCCACGCTACAGATGGTGGACAAAATAATACGAACACCTGTGAAATAATGGAAAATCTTTATTAATAGGGGGTTGGACCACCCTTTGACTGAAGTACAGATTTAATGCGACGTGGGATAGATGCATAAAGGTCATGGACAATATTTAAAGGAATATTAAGCCATTCCTCCTACAGAGCGGTCTCTAATTCCGAAAGTCCGGATGGAGGTGGAAATCGGGAACGAAGTTTGGACTCCAAATATTGCCATAAATGTTCAATAATATTCAAGTCCGGAGACTGAGGGGGCCAGGCGAGATGTTCAACTGCATCGTCATGCTCTTCGAACCATTCTTGAACACACCTAGCAGTGTGGATAGGGGCGTTGTCGTCTTGAAAAAGCGGTCGCTCTCCAGGGAATACAGTCTGGACAAAAGGATGGACATGATCCCCTAGAACGCTTAGATGGTGATTGGATTTGATCTTCCCATGCAGAATAACAAGTGGCCCAAGACCGCGCCAAGATATCGCATCTCATACCATAATGGAGCCACCCCCATGCTTCACAGTCGGCAAGAGGCATTCAGGATGAAACGCTTCTTTGGGCGTTCTCCAGACATAAACGCGTCCGGTCGCCTGAAATAGGGTGAATGACGATTCATTTGACCATATTACCTGTTGCCACTGCTGTGGGGACCAGCCTTTGTGATCTCTGCACCATTGGCGTCGCTTGAAAGCATTAGTTGCTGTCACCAACGGTTTACGAATTGCCACTCTGCCATAAATGTTCGCAGCATGAAGTTCCCTTTTGACAGTTTTTGTTGAAACGGGGCCCTGGAAATGACTGTTCATTTCGGATGTTATCTCGGATAACGATTACTTGTGCTTTCGGGCTACTATGCACTTCAAGACCAGTCTATCCCTATCAGCAAGCTTGGACTTTCGGCCACTGTTGTGCTTTGAAGACGTCGTCTTACCCTATTTCGTGTACTCTGTCATAACGGCTGATACCGTACTCCTTGCAAACCCCAAAAGGTTTGCTGTTTCCGTAACCGATGCTCCACTTAAACGCGCTCCAACTATCATTCCTCTTTGGAACTCTGACAGGTCTGACATTTCAACTTATCACAGACAGTTCGATAGAAGCATGCAATGTAGGTGACTGCCATTGAGAGACTGATACCTTCCTCTTCACGCTCACTAGGTGGCAGACTTCTGTTGCAGGTGGCGCGGCTGTACTGCAGGTGTGAAATACGTCATACTTTTTCACAGGTGTTCGTATTATTTTGTACTCCATCTGTATGTACTTGTTTATAACGTTACAATTTAAAAGGGGGATGTGGAATAACTGTAACTGTGTCCGATCGGCCCCCTAACTGCAACCTGTTAACTGTTTGTAGTTGACATGTTGATGGGGGTTTGCTGTAAGCTGTAGTTACATGTGTTCATAACATTCAATAAAGCATTTTTGTACTGATGCTTCGTCAGGATATTTTATAAACTATATTCAACAGAATATAATCCAACATATAGTGTATTATAACACTCGTAATTAATGAATAAGGATCAAATTATTTTTAAAGAAACAGTGAAAAAAATAGTTTTGAACACGTATTGTCTCGTTTGTCACTAAATAAATTTTGTGAAAATTATCTATTGTCACAAGCAAACCTCTAGTAGAAGCTCCATACTATTCTTACTCGGTTGCGCAAAGAATAAACGAAGTTCTAAGTACATTTTGGAACAGTTACCTTGATATCAACGTTATAAAAAAGAAAACAAATGCCTAAGAGAGAGAAATTAAGCACGTGCCTGAGTGGTATGATTTTCATAATACGTAATAGCCTTTTGATATTGTATTCCCCTACTATCGCTTTTCCTAGAGATACAAATGACTAATTAATCAGAATGGTGATAATTTTGTGGAACCAAACTTGTCACATATCACAATCTGTTTCTTTAGTTATCAAAATAACACGTTGTTGGCCTCATTAAATGAGGCGTTGAAAGGCAAAGTGGTGTAAGTCACTTTTTCAACTTTTTTCATTTGGGGACAAATATGTAATCTCCATGTTCAATTTATGATGGAATTGTAAATAGTTATTATTGGCAATATTGTAATAATTGTTATGAATTATAATTTGTTCAATTTATGGTGGAATTTTTTGTAGTTTTTGCAGTTAAACTCTTTTGACTTACACCACTTGACTTACTGACTTACACCACTTTGCCTTTCACCGCCTCAAATGTCGAAAATTTTCCAGTCGTGTATGTTTCTAGATCCGTCATAAGATAAAGTAAAACTTCTCAAAGAAGTGTATAATTTACAGATGTGTAGAAAACATCTGTAGATAAATGAGAATGATCGAAACTGGGATATTATGCAAGTTCGGGAAATGTTTGGTCAGCATTAGAAAACATAATACTAATCTAGCATTATTATAAACTAATATTTTTTAAAAATCTTTAAATTTTATAAAAGTTTTCATTTTTTTAATTTATGAAAAGGGAGAAGCGATTAGTTTCCTTTGTATTCCTTTTGATATATGTTGACGCCTGACTTAAAACTTCCGTTTTTCACTGTAACCTTCACGCCGTTTTCAAGGTTAAATTTACCCGTAGCAACTCAGTTCGTTAGTTGGCTTCAAGAACTGGATGTAATTGGTCGCCAGTTCGAATGTCTTCATGTCAGAACCATTAAGTAAAATAAATTGCGTTTTCGGAAAAGCCTTTAAGTCATTTTATTTAATATATTTCGATTCGAACCTACGGTCCACTCAAAGGATTCAACAATATAGTTAAATTACTTTCCAGTAACTTTTGTGTTGATTTTATCCATCGTGATCCTCGCTAAAGGGGCTTTAAATTTCAGTAATACTTGTGTTATTTTAAGAAGGGTTTTGAGTAAGGCATTAGCAGCCTGTTTTACATGACACTCTGACTTTTGCAAGTTACATCTTGGAAAATTGCCATGAAAACTTTATCTTTAATTTTGAGGAGATATACAATAGGCTCTCCTGGCATAATTTCACATTACTCTGTTCACTATTAGGTGAACGATATTCAAAAACTGAAAATCCGGTCTTGAAGTTCAATAAATTATTTTTTAATTAAAAATATTTAAAAATGCGCTTCAAATAATACAGATGGTAAAGTAGAGTAATTGACTACAGCCCTATAAAATTAAGAAGGATCTGGCAACAGGAAATGATATATTTTCCGTGGTAATTATGTAATGAGCGAAAACCTCGAATAAAATCAAATACACTAGCATATTACGCTTTCTTTAGTTGCATAACTGAAACTTAGAAGGCGGCAGTCGTAAATATCCATATTCATTGCCCTGAATAATAGAAGCATGGCTAACTTCGAAATGGAGAATTAACATATCTAATTTATAAATTCGTGGTGCTTGTGTGAAGTAGCAGTATGGCGAAATTTCAAATACTTTGTACAGTACTGTGCAAATTAATTGGGACGAACACACAAATTTCACATATGTTGTTTAATTAGTTAAGTTCACTTACATGCATGGTATAGCAATCTAGTAGCAAATATGTCCTCCTCTAGCTTTAATGATATCCTGTACACGTTTTGGCACGGATTCCACTAATTTAGAACATAAATTTTTGACGTCGTCATCACGAAACCAAACTTTTATGACATTCTCAATCATTTTTCTCTTGGTTGAGCAGTCCATCTTACTCACACGTCTCTTCACAATGCTCCATAAATTTTCGATGGGATTTACAGCTGGAGATTTACCAGGCCAATCCAAAAATGTTAATTTATTTTCTTGAAAAAATTTCTTTAATAGCTTAGAATTATGGCATGGAGCAAGATCCTGTTGAAACACACCAACACCGCCAGCGAACGTTTGCATAAAAGGCACAATTTTGTCTTCTAGTATTGAAATGTATTTTTTGGAGTTCATCATTTTTCAACTAGAAGTAAGATACCAGGTCAACCAGATATAAAATAACCCCAAAACATCTGCTTTTGAGGGTGCTCAACTGTTTGATTAAGATGTTCCCTGATGGGTTCAGCTCTTCGCCTGACAAATGTTGATCGAAATCCTTACACAAAAAAATGCGTTTCATCGCTGAATACAACCTTATTCCAGTCTTATGCAGTCCAGGATTGATATTTCCTAGCCCAGTACAAACTTTTCTCTTTATTGCATGCGATAGTAACCACTTTTGGACTGGTGTTCTTGTCCATCTCCCTGCTTCAATAAGTCTTCCTCGTACTGTCGATGAATCAACGCTCACACCAGTAGCCAATAATTCTCTCTGAAGATTTGTACTTGTCTTGCGAGGATTCATTTTACTATTTCGCACAAGAAATTTGTATGTCCGAGGTGTTATCTTACGTTTGCGTCCCCATTTACTCTTCTGTTTTGGAGAAACTGTCCCAAACTTATTTTGCTGATTAATAATCCTGGAAACACTGGATTTTCCAACTTCAACTGCTGTAGCAATATCCCTCACAGTCATAGAGGTATGCTGACTAAGGGTAACAATTCAAGTCCTTTTCCTGGGAGTGATACCCATTTTTTTATACACGTGAGAACCAAATAACTCACACAATCGATGACTTCTTACAGCAGCTAAAATGCAACTGACGCGAAAATGCTCTACGTTTGGTGATCACGTGGTCAAACCAGTTTGGACTAGTCAAGGCCAACCTCCCTTCGTAGCAAAATGCAGTTCAAACTGATTTCAGGCAGGAAATCCCTGGGAAAGGACGGATTTTGTGAAAAAGGAAGCTTGTCCCAATTAATAAGCACAGTACTGTACAATTTCATGACAAATTTTGCTCCAAGGTTTAAAATTGCTAGAGTATACACCAGAAACAGAATGGTTTTCATCTGTGTCTGGCAAGTAATCGAATCTCAGCAAGTAGTCGAGAATCGCACGGCGAAAGCAATGTATTGCTCAACCACCAGCATTAGATTAGCGTAAACGCCTGATTAAATCCTAATTCTCTTTCATTTTACCCCATTTTAAAACAAAGGACATTCGAATATATTCAGTTTCGATATCCACATTAAACAGCGGAATAAAAAGCACATGAGATGTCAGTATATGTTATAGTTCATCATTAGTAATGTACACAGCTGAAGCTGTTTCTCAAATTCTTCACGTGCAGGTAAAAAGTACTACGTGTTGTTGAGCAGCACACAATTATGAAGATTTGGGGACGGAAAATGTTTTATCGTCAGAAATCTTTAGAAGACTTAAAGCGCCATTAGGAGACTCATGTCTGTCCCAGATAAGAGTGTTTGCGTGGACAAAATTGTTTCAGGAAGTACGAGACTGTGTGGAAAATAAATCGTACCCAAGAGATAAAATCAAAAAAAAATGTACACAATTTTTTTTCATGGATTCACAGAAATTTAAGAAGGTTTTTTTCTCTGTGCACAAAAACAGTAGAACACAGAGCTAAGGTAAGTGTTTCAGTAAAGAAGAAAAACCATCAAACTGCCCAAAGGGAAGGAAACGGCAAGGTTTCGAGAGTTGTTTTTTTTCCTTAGACAACGCTAGCCCGGCAGCATATTACAATTCCTTACATGAATTCACGCCATTACATCTTTTGGCGGCTGCTGATTGGTCAATTGAGTTTGCATCGGCAATTGCCATAATATTTGATCTTAAGCGCATTTAAAATGAGATAAATGCTAAAATATATTTCTTAGTTGCTTTCATTTCGATAATTGCATAAAATTTGATCCTAAGCGTAATTTAAATGAGATAAAATCTATTTCTTAGTTCCTTTCATCTTTATTTATTTTTTTACGCTATATTTTACAAGGAACGTGAATTTTTTTTAAGTGGCGCCACCTATTAATGTAAAAGTAATTTAAAGTGACAAGCAATTTGTAAAAGAAATTTTCGCCATAAATGCCTTCATATTTCTTTTTTGTGCATGGAAAATTTTAAGAAATTACCAATTTCCGTAGTAATTTCACTGTAAAATTTTAGAAGTAGAATAAAATAGAGTAAATATTACTCAAAATTGAATTTTTTTCTTAAATTTAAATGTTGAATTAAAAAGAAGGAAAGATATTTTCTTTTTTTTTTAATTTATATGTTGAATTAAAAAAAAGAAAGCTTTATTTATTTTTAAATTTAAATGTTGAATTAAAATTTTTTTTTAAAATTTTTAAATTAAAATCTTAATTGCAAGATGCAAATAATGTATATTTTGCTGTTTTGCACACTTTAGTTTTTTAACCTTACTCTTAAAAAATAAAAATTACAAATACTCTTCTAAAAATTACCAAAAATAGTGATGAAAGTTTTGATTCTTGAAAAACAGACATGCTTTCATAAGCATCAGCGCACCAAATACACAAATACCGATGTAAACTCATTGACCAATCAGCAGCCGCCAACCGATGTAATGGCGTGAATTCATGTAAGGAATGGTAATATGCAGCCCGGCATTACAGAGCCGTAACCAGGCGCAGACTACACGGGGAGGAGAGTGGTTTTAATTTTTAGCGGGATCTGGAAAATGATCTACAAAGGAAGTTAGTAAACCATGAAAAGACAAACAGGGGTAATAGTCTCTAACCAGTGTGATAAATAATAATTTAGGAATTGTTTGTACCGACAGCCACACCTCAAGATTGCCTGAAAGAAAACTATAACTCAGCTTGAAAGAAAACTATAACTATTTGTTCGAAACTAGCTGTCAGTTTTAATTTTTTAGTTGTGAATTTTAAGATAACCTGATTTTTTCGTTCTAGCAATCTCCCCAAGTGTCACGAAAGTAAAATGCTATATGTTTTGTTTCTTTTAAATTCGAAGAAATTGATAGATTCCTTTAAAAATTCTGTAAAATCAGTTCCAAAACATATTGCTAAAATATACTAACACTGTTCCTATAAAATTTTTAAACCTCAGATTTCTATGAAATATATAAAAAAAATTCTTTATCCAGAAAAATATGAACTAATCGAGAAAATGAAAATCAAAGCATACTACGGCAACTTTGGAAGTAGAAAATCAAACGCTCTGATTTATAAGAATAGGACGGAACAACAACGACAAAGGATATCATACGATGATACGATTTCAGCAGAAAAGAAGGGAAAATTTAGAATTTCTTAAGAAAGAGTGTACCCGTAACATTTCAGCATTAATATTTGTAGAATGGAGTCAATTCAAGATTCGAGACTTGATGAATAATAATTCATGAATGGGGAATTCTTTTTCAAAACGTTTAATGAAATTGACGAATATTTTAGGAATTACTTTTTCTTCACGTTTAAGTTTTCTATTCATACGCTCTCTCTCGCTCTTGATTTTACCTACAATACCGTTTTCCATGTTTAAAAGCTGTATTGAGAAATAATTTCCGTTTTGCAACTTCTTGATAAAATTTAAGAAAAGAGCATGGATTTTGCATTTGCATTCAGCCATGCATAAATCACCACGAAGTGGTGTACAAGTGGTTCAATAACGGGTGTTTTCAGTTTCAAGTCTTTTCACAGTTCAGCGGCACTAAATAAAAAAAGCTTAAAAATATAAGATATTCCAATGTTCAATTCACAAATGATTGGGATCCATTTAAGCGAAAATTGAAGATGAAAGAGCTTGAGTGATAGCAAAAAGAACTTTTTAGGAGATAAGCGTGAACAAAAATGCAGTGAAAAGCATTTTGTTTATTTCATTCATGTGTTTTATATTTTCAACTATCTTAAGAGAGCTCAAGAGGTTTTTAAAGGAGACTCAGCCCCCCCCCCCCCCCCTATCCTCCCAAAGTTTCTATCTTTGGCCTGTATGTAGGAATTTTCTTAATAAAGGTGTTTCCAACTGTACAGGAATAAATTTTATAAATTCCTAGACATTTTTAATTGAATATCGAAATACTAAGTATCATTCGAAGTTATGGCTTTAAAAATGAAATTACAAAGGATCTTATGCTAACAACCCAATTCCTCACATGGTCTTTCAGAGATTGTTCTCCAGTGAATTGAATCCTGACCTCCTGCTTACTAGAAACGTGTACAGACTGTTTCCACTACAATGGACCCAAACCATGATCTCAGTTAACGAACATCGCTAACTTAACTTCGATTAAACGAACGCCAAGAAACTGATAATAATATTTGTTAAATAGTGGCCTTAAAGTTCCTTCATTATAGTTTGAAAAAAAAAGAAATATAAAAATGTTTGGAATAAATTCTAGCGTATACAAACCTGTCATATCCAATCTACATTTCTTAGCTCTATAAAAATTTTGACGGTTAAATATAATCAATAACATAAATATCCCAGATTTCTCATTCTGTAAATCTATTTTAGAGTTAGACTACTTTTATATCGTCATGAATTATGCATTGCATATTATAATGAAGACTAACATCTTGGCTGAACGGATCCCATTTGAAACCTCCATCTTTTGTTTTCTGTACACACGTAATGTCGTTTTACGACCACAGGCCATATGATCATCCTAGGCAGTGCAACAGCTGACCTCGCTCCGCAAATTATGGTACGAGAAAATTACTGCAGACCTCCCTTCAGAAGAGACCTGAGACCGGTTTTAAGGTTGCTGCCTCGGGGAGGTCGATTCTCAAAATGAGGGGTCGGGGATAATCAACATCCCAGTACCATTTCCCGCGGAAAGTATTTATCGCTCTTTAGGCATTAAGAAATTTATGAAGGTTTTAACTATTTAAGAAAACCATCGCATGTTTTGATTTCCATTTTCATGTAATCAACGTATTTTGGGACTTTTTACTCTGCATCGTATTGCTTACTATTTCCCGAAGTAATGTGAGGGAGTTTCAGAAAACCTCAATAAAATTTAGAGTCATGTTTATTTTTATAAATACTGGATCATACAAAAATTTATTATTATAGATACAGATTTCAGGGTATTTGAGTTTTGCAACTGTTATTTTTTCTTTCGCCAAAGGAGACGCGATCTTTTTCTGTAATTTTGTTTTCATTTAAGGGGCCTCAGGAGTCTTACTTTTTTACTAAAGGTACAATTTAGCATCATGTCACATTTAGTTTTATTTCTCATTCCCTATAAAACATAAATACATGAAATTTTTGCCACTGAAAGCTTAATATATGTTCTATGTAGAATAATTATTTTAATGTTCTACAATTGGTATTTAAATTAATTTTCAATTTTTAATTTTGATGAAAATTTTAAAATTGTGTTTTGGCTTGCATCCATTGCGCGCAAGACTGTAGCAAAACTATTGGTTCTAGATTCCCAAAAAATATTGATAAAGTTGTAAAAATAATGTATATTTAACATATACTCCATTTTTAAGCAATTAAAAACTTAAATTTTTTTAATTTAAATTAAAATTACAAAACTTTGAAAAAAGGCTTTTATTGTAACAGATCCGCTTCCCGGACCCACAATAGCATCCTGTGTCAGGGTGGTGCAACCGAAAGACCCCACACGAGGAACGGGAGAATAGGCGTGTGTTAAAAAAGCAATGCCTGACAAGAATAATGGTATAACTTCCGGGGACGAGGTATTGAAGTTTCTGAATCTTGTCTTTACCAATTAATTATATTGCCACATGTCACCGAAGCAACTGTGGCTCAGCGGTATCGCTCCCGACGTCTAATCTGAAGGTCCCAGGTTCGAAAGCAGCCGCCGTCGGGGTGCCAGAACATCGTTTACTTTAATTTGCTCTGCATGTGAGCTGTATGCAAATTTACCTATTATTTATTTCAGTTCCGGTTCCAGAGGTTTCGGGAATATTCCGCACACTTCCGGTGGGAATGTCGGGAAATATCCGGATGTGTATTTAAGGTAATGTTCCCCGCAATCTGGGGAATAAAAACCTGTCCTGAGCTACGCTTCGTATCCTTTCTGTATACCACAAAATCATCGTGACAATATTTATTTACAAGAAGAACAACTACCTACAGAAGGTTATGCACTGTGCGGAGCAGACTGGTGATAGGTACGGATCGAATTACAAACTCGAATCGAAGGGCGTAAGTCTCTCTGAGAGAACAGCGTTCTCTTTCATCTCACGGTTTTCAATCGAACTCTAATGTAAGGTTCTCTGGAAATCACTCATCGCAAAACAACTAGAGAAAATGGCAGAGTCCCCGATTGCACTGCCCGATGGCAAGATAGGGATTCCACAGAATCTTCAGTGTTAAGAGTCGATTGTTTGGCTTTAGAAGTGGAACCCAAAAGGGTTTCTGCCAATTAACGCCTCACGTGCCAAAGGCGAAAGATGAGTCACCTGGACTGAGAACGTCATGGGTGTTGTGACCAATAAGAGGACCAGGAGACGCCGTTTCTCCCCCCCCCCCTTAAAATCGAGGAGGTTAGCTTGAGATTGATTCTCGATTGAGAGACAAAGAGAACTGCAGAGTGCAGACGGTCATGTCCGAGTAGTGTGGAATCCACTAGCTATCCAGAGAACCTTACATTAGAGTCCGATTGAAAACCGTGAGATGAAAGAGAACGCTGTTCTCTCACAGAGACGTACGCCCTTCGATTCGAGTTTGTAATTCGATCCGTACCTATCACCAGTCTGCTCCGCACTGTACATAACCTTCTGTAGATAGTTGTTCTTCTTGTAAATAAATATAATTAATTGGTAAAGACAAGATTCAGAAACTTCATTATTAGTCTGTGAGTATTCAGGCTACCCATCTAATTACTACGAAGTCACATTTCCATTTTTCCAACTAAACTTGACCAAATGCATTTTTTAATTTGTCTGTTGCAACTGAAAATACATCTATCAATACAGAGCGCAAGTTTTTCAATATTTCTGTTGTTGTTGTTGTTGGTGGTGGTGGTGGTGGTGGTAGTGGTGGTGGTGTTGCTGTTGCCGCTGTTGCTGCTGCTGCTTCTGTTGTTGTTGTTTACAATAACCCTTATGTAGGAAAGCCTACACCAAGTCCAAGAGACCCCGCCGCAAGAGAGAAACACAGACAATATCCTGCTCAACCGACAACTGTCTCAAAGAGACGCCCATATATTCTAAGAGGTAAGCAGGAGAAGCATGAAGGGAGCAAGGATAAACAGAAAAAGATTTCTCCCCCTCCACGAATTTCATACTACGGAGGTGTCCTCTTCTAAGTCGCGCCAAGGCCGTCTGGAGAGATCTAGAACTCCTGCACTCCAGAGAGAGGCCTGAGCCCTTTGCGGCATACCAGTGGGGAACAGGGGGAGTACGCCAAGATGAATTTATTCTAATTTTGTGAAGGGAAAGAATTGCCGAAGGTAACAAGATGGAAGAAGTGGGGTCAGGGTAATCACATCCCTTTCTAGCCAGCTCATCAGCGATCTCGTTTCCAGGCACACCGACATTAGACGGTATCCGTTGGAGACACGCAGAACTTCCCTGACCAAGCCTTGTCAACTTGGAAATAATACCTTGAACTGTACTATCCACGATCTCCGGCCAATTCCTTAAATACTGAATGGATCTCCAGCTGTCCGTCAGGATGCATACGCTGTCCCTATCAGAACAGAGTGTATGATCGAGAGCGCTACTGATAGCGACAAATTCCGATCTAAAGACGGAACAATGGTCAGCATTTCTAACGCTGCCTCTAAAATCACCCCCGGAAGAGTTAAAATAGATGCCACTCACAGCTCTACCCGTATCCGAACGGGTACCATCTGTATAGATTACCAAGGCCCGGTCAGGAATATTCTGCCTAAATCCTGAGTGTGTCCCTGATTTACCTGCGCGACGAACGATGCGGTGTTAGAATCAAATATATGCGACTGGGCATAGCGAAGGGTAGTATGCAGCTTCATTTGAGGCGAGCCACCACTAGGGCTGAGGACTGACTTGACCTCGGTGCCTGTTGGTCCGTGGAAGGTATTTTATTTCACTTCTACCTATTGGGTAACCAATAGAGGCATTCCCCTATCCGCCACCTGGGGACGTGCCCTCTAGGAGTTACAGGCTATCCCTCCTTTCTTGTTTATAAAATTACTTTTATTCAAAAACAGTTTTTTTACTTCCTCACAATAAAATTCAAAATCTGAAAAACTGCGCTCCGTGTTTAAATTTGTAGTTTAATGAGCAAAAAAATAAGTAAATAAATAAACCGTAATTAAAAAATGTGCATGCGTCTGATTTGAAAAATACTAATAGGAACATCTCCTATAGCTGTACACGAGGACTCGAACTTTTATTTGGTCAAATGATTTGCCGAAACCTTAACCTGGCAACAAGACAGAAGAAATGATATTTTCAGATATTTTTTTCATTCATCTGCAAAAAATATCGTCATTCCTTTAATTTAGTGCACGCAGTACTATTTATGAACATTTCTTCTCAAAAGCTGAAGCATTTATAAGGAAAAGATAATTGCAGTGCCCCCACCCAAAGACTGAAAAAAAATCACCCTATAAAGGTATTCTGTCTGCTCCAGATACCATAAGCAGAGTGTATAACCGTATCAGTACCAAGGCCTTACTAGTGGGTGAACATAGTTAAACATCTATCCCGAAACATTCAGAAGCGATAACCTTAAGATTATCTCTTTAAACATTTTTGTAATTTTCAGTATAAATATCCTATTTTCTTCTGTTCAAACAGATTATCTAAGAAGGTTAGAAAAGAAATTTTATTTTTTCCCGGCGTTTTTTTTTCGAAATTTTGATGGTTATTTTTAACTGTAACAAAAACAATTCTGCTACGATTTAAGTAGCAAAAGAATCCAAGTGGCATGTCAATTTTATCACAAACGTTAAAAAGGATAGGAATAATAATAATACATATAAATTTCTGCGAAAATGAGAACATGTAGTGCATAAGAACGTGTTTACTAAATTCTGAAAGTCCATTCATTATTATTTAGGTCTGCAAAGTCATTATTTAAATAATTAACTTTCTCTTGCATGAAATAATTTAAATATTCAGGATTAAAAATTGTTGATGAAGCTTTTATGACATAAAATAAAATTCCTTGTTATATTAGCATAACGCGTTGAATTTTGCCTCATTTTCTTCTCATTTAAAAATGTGGAAAAGAGGAAATATGTGATTCAACTAAAACCCATAATATGAATTAAAGGGTAAAAACATAGGCCAAAAAATTAGTGCTTTTTAGAAATCGATGAACATAATTCATCAAGCTTACGAGGAATTTTTCCAATTAAAGGAATTCAAAAGATTAATATTTAACTTTCGTAATGTATAATTTTGCAAATTTTTTTTTATAGTTTTGTCAATATCTTTGGTATAAATTATGTTTGCTGTGATGATTTCGTAACTGTTTAATAAAACGAGAATATATTGAATGAGAAATGCTAAATTAATTTTTAACATTTCCTTATAAAAGGGGCTTTCTTGAACATTTTATGTCCGATTTTTAGCCACATGCATGACAATTTTCGTTATCCTCCATCCATCTCTTATTCTCGCTTTAAAGACAAAGCTTTATACCTACGATGTAAAATGAATCGAAGTGTGAAGATGTAACGATAAAAATTCAGGGAATTTGTAAATAACATTTTATAGGCATCTTTGTTTTTATTTTAATGATCCCAAAAGAATAGTTATAACCTTCAAAAAATGACGGCGACAATATTCTTTTAAGTTAAAGTCTACACAAGAGATGGCGCCAAAAGTAGTTTGCGTCGCACAATGCAAGTAGTGATTACGAGAAATCGAAGATGAAGTTTCAGCTCTAAATAAGTTTCATCTTGGGTTTAAAAAATTTTAAGGACTTCGATTTCAGGATTGTGACGATTTTTATCTTTCCCTTTTCGTCTAAGATGCTAAATTATATAATTATAATTTACGTGTAGTCTAAAAGAGTTGGTATTTTATATTTAACTTTCACATGGATAAGAACATAAATCATAAATATTCAAAATTATAATTTGAGATTTTAGCTTTTATACTCTTAAATAAAGAAACTAGCTATGAAATCACTAGATTAAAAGAGATATATATATTCAAGAAGAGACAACTTCGAAATATCTCATGATTTAAACATTATTTTAAGGGGGGGGGGGGTTAACACACAAAATTTTTCTATTTTTAAACTGTCTGTCACTATTATTATATGTTTAAACAAGTTACTAGATTTAAGACGAAACATTCTTCAAGGTGAAAAATTTCAAAACCAAAGTTAAGATTTAAACAAATTTTGATAAGCAGTAAATTTAGCGGATTTTCAAGTATGGTTCAATATTAAAGCTTTCTTTTTTCCTTTATAAAAGGTATAAATAATCCCTTCATGTTTTTAAAAAGAACCTGCGGGAAATAGTTTTGGTGTCGGATTCCATCCTCTAAATTAACATTTATTTGGTAGCTATTTAGTATTAATTTTTCACGGAACTTTTTTTTTCTTCTTCAGCATGAGTTGTTGTCGTCTTTGTTGTTGTTGTTGTTGTTGTTGTTGCTAATCCTCTAGCATCCAATTCATTCAGATGATATCTATAAGGTTGTTGACCTGAACAAATCACAAGAAGGGGATTTAAAATGGGATCCTCCCTGGTAAGGCTCAAGAACGTGCTCCGCGGAGGCCTGCCGGGGTGCAGATGGATGAGACTTTTCTGCCCTTGTCAAAAGAAAGATACTATATGTGTCCACTACAGGGCCGCCCAGAGACTTTACGGGGCCTGGGGCAAACTTCTGTTGGGGGCCCCGAGACTATTTTTCAGAAGACTATTTTGTAGTAAGAGAAATCTGATAAATCGAATATTTTTTTTTTATTTATTTTTTTTTTTGGAGGGGCCCCTTTTTTCAGGAGATTATTTTGAATTTTGAAGTACGGTACAAGTTTCAGAATTTTCTTTCGGAGGAAATCTAACAAATAAATTTTTAAAAATTTTTTGGGGGGGCCCTCCGGCAGTTGGGGGCCTGGGGCAAAGTGCCCAGTTGCACCCCCCCCCCCTCTGGGCGGCCCTGGTCCACTAACAAGGCTAGAAAACGCAGTTTGAGAGCTTCTACCACAAATAAGAAAAATGGGGAGTACCGGGATGACTCCACTTGTACCAGTGATTGGTGGGGGAGAGTCAGCCATGAGATATTATCCCAGGGCCATTCTATTAGAAAATAGTTCAAGGTAAGTAAGAGAAGTGCTAGAGATAGACGTATCCTCGCAGCCCTCCTTAGCCAGTTTATCCACAACCTCATAGCCATGAATATCCACATGGGAAGGGACCCATTGAAGAACAGCATGAGACTGAGAAATCCCCTTCAGCTTGCATAAGATTAGATATGCTGGTTCCATCACCCACAGAAGTCCAATTGCTAAGATGTTGAAGGGAGATACGGCTGTCGTATAAAATCAACAGATCACTAAAATCTCTCTCAGATAGGATGCCTGGAAGTCCCTCGTCATTTGCGATCCAGTCGCATCTGAAGACAGAAGGAGAGTCCGGATTACGTTGCTCGAGAGTGATTTCACTGAGGGAAGTTTTTATGTAGATACCACTACCGGCATGATCAGAAAATTTACTGCCATTAATAAAGACCTATATAGCATCGTTAGGTATACCACTGATGACCTCCAATGCCATCTGATCTTATTATTGCCTCTTGGCTGGATAAATCCTAATTATAACCATTGAAGGTTGCAGGCCGAAGAGATGCGGCCCCTTTTTAGTTCACAACTATTGGTCACCACAAGGGTCTTAGGCAAACTTTTTGTTGGGTGCCACTACAGTTTTAACCAAGCACACCAAGATTGTTGTTTTTTTTTCTTTTTCTGCTGTTTTTTTCCCTTCATGACTGTATGTAACGGATGGGAGATGTTAAAGCAATTATACAATGCAATGATTCCTAAGTAAAAACAGAATTATGATTATATTCATTAGAAACGCCCATCCTCTTGCTTTATCGAATATTTTCCTCCAGTTGAGGTCAATAAATTTCTGGTCAATAAATTCTGAGGTCAATAAAGTTCTGGTTTTTTATTTTTACTTGGTTTCTCTCCTATCCTTTCCGATCTCCAGTCCTATTACATTCAGTTGAACACGGTTTCTTCTTTGCAGAGTTATCCCTGCAAGGAATGAACCATAGCCCAATATCAGTCTTTGGAGGTTTATGGTTTAAACGGGATTCACCAGTATGTCATCCCTGTGTTGTTGTTTTTTAATTAATTCAGATTTATCTGCTCAGTTGTGTTTTATGGAGACTTAGGGCTAAAAATTTAGGAAAAGACGGAAAACATTAAATTGTCACATTGAAAATTGAAACATTGAAAAATATTAGAAAGAAATCGACACTAGGGCAAAATAGGATTACTCAAAAATAAACAAACATGTTAATGCCGTCAATTAGTTAATAATTATAATAACCCCCTCTAGGTCTGACTAGTGTCATGCTAATAGTCCTGTTGTCTCAGAAGCTTTTAGTTTGGTATAAAGAGAAAAAAGAATGGTCCGGGGATAAAAAAAATACGGTATGAAGGTGCGTAATGACTGCTCAAATAACGTCCGTATCGAAGCAGTAGCAACATTCACTTGAATGCACAGGGTGGACAAAAAGTCTTACCCTGATTATAAAAATTCCCTACAAAATAACCGTTTAATATAATAATGTAACTTTTGTATCATTGGATATGTCAGTTTCAGTAGTTTTTTTTTTGTGCAATAGTTGGCGCGAGTGCTCCTTCAAGAGTGACTCAGGGAAATATTTGTAAGGAAAACATGTTCGGCCGAAATGCCGTCGATTCAAGAGAAAGCCCAATGTGTGCTTTGGTTTCACGAAACGAAATCGCCCATTAAAGTTCGGCGTAAATTTCGACATTGTCATGGACGACACCCTCCTGATGCAAAATCAATAATGCGATGGTATGAAAGGTTTAAAGAAACAGGCAGCGTTAAGGATCTTCCCAGAAGTGGTAGGCCTAGCAACTGTTGATTGCGTTCGGCAATCGTTTCAACGGAGTCCTACTAAATCAACTCGTGAAGCATCACATGAACTTGAAATAACGCAAACAAGTTTGGTAAGAATTATCCATAAAAGGCTTGTTTGCAGTATTTGAAGTTCACGTGATTATTCGCGAGTTGATTTAGTAGGACTTCGTTGAAACGATTGCCGAACGCGAACAACAGTTGCTAGGCCTACCACTTCTGGGAAGATCCTTAACGCTGCCTGTTTCTTTAAACCTTTCATACCATCGCTTTATTGATTTTGCATAAGGAGGGTTGCGTCCATAACAACGTCGAAATTTACGCTGAACTTTAATGGGCGATTTCGTCTCGTGAAACCAAAGGACACATTGGGCTTTCTCTTGAATCGACGGCATTTCGGCCGAACATGTTTTCCTTACAAATATTTCCCTGAGTCACTCTTGAAGGAGCACTCGCGCCAACTATTGCACAAAAAAAACTACTGAAACTGACATATCCAATGATACAAAAGTTACATTATTACATTAAACGGTTATTTTGTAATGAATTTTTATAATCAGGGCAAGACTTTTGGTCCACCCTGTATTTTCTTATTCCATGAGTGGATGTTATTATCCCATGAGTGGATGCAGTCCACCTTGGTTGGGCATTGGAGGGTCGATTCCTGACGATCGTCTTTCCAGGACCCAAGGATCCCCAAACCTCGAAGTCGGTATCTTACCAACTGAACTATCGTGACGATGTTAGGAAGCGTTCGTTTCAATCAATTTTCTCTTAAACAATGCTGACACATATAAAAAAGATCATCAAACTGGTAGTAGTTTTCAATCTGTTCTTATGAAAACAAATGACTTGAATCATGATCACTGTTGGAAATCGTCTTTGACGCCGCCAATTAAGACGAGAGTTCTGTTCACGTTGCCAATTAATCACCAACCCCCGCAAGCATATTTTTGTAATCTCTTCTTATTGTTACACCGCTTTGGAATGTTGCACCTTATCGAATTATCGAATGGTGCGTTCAGCACCATTTTGAATGCTTCAACAGTCCACTAAATTATTGATTTCTTTTTAACTGTGGACTTTATATTCACGAACCACACCGGTGCACCAGCCTCTTCAACCATTGTTTGTTCTCACATGGATCCCTCGCTCCTGTGGCCATGTGGGTGCACTGGAACATGGTCCATTCCTTTTACATAAGTCCTTTTAAATATTTGAAAAACTTTCGAAGCATTTAAAGAATTATATTTTTTCTCATATTGTGTTTCATGCAAAAAAAAATGTTATGAGCAAGTCTACCTGAGTTTAAGACAGAAATAACTTTTAATCACAGCTGTTCAATCAATCAAGGAGAGTTCAAATAGACGTGACTCGGCTTCTACACCAGATGGGAACAAACATCAAACAGAGTTAGAAAAATAAAAGGAAAACTTTAACACTGATGCAGAAGTCAAAAGTGTGTGGACATTTCAATCGAAAATGGCATTTTAATGAATAACAGATGCATAATTATACGAAGTAAATATTACGCTGGAAATTTCAATCACATGGGTAAAAAAAAATCTGTATTTCTTAATTCTAATCCGTAGCTCCATTTTTAAATTTTTACTTCCATAGGAATTTGCTCACGTTTATTTGAACCTTCTCCACTTTTGCCCTAGCTCTACTATACAAAGAAATCTTTTGAAGGAACTGGATTTGATATTTTTACACTAGGATAATCCGAATAAACTACTTGCGCTTAGCTTTGACTAAGAAACACGAGAAGAAACAATTTTTCAGTTTCGAAGAATTTGTGATAAGCGTTTATAAACACGCACTTTTATTTAATCGGTGGAAATATCCGTGTTCCAAATAAGTTACCTTAATATTCTTCTATAAATTTAATGTATTGTGTTATATCACATAGCTTAAAATAGTAGGAAGTAAAATTATTCTAGTTTCTTATCAACTCAATGCTATGCAAGGCAGTGAGTGATACCAGATATTCAAAGCAGTGTCGTAATTGAGTTTCTGAAGCAGATTCTCCCCATAGTAAAATTAAACTGAACTAGAAGATACCCGCCAAAACATGTCGGCTAAATAGTAAATAAATGTACTAATACCCAAATTATACTCAACACATCATTGCCTAATGTTGAAAATCATAATAATGCGCAGGAACAAATTAATGTGTTTAAGCGGCCTCGTGCTTAGTGAGTATCTAAAGCCAGATTTAAAATTGTCACTGAGCATGCGCAGAAAGTAGTTTTTTAAATTGTAAATTATCGCTAATTAAACAGTGCAAAATAAACGATTTCCACGAGGTTTAATCTTATATTTCACAAACATAATTATCATAAAAATAAAAATAGCAGAGAGTAATCTAGAGAGACTTCTCGGAATAAACGTGTTTAATCATTAAAACATGTCACTGAGCATGCGCAGAAACAGTGAGTTTCTAAAACCAGATTCAAACATGCCACTGAGCATGCGCAGAAATCAATTTTTAATTGCAAACTATCGCTAATTAATAGAAATTGCGTTTACAAAAACCAAATTTTACAAATCTACAGATTACAGTCTTTCGTTTAAGACCAAAATGAAGTAAATTGATGCAGTAGTTTTCTCTCACTGACTGCCCAAAAAGTCGGCTTAGCAACTTAATTATATAGATGCATGGAAAATGGTTTAGATGAAAAATAGTAAGTGGAGCTGAGGCAGATTTTTGTCCTTTTTTTTCAGTAATGCTGAAATTTTATTTCATATCTTAATGATCATTCAAAAATCTTTCTAAAACAACTCTTGTTGTAGACAACGGATTTGTATTTTGCTGTTTCCTCGATAAGAATTTAACCTGTGGTGCCCCCACAGCATACTGTTCGCAAACAAGTCACACTTTGTGAGTTCAACTTTTTCAGGATGAGTGCATTGCAATCAGTGATTCCTGGTTCGCAGCAGTATGCAATGTTCAGAGCGATCCAGCCTTATTTGAATCATGACTATTTAGCGCATATCTGTATAAGACGACAACCAAGTCAGACCGCAGTAGCTTCCAACTTCGTAGCAGGTTTATACTTTGGTATCCATGGCTATCACAGAATTTTGGGCTTCAGTTCTTTTTTGTTAAGAATAAAAAGTTAAGTTTGATGTTCAAATCGGTCCATTTCATTCCAATGTGACATTTTACTGCCGTCAAGTGATCCTACACCTGTAATAGTTTCTTTTAGCCGTCGAAACAGATAGTGGTAACAATCACAAACACACGTTACAAAAACTTAAAGAGAAATTTTCTTTCATAGACAAGCAGGGCCCGATTATGAACGCTGGGGGCCCCTGGGCAGATGCTATTTCCCCCCCCCCTTACGAACATTTATAAAATTAAGAACTATCCATGGGCTATACATACTATTAGAAGTACTAGGTGCATACACCAAGGGGGTTTGGGGCCCCCTAGCATCCGGGGGCCTTGGGCAAAGTACCGATTTGACCATGCGATAAAAAGGCCCTGTAGACAAGTGACTCTTTAGTCAATAAGTATACTTTTACTTATAAGATGAGAAAAATATGTTCTTATGACATGAACAACGTACTCTATATAGAAGAGGATAACTACATGAAAATGATATTGTTAATATTATATCCATTGAACATAATTGCGAATGAATCAGTAAGTGAAGAAAACTATGTTGACAAAGAACTGAATTTTTCGCTACAAAATTATATTTTTAGACAGAGAAAAAAAATCATTGCATTATATTTATTTCTCCGCTCATTGTAGATAAAATATTTATTAGTTTCCCTGGAATGTCTCTTAAATTACCTCCCATTCTTCTAGAAAGCCCTGTAAGAAAAATGCGCTCATTTATCTCACAGATAATTTATCATTGCTGAACAAATCATGAATTTATTGCTAAGTGGTAGGGAGACTATTTAATACTGGCAGGGACGCCCACGGACATAGAATGACAGTTCTTTTTCCCCCTCTTCTGAATTAATTACTGAAGCCCTCTGCGTTCTCGTGAGTATTTTCATGTTTGAGCGGGGACTTTTTTAAGTTTCGGCAAGTGTTTCACAAACCAAAACTAATGCTAACAAACTATTTTTTAAAGTATTGTTTAAAATAATTTTAAAGTCTCAATTAAAATACAACCATATCTTGAACCCAACTGAAATATTTTCGAACAGTTTCGTTGCCCCAGTTAGCTACAATTTGAAATAAAATCTTTCGTGACAATAAGGTCTAGTTAAAGACAACCTCGTCAAAACTGTTTTAACAATTTTCTTTAATAAATACATGATCTACTTTAGTTTTTAATCAACTCGTTAATTTTTAAAAATACGCTAATTGTTAACCTATACGGTCGTGATCCGACAAATCATTATCTTGTAGAAGTAATCATAACTGTAGAACCAACTCTTATTTACATCTGGTTTATTGACACATTATAATCTTGGTTAAATAAATCATTTACAAAGGTTCGTTTCGACGAACGTAAAATACACTCATGAGAGCAGGGCTCATTATTCAAAGTCCGTACGAAACCCTCTCTCTCCCTCCCTACGCGTGGCGACCCTTCAACAGTCCAAGTCTATTCTCCTCTCCATTCGCAACACCGTCTTTATTTATGCATTCTTCTCAGCGCTTTCTCAGACCATCTCGTATCCCCGACCTTTCCCGGTTCCGCCCTCTGCAGACCACCTATGATGAATTTTCTTTCCTGCCGACTTTTCCAAGGGAAAAGCGCGTCGCTAATGGGTTTCACAAATCATTCTAAATGATTCGCGTACTTTTACCTATTGTCGCACCTCTCCAAAGGTGTATATCGTTCGACACCTGTTTGCGTTTCTTTTGGGCTCATTGAAGACGCTGTTACTCACGTTCATCAATTCCACTTAAGAATGGGAGACGAGAGTCTGACACTAATGTTAGGTACCTACCGTCATCCTTAAGGCTGCTGTGTACTAACCCCATGGGATTCGGTTACCTCAAACTTAACCTTTGGAGAAAATTTCTCTGCTATTGGCAGCTACATAAGTGCTGATAATCCAATAAAAATGGTATTTTCAGATAGCCTGGCCTTTTCTGTACCTTGCAACAGGATTCATTTTATAAATGTCGTCCATCAAAGGAATTCTGGAGCGTTTAAAACACGTTAGACAAAATCCCCCCCCCGAATAATTTAAATTTAAAAATATTATTTGCAATTTAAAAAAAAAAAGAAAAATGCCTCAAGGTGTAAAAATTTTTTTCTCTATTACGGAGTACAATTTCTTAAAAAAAGAATCTTCAAATCCAAGTCGGCAATCCTTGGACACATTTTCTCCGTAAGGGAGGTGAGCGATAGAGTTAGTACACAGCAGCCTTAAACATCCGATCTGTCTTCGAACATCACATGTAGTTTTTCAGTCACGCGCGGGCATAAAAACTAGCGCTAAAAACAATTATTGTCTGCTACGTACTCTGGAGTTATTACGCCTCCTCTAGCCTCAGATTTTAATGAATGACAGTCTCACCACTCCCTAAGAGTCAACCGAACAAATATATCGGGTGGCCATAATTAAACTGACAGTGCTCACAGTGTTCTGTAGCGCGATCTATTTGCGAGAATGACGCCACATTTTGTAGGAAGATTAAACAAGACGGGGGACGAAGGATTCCGCGAAAAAATAAATTAGTTCCAAAAGTCACCGCTAGGGGAATATTTGGCGCTGTGTAATAGAAAATAGAGTGTTAACAAATGCAAATTAATACGGAATAAAATTACCTTTTATTATGCACATTTTCTTATTTAGTTCAAGTGCAATATGGCAAAACTTTTAAAAAAGCGTAAAATCTACATAAACACCGATAAAGTCTCGTGATCTGCAATATCACGTACGCTGAGCAGAAGTTCTTTATTCAACACTCTATTTTCTATTACACAGCGCCAAATATTCCCCTAGCGGTGACTTTTGGAACTAATTTATTTTTTCGCGGAATCCTTCGTCCCCCGTCTTGTTTAATCTTCCTACAAAATGTGGCGTCATTCTCGCAAATAGATCGCGCTACAGAACACTGTGAGCACTGTCAGTTTAATTATGGCCACCCGGTACATTTTCCTTTTGGACTGGACTTATCACTTTTCTTTTAACCTCATGCATAAACATTTTAAGTGAATATTGCTGAGGATTATACACAAATGCAGAAAACTTTCTGCGATATTTTCGAGTAATATTCTTCTGTGGGCTCAATCCCAATAAACAGTACCCCAGCCGCTTTATTTTTTGGCGATGTTTTTTAGATTTTTGCCAAGTTGGCGATAAAATGCTAAATGTGGTTTATGTTTGTTAAATGCTTTTAAAGTAACCATTTATTGTTTCCGATTTGAATAAGATGGCGATATATTTTTGGCGATGTTTTTTAGATTTTTGCCAAGTTGGCGATAAAATGCTAAATGTGGTTTATGTTTGTTAAATGCTTTTAAAGTAACCATTTATTGTTTCCGATTTGAATAAGATGGCGATATATTTTTGGCGATGTTTTTTAGATATTTGCCAAGTTGACGATAAAATGCCAAATGTGGTTTGTGTTTGTTAAATACTTTTAAGTTAAACATTTATTGCTTCCGATTTGAATAATTAGCAGCCAATCAGAGCTTGTGATTTACTTGTAGACGAGTTTAATCCGGATTTTATATAACGCGCTTGTTTCAAAAAATTAAATCGTTGAATGTTCTTTTTGGGATTGCTGTTCCACCGCTCGGACGTACTTTTATTTGCGAGGTATGGCTTCTTTTACTAATAGGAGGGTTGATTTGGATTTTTTTCGGGATTTACAAAATGCGGGTAAGAGAACTATTATAGATTATTGTATGTATGTTGGGTTAATAGCTAATATTTATTATTGTCCTAATTATCTTAATTGTAATTCGCAAATGACTATAACTGAGAGGAAAGATTTGAACATTGCGCTAAAAGATCCATTAGATGTGATTCCCGGTTCGAAGCGAGTAAATTGGATTTAATTACGGTTTTAAAATTAACTTATTTATGGGTAAAAAAACGCTGTGTTCTTGGATTACAGACGAATTGGGGGTATCCAAAATCACCGAAAAATCAACAAAACGTAAAAGAAGCTAAACCGAAAGTAAATAACCGGTAAGTGTTTTTTTTTTTTTTTAACATGAAATAATATAAATGACAACATGCAGAACTTTCATTTTTTTTATTTTCTGATATATTTAATCAAGATGTATTTTATATTTATTTAAATGAATTATTTGCAATATACTGACTTTTTTTAGCGGGGGGGTTGGGGGGAGGCAGCCCCCCTCCCCCCCCCCACACACATGACAAGTTTCTCATTATTTTCAGCTTTTATTTTTTGTATTTGTGCAGTGGTGCCGGAAGAGTCAAATATAGAGAGGGGCAAAGTAAAATAGATTAAAACTTTTACACCTTTATTATTAAAAATACATATATACGGTTATAAAAAGTAAACTTTTATGTTATTTTATGTTATTTTATGTTATATTATGTTATATTATGCCCTATCACACGTCAACGTGTAGGCGTTTCAAATGCATCGGATTCAAGATTCCCTTTCGGGATGAAAAAACATCGTGTAAGGGTTGCTTTTGAATCGCAAAAGCAAACGTCTGGAATTGGCGTGTAAACGCGCTTGCGTACCTGAAATTGGCGATTAATCGCTCCTGCGTATATGGAATGACGTTTATCGCGCTTGCGTTAACGAGTGTGAGGTTGCAATTTAGTATTCAGTTTTGTTAGGCTTTATGATTTTAAATGAAAATTCTAATATTTTACGAGCGCTAGCTAGGTAGAAACAAAAAATTCAATTTTCTAGTGGGGGGGGGCAAGTGCCCTCCCTTGCCCCCCCCCCTTCCGGCGCCACAGTATTTGTGTGTTTTTGAGCTTTTCTGTGGTTGTACAGTTTAAAAAATGCGTATTTTGGGGACTTTCCGGACTTTCCCGTTCCAAATACACACGTTCTGCTTGGGCAACAACAAAAAAAAAAAAAAAAAAAAAAAATCAACTGCCCTTATTTAACTTCATTTTTTTATTTTCTGGATAATTTTTCAATGAAAGTTCTGCATGTTGTCATTTATATTATTTCATGTTTCCCGCTGCGATGGAACCGCCATCTTGGTTACGTCTGCCATCGCCAACTTGGCGATGGGAGACGTAACCAAGATGGCGGTTCCATCGCAGCGAAATACATAGGAGTACCGTATATTGGGAATTACCCTTCTGTGAGACGCTGCAAGATTGGTTCCTAAGAAATAGAAAATTCTCTTAACAGAATTATGATGAAATGTTAAGTTTATATCTATGCTATTGGTTCACCAGAAATGATATAAGCTAACTAAATTACTAGCAATCCTAATTATTTACGTAAACTGCACTTATAAAAAAAGATTTCTTTCTCTCGTAAGGATAGAAAAGCAACACTCAACAACCAGTGGAATCCGTAATAATACAGCAACAGCCTAACGATGTACAGGTATTCCTGGACTTAGACCGCTCACACTTACGATCGAAATTTTTAAATTTTAAAAAAAAAATTCCTCAAAAATACTGTCCCTCGAATGTACAGTACAAACCTATATGTTTTACATAATTATTAAAAAATATGATGTAATATTCAGCAATACTGCAAGAATTTATGACGCAATATTAAAAATGTATGATGCAGCAGTTTCGATATCCACACGATAAATTGAATAAACCTTCATTGGTTTCAGAAATGGCTTCAGCTTTTCATTATATTAATTAAAGATTACAACAATTAGGAGCAATGGATCCAAATGAAGGAAGACTCTCAAGTGTAAATCGTCGTATTCAGGAAAATCTGGCTTGCTACCAGACAATATACAAGGAAAAGATGACGCAAACTGTTCAAACTACCTTGGATAACTTTATTAAAAGACTTTTAACCTATCTTCTGTCGCAGATTCTGAACCAATGGATTGTACTAACATAATAAGTAGTGATGACGAAGAGTAATTTATGTCTTCTAAATATAATGTATTTTAAATTATGTATGAAAGTAAAAAACATATGTATGTTGTGCATATACCAAAAAAAAAAAATATTGTTTAAAACTCGACTTAAGACCAACTCAACTTACGACCAATGTCTCGGTCCCCATCTCGGTCGTAAGTCGAGGAATATCTGTATTACAAATAGGTTGTTCAAGATAAATTTTACATCTAAAATAAAATGTATTCTATTAATCATGTTGCAGAGTAATTACTTTATGGGAGATACTTTGCACCTCTGTTAATTGCACAGCTCGAATTCTGTTTTCCGTTTCTGGGTGAGAAAATTCAGGAAGGGATTGATGAATAGGAATACTATCGATTTTTCAATCCAAATCCTGCCCCTTGATTGCACCAAAGCTAGAGATCCTAATTGTGGAACTTGCACAGCAATATGAAAGGGTTAAAAAAAATAATAAATTATTTTCCCGTTAAGAGGGGATGTCATTAGAAGGTTTAAATGTCCGATTTCTGTTGGGTTGACGTTGAATGGAGGGTTAATTGTCAAAATAGAATGCATAATTAACTGCAACCTTAAAAAAAGGGGGTGAAGGTAGAACGCCGGTCTAATTTTCGTATCTTTTTAAATAGGGAAGCCAAATTTCGGTTTTACCGATATAAAATATAAGAAAATGCAGCCATTTTATACGCTTTTAATCATTTTTCTCTAAACCCGTAGGGAGAAAAGTCTTTAAAATAAGAGTTATTTAAATTTTGCTAAATAATCTATAGGTCTATTAGAATGTCGATGAAAACATCTGTTATTTCAACACTTTAAAACTGAATTCTAGGTACATTAATAGAATATCTACATACCTGAATTCTCTGTTCAAGGACCCGGAATTATCTCAGTTGAACAGCTATAAACTTCTTATTACAAATAACGTATTTCAATGATCACAGGAACTATAATCCATAAGGAACACACTTTATTTACAGACTAACATAGAACACACGGGACATGAAGAAGAAAAAACAAAGTGATGCATTCTGTGAAGGGGGATAAAGTCCCGTCAGGTGCACTTACGCAATAACTCTTTTACAAAATTTCCTACGTTACGGGTTTCCCAACATCCTCCCACCTTTGAACTTAAAAATAAGTCGTAAGTCGAGGAATATCTGTATTACAAATAGGTTGTTCAAGATAAATTTTACATCTAAAATAAAATGTATTCTATTAATCATGTTGCAGAGTAATTACTTTATGGGAGATACTTTGCACCTCTGTTAATTGCACAGCTCGAATTCTGTTTTCCGTTTCTGGGTGAGAAAATTCAGGAAGGGATTGATGAATAGGAATACTATCGATTTTTCAATCCAAATCCTGCCCCTTGATTGCACCAAAGCTAGAGATCCTAATTGTGGAACTTGCACAGCAATATGAAAGGGTTAAAAAAAATAATAAATTATTTTCCCGTTAAGAGGGGATGTCATTAGAAGGTTTAAATGTCCGATTTCTGTTGGGTTGACGTTGAATGGAGTGTTAATTGTCAAAATAGAATGCATAATTAACTGCAACCTTAAAAAAAGGGGGTGAAGGTAGAACGCCGGTCTAATTTTCGTATCTTTTTAAATAGGGAAGCCAAATTTCGGTTTTACCGATATAAAATATAAGAAAATGCAGCCATTTTATACGCTTTTAATCATTTTTCTCTAAACCCGTAGGGAGAAAAGTCTTTAAAATAAGAGTTATTTAAATTTTGCTAAATAATCTATAGGTCTATTAGAATGTCGATGAAAACATCTGTTATTTCAACACTTTAAAACTGAATTCTAGGTACATTAATAGAATATCTACATACCTGAATTATCTGTTCAAGGACCCGGAATTATCTCAGTTGAACAGCTATAAACTTCTTATTACAAATAACGTATTTCAATGATCACAGGAACTATAATCCATAAGGAACACACTTTATTTACAGACTAACATAGAACACACAGGACATGAAGAAGAAAAAACAAAGTGATGCATTCTGTGAAGAGGGATAAAGTCCCGTCAGGTGCACTTACGCAATAACTCTTTTACAAAATTTCCTACGTTACGGGTTTCCCAACATCCTCCCACCTTTGAACTTAAAAATTTTATTTTAAATGTTCAAATATATAGTTATTTTCACTGGTCGTGAAGTTCGACCATATCTTGTTTTTACAATGGAATTGTCCTCAACAGTCTGGTGATCATCTGATCTGGATACATTCGGGTGCTGACCAGATGTTGTATCTGCTACTACTGGATTTTGCTGAAAAGGTTAAATTTTCTCACCTGATCTAACTTCTAAGGGTAACAGTCTGGAAACTGGTCGTAAGAACTCACCTAATTTGGTTTTGACTTTTACCAATCTAATGTGTCCATCTTTACCTTTAAACACCTCCACTACTTTTGCTAAAGTCCATTCCAGTCTTCGTAGATTGTCGCTGGAGACTATAACTACCTCTCCAATCTCAATTCGCTTTTCGTCTTTAAAATGAAGATATTTCTACCTTAACTGACCAAGATATTCGGATCTGAATCTCATACGAAGATCTTGTTTCAACTTTGAACGATAAGTGAGTCTTTTAGTTAGAGAGGACGTGTCTAGTTGTTCAAAATCTGGTACTCCAGACTCTCGAATTTCATTCAGGAACATAGATGGAGTAAGTGAAATTAAATCCTCGACATCTTGAGAAATGTACGTTAATGGGCGATTATTCGTGATGTTCTCGCATTCGCAGAGTATTGCAACCATTTCTTTTCTTCTGAAAATTCGAATTTTGATTCTTATAACACCGTTACTATCTGTCATAGCTTGAAGTTTGCGCAATCGTTTATCTTCGGGTTCAGAAAAAGCTTCTTTTTGAATAAATCTCATTAATACAATTTCACTACTCCGTCTTTCAGATTCGTTTATCAGCCCAAAATTTCGATTTTCTTTCCTTAATCGACAGTTTTGGAAAAATCTATAAATCCAGGTAACTATGGTTAAGATCTTCTCGAATGATGAAAATCTGTCAAAAAGCTTCTCGCAAATAGAAGTGTTCGTGGCGCTAACAATAGAAACTCTCTTCTCTTTGTTCACAAGTTTTAAGTCTGGGTGGATGTCTGATTTTGGCCACTTTTCCACTGATTCTCTGAGCCAATTAGGCCCCTCCCACCATCTGGATCTCGCAAGATCATTAGATCCACAGCCTCTTGACGGGAGGTCGGCTAGATTCATTGCACCTGGAATAAAGTGCCAATCTTCAGGATTACTCATCTTACTAATTTCTTTCACACGGTTTTGTACGAATGTCGACCAGTTCTCGTCTTTCTGAATCCAACATAGAGCATTACTTGAATCAGTCCAATAAAAAGTATTTACATTTTCCATTCCTAATTCTTTCTTTGTCGTTTGAGCCAATCTAGCACCTATATTGCATGCCATAAGTTCCAGACGTGGGATTGTCAATGATTTTATTGGTGCTACTATACTTCTGGCCTGCACTAACTGACACGTAACTTCATTCAAATTTTCGACTCTTAAATATATGCAGGTGGCGTAGGCTAACTTGCGTCACAGAAAACATGGATCGTTAGATTTTGTGACGTCTCGGGACTTGGCACAATACATCTGGGGATAGTAATGTCCTTCAACGTACTCAACTGATTTGTCCATTTCTCAATGTTTCGAACAATAGCTGTTGGTAATTCTGCATCCCAAGATACCGTCAGTTTCCAACACTCTTGGAGCAGCAGTTTTGGACCCAGTGTCACAGGATATGTGAACCCAATTGGATCGAAAATCTTATGAACTGTAGACAATATTATTCGTTTTGTTACAGGTTTCTCTTTGTCGGCTATTTCTTTTAGTTCTATTCCTAAAGTGTCAGGTTCTGGATACCAATTTAACCCTAAGACAGGAACTTTTCTGTTTTCTTTATTATCTGGTTGATTAGCTCTAGGATCAAGAATGGAACTCTCCCACCCTCTAAGATCGAATTTCGCGGAACGGAGGATAAAATGTGATTCTGCAATAAAATCGTAAAGTTCTTTGTCACCATTCACGCTGGGGACGCAATTATCTACATGGAACGATTCCAATAATTTGGATGCTGTTTAAACAATAATCATTAAAACAATACCATGGGCTTTTCTCTCGATAAATTAAAAGCAACCCCCCCCCCCCCAAAAAAAAAGTGGTTTAAGAGAGTAAAAAAGAAATACCTTGGTGTTTTGTCAAGAGAGTAAAATAAGACAATACCTTGGAGTAAAATGAGATAGTACCTAGCAAGAGAGAACCCCGTGCCCTGTAGTAGTCTTAAAAATGTGTGTCACTGGTAGAGAGCATTTCTTTGTCAGATACATTAATTTATCTCATTTTTCAAAATGAGCATTATTGAAGCGTCTTGTCAGTTTTGTTCTACTTCTTAAAATCCATGTATACTTCTAGGACAGCGGTTCTTAACTTCTGCTACTCTTACCCCTTCAGGTACGTGCTGAACTGTTCAGGGATGCGAAGAATATTTTTAGTAATGGCGGAAAAATCAGCTTCTTGTAATAAAAAATTGTTAAAAGCATTCGATTTTTTTTTCTTTTGAAATTTTCACAAAACATCAGACGAGAAGAACCATTTATGACCGATGCAAGATAAATTTTGAACGTCTGCGCAGTCTCTGAGAGGATTGACGTCACTTCCGCTTCGTTCCCGAAACTTTCACACTAGTCATGGATGAATTGGGCAAGGATAAACAAACACAACCCCAGTGGCGTGGCGATGGGTGGGCAAGGGGGTCTATCATGCCCCGGGCGCCACTCGCACAGGGACGCCAAATGATCCTTTTCACTAATTCTATATATTATATTACTGTATGTTTTTCGGAAAGGGGGGCGCCAAAAAGGTATCGTGCCCCGGGCGCCAGTTATGCTCGCTACGTCACTGCACAACCCTCTCGCTGCTTACCCAGTAAAATATTTATAATTCTACAACATTTTTTAAAATTTTATAAGACATTTTTTTAGTCTATTTACATATGTAATAATATCTAGAAGCAATTTAATGTGTGTGTGTGTTTAATTGTATTGTCATTGTTACACTCTTTATAGATTTATCTGTCTACTCAAGGGATACACCAGTTACATACACATTGTCAGGGAGTTCTTGGTACATGAGGTACAAAAGGTTGAGAACCGCTTTTCTAGGAAATCAATGCAGGAGCACTGAGGAAAAGATTCTTACCTTGGGTTTTCTGTATTGGGGCCTTGCAGGTCATTTACTTGGGAAATCCCCTCTCCTTCACTAGGAACAGTATAAATTACATACTCTGAAATTTATAAAACTTCCCCCTGTGTTTATAAAATCATGATAATGTGGAAAGTTTTTTTTTTTTTTTTTTTTTTTTTTTTATATAACCTACTCTTGAATATTTTAAATTTAGCTTTACCGGGAATCATTGGTTCAGCTTGTGGGACCACCAAAACAATGCGTTTGCAATCAACGAAACAATGTGAATTTATATGCATGCCTTGGAACTGATTCGGGTAATTGAATACCGTCTAAACGAGAAAAGATAACATACATTTTTTCAAAAGACCGCTTGGCAAAATAGGTGTTCCTAACTTGATGTCATTGATAAACTTTGCATTGCAAGGTTTAGAAACTCCGATGACATTGACAAGTTTAAGAAACAATTAAAATTTTCTTTTCTGAAAGAAGTTTTTCTTTAAAATTTTTTGTATTCGGTGTATGATTCCCCCATACACGAGTAGAGAGCAAAAACATATGGCTAAGCGTATGAAAATGTTTTCCTGTTATGTGCTGCCATCTCTCGTCGTAATTTTCAAATATAGAATATTTAGTATATGAGATGGATAAAGTGGTTTCAATTTAAAACAACAGATGACACCACTTTAGAATTTCTTTGCATTGTATGAAAATAATTTTTTATTTGTCACATACTTCCCCATCTGATATCTAAATAAACCCCCAAACAAATAAAACAGGAAAAAAAATCAAAGGAATCTGGAACAAGATGAATCAAAACTAAGGAACTTATTACACCCTCCAGAATTTAAATAACTAAAATTAAAAGCAAATTGGACGGGAAATAGAAGCCCCTTAACATCCACAACAATTTTTAATAAGGGCTTAAAATAATTCACATTAATTCAAAAATTATGAGAAGCTTATATAATTAAATTTCTTTATTCTGCGAAAGCTCGTTTTTTACACTGTTGACTAACATAATTCGACAAAGGGACTTTATAATAAATATTTCATCATTCAAGAGTGAATAATAACGTTCCTACATAAGATATTGCTATTCGAACACAAGCTTATAACCTTTCTTGACAGTAGGAGAGACAGGTTAATAAAATAGGAAACCTTACACCTTTAATCTTCTTAGTAAGATATATTATACCTTTTCTGGATCCATGCCAAGGATTTACCAAAAGCTCTGAATCGGAGAGTGCAGGGTGTTAAGAACTCTTAATTAAAGTCTGTGTTAAATCGAAGTTAGGATAATTGTGTTCTCCTTACATTCCCGTCACTCATGGTCTCTGAAAATTAAATAATTCAGGACTTTTTAGTCCTCTTAATAGTACAGGTAACGTAGGGGACATGGGATTCAGGAACCCTTATTTGGTGGTAAATGAAAATCGTGGTTACTTAATACACACAAAACACAAATTTTACACGTCGATTTGTCTTTCATCAGTCTGGGCTGCCAAAAATGCCCGAATTGTGTTGGCGGTTGTTGTTGGAATAGAAGACTCAGACTTTTATAAATTAACAAACAAAAATGGTACCATCAAGCAACTTTATGCCCGTAATCAGTTCGTAATTTGTAAAGAAAAGTTGCTTTCCATAGATGAAATTTCTTCCTGAGAAATGTCGCTGAGAGAAGCAGCTGTAACTAATTCGAGAAGTGGAGGGCATGGCTTATGCACGTTGTCTTTGCAAAAAGAGTATTCCTCGACTAAATGCAGTTGTAAAAGCAAGGGACTCTTGTGCAATTCAAAGTGTCATAACAGTTTAAGTTGTTGCAATAAATAAGATTTTATAACGTTAATCCCATAATTAAGTAAGTATTATTGGTGTTATTTTCTTTTCTCATTTAGAATGTACTGTTCGTTTTAAGTTCAACAGTTTATTTACATGTGCTGTTACTAAAGCTTTCTCCTATTTTGGCATATATCATAATATGTTTTAATAATAAAGTATGATTTAAAAATGTAACAAAAATATTTTTATTCAACATTTACCATCAGTGCATGTTGAATGTCGGCATTTGCCGGTGTAAGGGAGAAATAAGGATATTTAGCAAATATTTCGGACATACACCAAGCGACTATGAGAATGCTGACATTCACCGGAGAATGTCGACATTCTCCAGATTTCGGTCTTTCAAGGTAACATACATATAAATACATATATATATATATATATATATATATATATATATATATATATATATATATATATATATATACACTGCTGGCCACCCAAATTGCAACACCAAGAAAGACAAGAGATATCACAACAAAATTTATTTTGTAGATAACATGTTGACCAAGTATCAAATGATTAAATTTATGGACTTCTGTGAAGTGTGGTTCCTGCCAAAATCAGTAGCCAGAGTAGCCGCCATTGTTGGAGATCACCGCTGCCACACGCTTTGGCATTGATTCAAAGAGACTTTGGATGACTTCTTGGGTTACAGCAGACCAAGCAGCTTCCACACGTTGCCAAAGTTGATCTGCTGTGGCAGCTGGGGATGGAATCTGGGTCAATCGTAGAGCAACCACGGACCACATGTTTTCTATCGGCGAAAGATCCGGAGAGCGAGGCGGCCAGGGAAGGAATTCAATCTGGCGATTGACGAAGAACGATTGGACAATACGTGCCACGTGTAATCGCGCGTTATCCTGTTGAAATATGGCTGTGGGCAAGCCCTGAAGGTAAGGAAGGACAACTGACTCCAACACCTCGGAGATGTAGCGCTGGCTGTTTAAAGTACCAGCAATGCGTACTAGAGGTGTGCGAGAGTGATATCCAACACAGCCCCATACCATAATACCCGGTGCAGGACCAGTGTGGCGGTGCATAACGCAGCTGTTCAGCATCCTCACTTCACGGTGTCTCCAGACTCGAGTGCGACCATCGTGGTGTTGCAGACAGAAGCGTGACTCGTCAGTAAAGACAATTTCATTCCATTCTGCCGTCCACATCCTTCTGTCATCGCACCATTGGCGGCGGAAACGTCTGTGGTTCTGCGTCAAGGGTAGACAAAGCAATGGACGTCTTGCGGACAGACCACTCTGCTGTAAACGGCGTCGAATGGTACGCGCAGACACTGGATGATGCGTTACAGACTGCATGTGCTGTGGTATGGTTCGTGATGTGACTGAGCGATCCGTCACTGCCATGCGCACAATTTGCCTGTCATCACGTGAAGTGGTGCGCTGAGGTGGATACGAGCGAACACGCCGGTCCGTCGTACCCTCCTGCATCCAACGATCACATATCCGCATTACAGTTGTTTGGTTTCGTCCAACGCGACTACCGATTTCCCTGAAAGATAATCCACAATCTCGGTAGGCCACTATCCTTCCTCTGTCGAACTCGGATACTTGATCAAAAGATGATCGCTGTTTTTGACGAGGCATAATTGATCGTTTTTTTGAAAAAACCACAAGAAAAACACAATTGCCAAACTTAAAATCGTCGAAATCTCCAAGCCTTAAATAGCGCTTTGAAGTGGCGCCGCAGGCGCGCGTGATGTGCGTCTGCGCTGAAATTCTAATCATTTGCATATCTCACCTCCGCTAATGCATGTTGTAAATTTCATGTTATTTGCATGTTTTCATCAGGGTGTTGCATTTACAGTGGCCAGCAGTGTATATATATATATATATATATATATATATGTATGTATGTATGTATGTAATGAATCAACGATGTCAGCCATGAACATCAGCTCGGCGAACTCGTAGTGTTCCGTAATCCGGGTTTTAGTCGTGGCGGAGTTGCTGGGGAGAACTCATAGACAAATAATGCAGTCGAGGAACATAGGCATCCGAAATGTTTATGGAACAGTCTCTTTATTTTGGAATATTTCGATGGTTTCATTACACTTCATTATACTCACAGTTTTTAATTACTACAGGACTATCATGCCTAAAAAAACCGTCCTGGAGCTGCCGAAACAGCATAGGATAAAACAAACGTATAACTAAAAGTTGTGCATGTTTCCACAAAAGACCGCGAATGCCCTAGGTTCACGCCCTGAGTACGGGCGCGCTGAACTTTTAATTGGTTAAATAGTGACACCTGACCTCATCACGCTGCATCGGACGAGGTTACGTCTGGCTTCTAGAACAATCTTCTTATATAAGATGTAGGTGCGTGGCTTGTTTAAGGGGAAAACTAATAGATTACTTTAGAGTATTTAGATTAAAATCAAATTGAGGAATAATGTTCTGTTGCGATAAGACAAAGTTAATGAAGGGAAACGTTTATCGTTATATATATATATATATATATATATATATATATATATATATATGAGGATCTGTACTGTTCTCTTCTTTTTTAACACACCTTTGACTGACGGCTGAATGTTTCTCAACGTCTTGCATTTCTTACAAATTGCATTTTGTTAAATAAAACATTTAGTTGGAATAAAATTACGAAAAATGCATTTTAGTGTTTTTACTTTATGTTTTAAAAGGCATTTCCAATTAAAATATACAGATTAAGAAGGGGGGAGCGTAGGATGCGTAGAAACCATTGTTGGAGGTCGCGCCTTGAAAAGTTTGGGAAACACCGCTAAAGAGCTTGGGTGGACTACCTCTTTTTTTTTCTTTTTTTTTTCTTTTTACACGTGCCACAATTTTTTTTAAGTATTCCTTTTGGTGCCGACGTTCCAGCTAGCTTACTCATAGAAAAAGGACAAACTTTTAATAAAATGTGTGTAATTATAACACAAATAAAGATGATGCAAGAGATATAAAAGCTTACTCATAGAAAAAGGACAAACTTTTAATAAAATGTGTGTAATTATAACAAATTTGTGTTATGCTTTTAACGAAAACATTTTTACACGGATATAATGAAAATAAAATCTGTATTATAAAAAAAAGATCAGAAAATGATATCAATTATTTATCAATGGGATTTTTGTTGATAAATATCGGACGTTAGATATTTCCTATTTAGTCACAAAGAGAAATACACTTGCCGTACTGGATACATGAGGCCATTTATTTCAGAAATTATATTTTATAAAGCCCACTTCCGAAGATATTGATTTCTGTGCAGATAGGAAAAATAATTTCGTAAAAGACACAAGCGGTTTTTAGGAGCATATGAAATTTTCAAGTCTCGAATTGTATGAGCTCACTATTTCATTTTCGAAATTTTTGTTACGTATGTCCGACGAGCGCAAGATTTCAGTAAAACCCAAATCACTTCTAAAATTGAAAAGCTCTTATTTCGAAATAAATCTGTATTGGAAAGTTCTTAATTGCCTTCCAACGCCCTCCAAACTCGTCTTTGGCATAAATGAGCCATACAAGAGCTAATAAAATTCTTTAGCGTGCTACGTTTGGCCCGCATGCCATAGGCTCACTACCAATAGTATAGAACAGGGGTCGGCAAACTACGGCCAGCGGGATGATATTGTTTTTTCATGAAAAATAAATCAAATTACGCGCTATTATGCAACGGCCGATAGTTGAATTGAAAAGTTGTGAATAATGACCGCGAGTGCCACTATTGTCGTATTCTCTCGTTTGTTGATGATATGTTAAAAATGATGTTTAAAGAAAAGGATCTAACCCAATTTTATAAATAATCTTTTGAAATATAAATACATTCAATTAAAATCGTATGCACGAGTATTTATATCCGTATTTGGGAGTACTTATCAATGCGAAAAGGCATTTTCGAAAATGACGTATGTAAAATCACAATTCAGATCATTATTAACAGATGACCATTTGCAAACAACTTTAATGCTAGGAAGTACAGATATCCCTCCTATAGCACGGCATCTTACAACACGGTTTCGCTCTAACACGATAAGATAAATTGCGGGAACCCTCGTATAACACTGCAACCTGTAACACGGTTTCGCTCTAACACGATAAAAAATGCGAAAATCTTTGTACAACACTGTACTTCTCTATGTATCTAGTGCTATATATAGCACTAGATAAAATGATATCTAGTGCTATAGTGTTATCTAGTGCTATATATAGCACTAGATAAAATGATTTTTGTTAAACACATTTAAAAACTAAATTACCTTAAAATAATGACGGGAAGGAATAATGAACTATAGTGGCTTTACGTGAAAATGTATAATCAAATTATAATTTATCCATTTATAACTCTATAAAATTACAAGAAGGCCTAAGCTTAGCTGAAAATCTTGAATCATTTTTCCTGAATACAGACCCTTCCGCTGAAAGAAGCCGAAAATTCAAAAGGGAGCTGCAAAATTGTCTATCTCCATACCGTGAATCTACAATGACCTTGTAAGAACCAGCAAATAAACTAAAATTACAGATTTTTTAAAGAGGATAGAAGGTGCAAAAAATCTAAATGAAGAAAAAGGTTCTGAAAATGACAGTGATATTGCAAACTACGGAAAAAACATTCTCGTTCAATGGAAAAACGATCTCGTTTGATTGTACTGATCAGTGATGAGGAAGAAATTTATTAAATTAAGGTCGCATTAAATGAAAATATTTTTTTTTGTTTCTTTTCGTTTTGTGTTATACATACATTTATATTTTTAATAAAAATTAAGTTGCTTATACGGAATTTTAAAAAAATGTTTGTTTTAATAAGTTTTCAAAACGTAAACCCTCTTTTTTGAACTGTCTTTGGGTCTCATGTCACACGGTTTCACACAACACGGCATTTTCTAGGAACCTATCTACCGTGTTATAGGAGGGTTATCTGTACTAATTTCGAACTCTAGTATGATGAAATATTATCTCAGATAAAGCAATTACATTCTTTGCATTAGAAATTTTAATTTATTTAATAATAACGTTTCTTAGTACGTAGATGTAAATTTTTCGTTCTTTCATTTTGTAAGTGTTTGTAAACTGTGTATAAATATTATGTGAAAGTATCATTTCATAATAAAAAATGAACGTTGTTTTTGCTCTATGAGAAAATTACTTAATGTTTGCTACTTGACCAACTGAGCCTAATTTTTTTTACAATCTGGCCCTTTCTAAAAAAACGTTTGCCGATCCCTGGTATAGAAGATACGCATTCATTTTTTATTTTAAAATTAACATGTGCATTTTGAATTCCTTCAACGGAATTTCTAGACATTAAAATAAAAATAAAGTCCCTTGAAATCTAAATGTGCCTGTACTTTTATAAATGTAAGTTTTCTTTTGATTTATTATCCTCATTATATAAGGTAAACGAGTTTTGAAACTAGAGAAAACATTTTATTGTGACTTAAAGAAACTGCGGAGAATATTTAAAACAGTGTGCAGTTCTTCTTTAATCTTCCATGATACATAACATCTTAGTCATTTACCTCTCTCGATGGTAAAGCAAAATATTTACATTCTGTGTTGCAATTGCGTTTGTATTTTTATGTCTCAGAGTAGAAGGAATTTGACTTCGTTCTATCTCGCCTCGTTTTGATGCCACAGTATTACGAAATCCTAACAAAAAGTAAATTAATTTAAAAATTTTAAAAACTGAAATTATGTTGGTTTTGAGTATCTGAAATGATGAATTCTCAACCACGTGACAGGATGACAAAGTAAAAACATCAGAAGCAAAACATAGAGCAGAGATGCCAATGACTGAAAACTTGGGAGTCGAAATACGAAAAGCCAGGTAACGTTCAAAATTACAGAAATCGGTACCGACGTCAAACATTACGAAAAGAAAATCTGAATATCAGCTGCATCGCTTATATTTGTAGGAACAAATCGTTCTTTCTACACCAGCAGCTATGCAAAATCTGAAGTCGCCATATTGATTTTTCATCTCCTTATTGTGTTTACTACTTTTGCGCTTCTTAATAGCCATGTTTTAAAAGAATTTTTTAAGAAAAATAAAGTCGAAATTCCACCAAAACTTTTACAAAAGTAACACACGGGCTAGATTCTAGCTAAATCATTTCTCTATTTCACTGGTGTAGTGGATACGACCTCTGTCAGTATGAACTGGTATCTCTATAATAAAAAAAAAAAAGTAGAAAACGGTTTGTAATGATTTAGCAAGCTATGTTCGTTGAAACCTTTTCAGTAATAACAATTTGGTTTCCAATTGCTTTAGCATCAAATCTTGACTAACTTTTTGGCGGGCTTATTACTTCTGCTTTCTAAACTTTATTTTAGACTGTTTATCCTCAAGATTAACTTTATGAATAAAATTTTTTGAGCCTTTACATATAGACTCATAATGTGTACTACCATGCTTCCAGTGACGTAGCGAGTATAACTGGGCACAGTACCTTTTTGGCGCCCCCCCCCCGATAAACATATAGCAATATAATATATAGAATTAGTTAAAAGGACCATTTGGCGCCCCTGTGTGAGCAGGGCCTTTTTATCGCATGGGCAAATCGGGACTTTGCCCAGGCCCCCCTGATGCCAGGGGGCCCCTCAACCCCCCTTGGTGTATGAACCTAGTACTTCTAATAGTATGTATAGCCCATGGATAGTTCTTATTTTTATAAATGTTCGTAAGGGGGGCCCCCAAATAGCATCTGCCCAGGGGCCCCCAGCGTTCATAATCGGGCCCTGTGTGTGAGTGGCGCCCGGGGCATGATAGACCCCCTTGTAAATGCCGATACAAATTTCCTTTTACACGTTAAAAACCGTCAGGCGCTATCCACATTGCAGCCGTCAGCATCAGTGTTATTGACAACCAAAAAAGTTTAACCAATCATTCAGCTGAACACGATTTGTCACTCAGTTATTGAAATCTGCGATTAGTTATTTAAAAAAAAAAAAAGATGCCGCTGAAGGGTGTAGTGTAAGTGGACCCTTAGAATAAGCAGCATCGAAAAGGACTGAGTCGAAGTGCACGGATGAGCTAACTAAAGAATGCATCTGTATTTGAAGGGCCGCGCTGTATTGGTGAATTTGTTTTATCGATCAGGAATAATGTGGTTAACACCTTAGGATATTTTAGGAAACGAAAAGGGATATAACAAGATTGTTATATCTTAAAATAAATTATTTAAAAATTCTGTCCTCAAGCATTACATGGACAGTGTTATGGAACAAGGAACCAACCCACACCACAATTATACTGAGAAAATTGACTTTTAATTAAACATTAAGTTAAAACTTCGAGTTGCTAGTGGTCAATTCTCCAGATAATAGAAATAGTATTAATTAGATAGCTAAACCCAGAAAGCTAAACATGAGGCACACCCTACCAGATATTTAACTCAACTTTTAAACTTTTGTAGGTTGGTTCCTTTTGGCATAACAGTATCATATAAATATAATTCCGACAGAGTCATATTCTCATCTACAGATACTATTTTTTTGTTCTTTGCTATATCTTCCCTTTCCATATAGTCTGATTTGAATGTGAACGAAATTTGAAATCTGACTCTTTCGCTCTCTCTCTCTCTCTTTCTAGAAGTTCCTAAACAGGTGGATTCTACTTATAAACACCTTTTAATAATTTGATATGTGATTTGTAAAGCTGGCTTATGAATGTTTTGAACCAGACCAATAAAATAATTGTTTTACTCTTAATTATTTGTCAGATCAGGTTTAGTTAACATATCTATGTACAAAAGTAATGTGAACATTAAACTTTTCATTAAAAGTGCAACAAGTGTCTTTAAAAAAAAATAAACCCATGCCTGAAAGGGTTAATAACCTTATGATTCTCTCAACTTAAATTTAAAATATTAACTGTCTTCTGCTAACATGCTGTGTTATCTATTTTTTCCAACTTAAGATTTTGTATTTTCAGATTCAAAGACAGAAAACAAATCTTGAACTTACTCATAAAAGATGTTGTGTGCTCCAAACACAACATACAATTAATCAGATCTAAATTTTATTCTTGTTTTAACACTCTTATCACACTTTCTCATACTTCATTAGTAGAAACTGAAACCGTCAGTTTCACCCAACCCTCTTTTTTCATGTGTGAGTGGAAAATATTCAACTAAATCACATAAAATAAGTTTCTTACAGGTTGTTTTTCAACATTTACCTCCTGGAAAATTTTATTTCACACAGAAATATAAGCAGAAGTAGATGCAAGATAATTTTGTTTTAATTGTTTCTGAATTAAGTCATCAAAAGCTTCAGATTGTAAATAATTCCATGACCTACTTTGTACTCTGGACAGTGTTTCTTTAAAAAGGAATTATTACAACTTAAATGCAACAGTAAAATGCAAATTGTGATCGATTAGAGAGTAATTTTTTTGCTGTCTCACAAAATAAGTGACACTATAAATCTCCCAATCAACATGAGAATTTGCTAGAAATTTTAAATGATCCTACCAGTAATGCTAAATGATAAAAAACAAAACAAATGAAAAGACAAACTAATTATTTGGCATCCACATTTTAATTGTGTCTGTATCATGACAAGATTCCAGTGAAAGGTAACACAACAATAAGACATACCTTATTCTTCCAGGCTACTATGCACATATGAAACTGCTACTCCTAACAACATTGAGCTTGCTTTGTTGCAAGTTTGTAATTAATAACAAGATTTTGGCAGGTACTCCATGTGTAAGGCACATGAAGATGGCCAAAAGTAGTTATAAAAATTATAGAAAAAAACAGGCACATAGATATAGTAGCATAATAGCCCAGAAAAGAAAGCATTTAATAATAGTAGCATCACATGACATTTTATAATTTAGCAGTAGAAAACTTTTAGCACAATTTACAAAAATCCAAATATCACAAAACATGTATTTACATCAAGAACTGTAAAAAATGGGTGGTAAAAAATGAATTACAAAATGGTCCCTAGCATAAACTCAAGTGGAATTTTCTTTGGTCTTTCACAAGAAATAAAAGTTCATATAATTTTTATACATATATATTAATTTCTGACTGATAACTAAAATAATTTGAATTAGATATATATCGCTATGCACTGTTAAACAATCATATAAAAGTGTACAAAAAATTGATACAAAGAACAAATTTACAAAGAAAAATGCACAAACTTATCACTAACATACTAGTAATTAGTAACTTCACATTACTAGCAGCATATACTGAATATGAAAAAATGACAATGACTTAAAGACATCATAAAAGCTATCACAATACATTAGTTTTCTAAAATTCACACTAGCAGAAGATGAGTGGTTTCAGGAAATTGAATGGAATGATATGAAACAGATATTTCTTTCTCAACATACACAATGTTATCAACACCATTCTCTCAAAAGCTTTATTAACACTAATACTAGAAGTAAATGTAAGACAAAAATAATAAAAATCAGAAATCTTAACATTTTACTATAACCTATAGAATTAACATCCTCCATTTTAAAGTAATTGATACAACTTCAGTTCAATATGACATAAGAAAAAAAAAATTGGGGACAGAATCTATTAACACCAAATCCAGAATAAAACTACTTTGAGAAATTTTAATTTTTAATTTAGGTATAAGATATGCTTAAAACGAATGAAATTATGAATTCTGACAATTTTCATACATGCAACAAAATACAAAAATATAGCCTAAGAGAACTGTATGCCTTGAAGAATGTTGAATGTTTGCAAACTCTTATACACAATACTTATCTAGTCATGTAATCCCTCTTCATACAGAATTACACACAATATGATCTCATATTTATAGAAGGGGAATATTGAGTGTTGAAATAAAATTTCAACGGTACATTTGGTGCCTTCAGGTGATATTTATGTTGCTACAATGGCGTTAAGTAGAAGTTGAAGATGATTATAACTCAAAATGTCTTGTCATGCTTTATACTAATATACAGCTAATCATTTTTCCCCCAGTAAATGGGTTAATATAATGAAATATCAAAAGCAAAATTTGCCACAGCAAATATATGCAACTTACACACTTTGAAAAAAAAAATCCAAATTTTTTAAGACCTAGAGAGTATTCCTACACTAAAACATACTTATTGTCATGAGAAAGCACACACACACATGCTGACACTCTAAAATTCTCAAAGAACTCTAAAAATCAAGTAATTAAATAAATCAAAATAAGTTTTAGAAAAAAAAATTATCACATTTTTTTAAAAAAAGTATCTCTAAGACAGCTATACTAATCAGCATTAAAACACATTTACTTCACTTTGAATCCTATGTTTATTTTAGGTTCTGCCTCCATGCAGAGATTTAAGAAAATCAAGCACAAAATATGCCTTTACACTATAAAAATCTAAGTATTTTCTAACATGTGTACTAAAATTTCAAGGGCATTTTTAGTGTTAGTAGATTAAAAATATAAAAATACTGTAAAAATGACTAAAGCTTGTATTGCAATCATAAAATATTGGACATGGGCCTATCCATTCTTATCATATCAGCATTATAATAGATTGGGTGTCACAAAACTACAGTATACAAAGGCAAAAGGGTATTTTAAAAAACATGAGCAGTGTGTTAGTAAGGCATTACATTTGACATAAGGCTGAAATTGTTTTACAAATATCAGAAAAAATAGTAGCAATTAATAAATGTATTATTAGCTATAAAATAATTTTAAAATGTAATATAAAAGCCTCATTAAATATTTACCACATGATGTCATGTTTTGACTACAAAAATGCAGAACATTTAACAGCATTTGCACATTTTCTTACACAAAGCTATAGGAAACATTTATTCCAATCAATAAATTTAACAAGTACAATAAGACAGCAAGGAAATTAAAGGAACCCAGATTTAACATTAAAAACAGCTTTAACAATATTTTTCTACAATTCAAATTTGTAATTTATTTGCATATAATGGGAGTAACTTCATGGCCTGTAGTTGCCAAAGAGAAATGCCGACTTAAACATTAGCTATAGAAGAACATTAAAAATTTAAAACCTTTAACTAATCATTTACATGAAATAAATTTTAGTTATAGTTATATTACTCTAAAATTAATAATTAAGAGTATTTAGTATGTTCACACACATATTAAGGCCAAAGAACTCAACATTATGTTATATTTCAATCTCATTCATTATACATTTTGCAGAACTTATCAGAGAATGAATCTAACAATTTAACTTTTATAACAATGGTAATAGTAGTTCTATAGTCATTAATGCAAAAAATTCATGAAAGAAAAATAGTATGTAACACTATTAAATCATGAATCAACTGAGCATTTTTGTAAAAATTTTATAAAATAATAAATGCTAGTAATTATTACTATAAAAATTTCAAACAGTAAAGGATAACTAAGTAAAATTATCAGAATATTAATAAGCACTTCCCTCATTACAGGAGTAACTACACACAAATAGATTATTTTGCTAGCTTGTTAAGCAGCAGTCTTTGGAACTTAGGTCTTCGACAACTTTCAAACATACACATAATGCACATTATTTTTGTAAGCAAAACAATGTGTGAAATCAAAAATTCCAAAATCCTCAACAATGAATTAATGAAAATCTCACAAGTATCAAAACTATTTTACATAGCTTTGGCAGTGAAACTGTTGCCATAACTCAAAAATTTTAGCATTTGGAATTCTTTAAACTAAAACTTCTTTATTCATTGGTTAATAACTCTGGATATGAAGTATGCATTAACATGAAAACTTCATTCAGTATCCTAACTTAAAATATTAAGAGGATACACAGTATAAACCTATTGATACTTTAAAATTTGGTGATAAATTTAAATTAAACAAAAAAGTTTAAATGTATGGTACATGTATAGCTATTTTCAGTTATTTGACAGAAGTGAAAACTGTAAGGTAAGAGACGTATGAACTGTTTCTGTATAAATCATTCTACACTGAATACAAAAGTTTTAAATTTTTAAGATTTAAAACAATGAGAACTACTTTAATACTTGAGAATGTTATATAATGAGAATGTTAACAGACTATTACTATCTTTCAAAAGAAAGGGAAAACACTCACAGTTTTAATAAAACATTGTATACAGTGTGCAGTTAAAAATGATTTCTAGACTGCAACAAGCACTGAAGAAGGAAAAGAAGGAGATTTATAACTGTAATTATTATTTGTTTTTCAATTATGGCAAGTAATTTAATTTACAAATAGAAGTTGAAAATGTTTCAAAATCCCATATTATACATAAACCATGCATTCAAAATTTTAATTTTGTAAATCTTTGCTCTGAAAATGTTTCATATCAGTGACAAATTAAGTGCACTCAATCAAATGGCAAATATAATAAAGGCACTATAGAAATGCATTTCAAATATATAAAGCACAAGGCAGAACGATAAAAATTATCAGAATGAGTCAAGATTTTTGACTTTACAAAAGAGAGCATCACCATTCTCTGATTAGCTTTAAATTTTTTTTTATTTTGAAGATAAACAACATAAAAATCTAAGAACAAAAAATAAGAAAGACAAAAAAAACTTAACATCCTTAATAACACATACAGCAGCAACTGATCCAAACATGCAAGGTAAACACAAAAGGACAAAATAATAAAAATGTACACTATATTCAGAAGCATAAGGTCAACGTAAACACTATGACTCAAAACACAATTTTGTAAAACCAAAACTGTGTTATATTCACTTTAAAAAGTATGAAATTTCTATCTTATTCATTAGTTTGAATGGCTAACAGCATACTTTACACAGAAACAAAAGTATACCTCTCTATAATACACAAAAATTAAGCCTTATTTGACAAGGAGAAATGGAGAACAGGAAACATTTTACAAAAGAACACATACAATTTATAAATAATTTCTAGAACACATTTTTATGACTATGGGGAGAAATCACATTTCAAATAACTAGGCTGTGTTAAGATATAAAATTTCACCAATATTTATTTCATACAGTTATATTACAAACCAGAAAAAAAAAATAAATTAAGAATTAAGTCCTAAAACATATACTAAAGCATTCAATGTAAATAGTTTTAGGGATAATCAAATGAATATTTTTTAGCACATTTCTTATTGCTATATTTTTGACTAATATAAATATATTGATAAATGATAACTTATGTGAATATGGATCCTATATATCCTATCATGGATAATGAGATATTTAAAAAAAATTACAGTATGAAACTAATTCTTCCAAATCTGCATGTCTTGATAAAGCACAAATTCTAGCCTAGGCAACTTCAGCAGAAAGTAAAGTACTTAAAAATCTCAACCATGAATTACCTGAAATAAGTAAGAAGAAAAGTGAGTAACATTTCACTAATAGCAAGAAATGTTATATAGAAATCAGTTTCACTGAAGAGCCAGAAAAACTGGTAAACCTGACTAATATCGTGCAGGACCCCCGTGACTAACATCGTGCAGGTGGCAAAAAAGAAAAAGAGCCCAAACGAAACGACTGCACAAAATTAGTGACTGCGAGCGATTACGCGAAGACAAGTAACCTAGATTAAGATTGTAGCAATTACTGGCACTGACTAAGAAGAATAGTTAAAAGAAGACGGCATCGTTACAAATCCCAGATAGCAGACGACTTGGCCTAAATTGGGAATGGTCGATTTTGACAGGGAACAGTCGTAAAACATGGCATGGACTCGACTAAGGTCTGAAAGTACCCTGGAGACAGTTCACACGATGAATCCTGCAGGGCAGTCCACAAATTCATAAGAGTGCGAAGGGATGGAGATATCTTCTGAACAGCACGTTGCAAGGCATCCCAGATATGCTCAATAATGTTCATATCTGGAGATTTAGATGGCCAATGGAAGTGTCTAAAGTCAGAAGAGTGATCCTGGGGCCACTCGGCAGCAACTCTCGACGTGTGGGGGGTGTCGCATTGTCCTGCTAGAATTGTACATATCCGTCGGAATGCACTATGAACATGAATGGGAGTAGATGATCGGAAAAGAATGCTTATGTACCCGTCACCTATCAAGAGTCGTCTCTAGACGTATCAGGGGTCCCATATCTTGCAAACTGCACACGCCCCATACCATCACAGAGGCTCCACCAGCTTGAATAGTCCCCTGTTGACATGTACGGTCCATGGATTGAACAGTTCGCACGTTGACACTTGTTGATGCTCCAACATTGAAATCCGCAGCAATTTGAGGAAGTGTTGCACGTCTATCTCGCTTAAAGATTCACGTCTGTCGTCGACGGTCCCGTTCTTTCAAGGTCTTTTTCCGGCCGCACCGCTGTCAGAGATTTGATGTTTTACCGGATACCTGATATTCACGGTACACTCGTGAAATGACCGTGCGCGAAAATCCAAATTGCATCGCTACTTCGGAGATGCTATGCCCCATCACTCGTGCGCCGACTACAACGCTACGTTTAAAGTCGCATACATCGTGATAACTGGCCTTGTAGCAGCATCTAACGGCTTCGCGAGACACCCGTTGTCTTATATAGGCGCTGCTGACCTACTAGCGGTAAGCTGATTGGTTGCATATCTCCGTTATTTGCACACGCGTATCAGATTTTTTGGCTCTTCATTGTATATATTGTTAATAATACTCGTAAAAAGCAATGTCATCACTAAAAATGCAACTTACAAAATATTTAGAAAAGAATATCAGCACTTTCAGTTGCTGACCAACCTCCTGTATCTTCAGGTTTTGCAGGGACAATAGCATCCAGTGTAGGAACATCATCTGTCATTTCATTTTTATCAGGCAAGGAAAAGTTAGGCCTATGATTGGGTTGTGAAACACCCAACTGAAAATCACCGTTGCTGCTGAGAACCTGAGGTGTATAGTTTGATAGCCCTAACCCTGAAAAAGAAATTAAAATTAATTTCAAACACAGAAAGAGAGAAGGTTCTAGAAAATATATTTTACAGCCTTACAAATTTATGACTTTTACAGACCCCCCACAGATCATAAACTCAAAACATTTGGCCAGAATAATATCAATAAATACTATTATACAAAGTAAATACACATCAAATTTGTAAAAAATTACACTTATTTAAAATACAATAATTCTCATAGTTCTTATTTTTAAAAATTCAAATATATCCTCATAATTTATGCTGATATGTAGCCCATACAACACGCAAGCGAGCATTGAAAATTTTATCAATTTATCTAGAAGTAAAAGAACACATGATTTATTTATTTATTTATTTATTTATTTTTTTTTTTGGGGGGGGGGGTAGAAATCTATATAATTCTTCAGATGTGACATGCAGAAAAAAATTCTCCATAACTGCAATCAGCCCAGAAACTGAAACATGCAGATTTAAGCCATTTAAACATAAGTTAAAATATTGTGAAATTGGTAAAATGAATATAGTGAAAATTTTACTTTTAAAATTATATAGTAAAACCACAGAGAACAATTACAGCTTGGAGCTTTTGATATTTGTGTGAGAAATACAGCTTTTCTAAAGTAAGAAGAGATGGGAATAATATATTTTCGGCGGAGAGAGGTAACAAATGTACAGCATGGAATGACATCCATTATGTAGCCAAATTATGGAAAAAAATAATTTTTGCAAGTGAAATTAAAATAAACAACTTCCATAAAAACAAATTTCTGTAGGATAGTGTGGTTTTCAGTGCACAAATTGGAATGTCAATCATCACAAAATCATTTAACTTTTTTCAACATACACTGAGCATTTGAAATTCATATTTTCCTTAAAAATTTAGCCATTTCAGCGAGTATTAAAATGGCCCCACATTAAAATTTTAGATATCTCTGCAGTTTCTTTTTATGCTATCTAGTAAGTAGAGCCAGAGACGTATGTACTGATAATTTGATATTTTAACCGAAAAAATTTAAAAACCTGAATATAAAAGAGTACATATAAATACGGAGTGTAAAGAACCGTAATAAAAAAGTGATGTTTAGTCCTAGCGGTTATTTCAAATTAAATTGAAACTAATCAGCTTTCTAAATGCAGAATTTAATTTTCTTATACAATCATACAGATAATGCAATCTTTCTTCGTGGCGTAAATAATGTTCAACTAGAGTGTCACGTGAAAATAATATACATGGCTGGAAAAGTTTCGTGACAGACACCAGTTTTCATGTTGAAGCATCCTAATAGAAAAACTAAAGCATTTAGCCCTCTGTTGATTATGAATTCGAAATAAACTAGATAAAACTGAAACAGCTTATCTGGAAGGTAGAAGGATCTAACTTGAATTCTAAAGTCAGCACATCCCGAAAATGCAGCCATGAATTGGCCCAATAAGTTAGTCAACTCCAATCGACCTAACAATTTGAGTTGCGAACACTTTAAAAGATGGCATCTGTCCTTTTAAAACTGTAAGTTGACGCGATCCCAGAGACTACCACGAATTAATACTTCCAACGTAACACCCTATTATAGCAAAAATTTTCGTCCTTCAATTTATTTGTTGAGGACACGATGGCCTTTGTTTGGACGTTGGTTCTTTGACAAGCTCCCTTTTCAACGACCTATATTAAATATCTGATTATTTATTTTTATTTTTTCTTTAAATTTCATTTTTGAAAAATTACTGTCGCATCGAATGAACACAAGAGCGAAACCAGCATCATTCCAATGATTGCCAACCCATCGGTAGGCAGATAACTTGTAATAATAAAATTCACTTCTCTGTCAAGAAAAGAATCTTTTGTTTTGAATTGATATTAAACGTTAAATAAACAGAATTTAAAGGGTCCTACTAGAATTGGCCGCTGAACCAATGGCGACTGATGGATCAAAGGAAGAATCCGTATGATCTCCATTTTCATCTATTGGGGATGGACTGGCATTTTCCGAAGGATATTCAAAGGTGGATGTAGCTCGGTCATCAAACTGGATAGTGAGCTGTAAGATAAAAATTAAGCGGATGAATACACACACAAAATAAATAAATAAAATGAATCATTATGCACGGAAGAAACAGTGAACAAGATCGGTAATTTAGTTCATCATCTACATGCTGAGAACGCCCACCAAGCGACTTACTTGAGATATTAAATGCATCGGTGTCAAAACCACGGGGAAAAATTAGGCTTAAAAATCACCAGATATGAATTCATAACTACATATGGGACGGTGGAAAAGTAGTTGACTATCAGAAAATTAATAACTCAAAGCTATTTTACGACTTCACAGTCGTACAAAGTATGAAGCTTTGAGAACAAAATTTTACTTTTTATTAATATGTCAACACAGACTCATAACAATGACAAAGGAATTCACAAACAACGACAAAGATATGGGAACCACTGACTGAACAGTAGAATGTTTCAATCAAACTGCTCATGAACGTGACAATCATTGCCCATATAAAAAACAAAATTCTTTAAAAGGTAAATATCAAGCATTACAGTTGGAACCACAAATCAATAAAGAATAAGAATTTTAAAATATGCAGACAAGGTTAGAAAATTTTAAATAATACACACAGACAAATTGAGAATGCATATGAGCTTTGCTCACAGTAATACTTTCACTCTATTTATAAAGGAAAACAGCTGTGATTACATGTGATATCTCAAAAGAGATTGATGAAGTAACAGATAGCGTGTATGAGAAAAGTCTCTTTAAATATATTCAACTTTATAGTAACATAAAATGGGGAGGAAAAAGTACGACCTTTTATATGTTATTTTCCAACGATGCCTTCCAATGACGACATTCATTTTCCACACCATGACATTGGTTGGCTATTTTATCAAGGGAGATTAATAAAGGTAAATGAACCAACATTGCAACCTATGAGGTGACAGCCATCCATGCCCTGGTAATTATTCGAACCCAAGCCCACTCTGTGGAAGTTCATGACCCCTAACCACTATACGATGCGGACAGCTTATACATTTTAGTAATATTAACATTCGAGTTAGTTTACTTTAGGGTGTTAACCAATGTTTTACGAGATAAAATGTAGGGATTATTTTTTAATTCAAAATTCTAGGTGTACTAAAACTAAATATACAATTATAATTTTAAAAAATAAGCGAAAAATGTTAACAATTTTAAGTAAAAATAAAGCTGTGGAAATACTTTTTGGTGACAGATAAGAAACATAAGTTTATTTTTAAGCGTAACTTAAGACTTTGACAAAACAGTATTAACAAACACATTGAGTCTTAAACCACTGTAGCCAAATTCTGATACCAATGTTATACCTTAATAATCTAATTTCTTGGTGCAACATTAACAAGAAACTAGTTTTACAGACTATGCAGCACTAATACACCTTGAATAGCGAAACTTGAGGGGGGGGGGGCAGTGGCGTAGCAAAGGGGGGCAAGGGGGTCTATCATGCCCCGGGCGCCACTCGCAGAGGGGCGCCAATGTAAGATCCATATATTATATTACTATATGTTTTCGAGGTGGATGCCAATATAAGGTCTATATATTATATTACTATATGTTTTTCAGGGGAGGGCCTTAATATAAGGTCTATATATTATATTACTATATGTTTTTCGGGGAGGGCGCCAATATAAGGTATATATATTATATTACTATATTATTTTGTGGGGGGCGCCAATATAAGGTCTATATATTATATTACTATATGTTTTTAGGGGAGGGCACCAACATAAGGTCTATATATTATGTTACTATATGCTTTTCGGAGGGGAGTGCCAATATAAGGTCTATATATTATGTTATTATATGTTTATCGAGGGCGCCAATACAGGGTCTATATATTATATTACTATATGTTTTTCAGGGGGGGGGGAGGAGCGCCAGAAAGGTATCGTGCCCCGGGCGCCAGTTATGCTCGCTACGCCACTGGGGGGGGGGGAGGTCAAATGACGCCAATATTCGCCAGAGAATTTGTAAATACAGCTGCTATATCTCGACCAACAAAGTTTCACCAGAGATTTGTTACTTTTCATCATTGCACATGACAAGGATTAGCAATAGTCAACATTCTCGCTTACTGTCCGCGCGTTAAGACTTAATCTTTATCAGCGGCATGACAGAAATATTTCACAAAATGGATTATTGCAAAAGTAGACGATAGCTGAAGTATGAAGAGAAAAATTCTCGACAACGTGAATTAGTCTTATAAGAGATTCAAGAAAACAAATTATATGAAAATGAGGTCAGAATTCGGTACGGAAACGTAACTAGAGTTTAACACTTAGTTCATTTGGTTTACGCATTTCAAGCCTTAAAGGAGTCCGATTAAAATAATTTTCTTTCGATGCAATTTTTTTTTCTATTCAAATATACGTCCTTCGAGTTCTCAGAGGAAATAGCTATATTTCTATGGTGCATTCTCGATCAGCGACAGGATAAACTGTATGTAAAACATTATGGGCACATCAACATATTTTGCGGTAACCATTCGTATTTATCGTATGAACAAACCTATCGCCCACGGAAAGGCATGCATTCTGGGACCTTCTTCAATTTGACTGGTGATCATAACCGAGAGGCAGTAATAAACTATTTTTCAGAGATTAATTCTCTCTCACCACCATACAATGTGTGCCTGGCTAATACACATTGTTCACAGATAATTTTTTAAAAAGTATAAGAACGATATAATTTAAATCACTGAAATTAAATTAAAGCCTTTTGAATGACAGAGCTTATATTAGCTAAAAATTATTCTTCAAATCTTTACGATCCATACAATGAAATATTAGCGCATTTAATTACAGATTGAAAGACTGATAGTAAAATAAATAAAAATTTTCAAAGAGTTTAAAATAAAATTAAATTTAACCGCTGTATAAAATGCAGAATACTTAATTAAAAGAGCTAAAAGAAAAAATAATTTAATTTGTTACATTAACAAGCATTCAGTTCATCAGAGGTATTATGCAGTAATTCAGAGTAATGATTACTGTTATGCGCTAGGTTAAAATTTAAACCGATATAATTTAAATCACAGTAATTAAATTAAAGCCTTTTGAATGACAGAGCTTATATTAGCTAAAAATTATTCTTCAAATCTTTACGATACATAACAATGAAATATTAGCGCATTTAATTACACATTGAAAGACTGATAGTAAAATAAATAAAAATTTTCAAAGAGTTTTAAAAAAAATTAAATTTAACACGGTAAATTATCTTAGGCCCTTAAAATCACTGTAAACTGTTCATAGAAAATATACATTTCGTATGAGAAGATATAAAGAATGCAAGTATGAAATTCTGACAGCTTTCAACAAAATATTAAAGCAGAAAAAGGAAAGTTCTCAGAACAGAATTCTTAGATTCCTTTCATATTTATAAATAATTAAAAAGCAGTTTTGGGGAAGCTTGAAAATACTTGTAGATACTCTCTCGAGAGTGAAATAGTATTTATAATAGCTTCGTTTTGAAATATCACTCTGCAGTATGAGCTAAAGGATTAGTTAAAAAAGGAAAAACATTATCCACTATCACATTCTTTTAAAACTATACACTTTTATAAAAAGAATAATTTACAAATTTGTCTAATAAAATTCATTCTCGCGTTTTCATTTGATAATTCTTTTTCTCTTTACAATGGCACGCGAACACAAATATGCACAAATCGGAATTTGCATGCTTCATTTCCATCGCGGTATAAAATGCAGAATACTTAATTAAAAGAACTAAAAGAAAAAATAATTTAATTTGTTACATTAACAAGCATTCAGTTCATCAGAGGTATTATGCAGTAATTCAGAGTAATGATTACTGTTGTGCGCCAGGTTAAAATTTGCTTAAGCATCAAAACGGGAACAAAACCAGGCATCATGGGCACATAGGTAGGCGTATATACACACAATGGCATACTTTTAACGATTTTGTAAGAAATTCAGTAACATCCGTTACCCTTAATTCATTAAAATCTTATCTCGTATCTTGACATGAAACCGGAATATTATGAATGATATCAGATGACGTGCCAACACCGATAAAATAGCTAGTGCATGATGTCACATGCGTTTTCTCGTTATACTTATTTATCGCCTTTCAACGAGGACAATGATAACCCCTCACACGCTTCAGCATTGTATGTCAACGATACATTTTTAATTTATTTATTTATTTATTTTTTGACAAGTAAACAAATTTGACACAAATTTTTTTTTTGACAGATATATATATATTTTACAATTAGATTTTTCAATAAGAATTCCATAAACTGAGAATAATCACACCGTCTGAATAAATTAAAGTATTAATTTAATTAATTATATTGTATGGAGGAAATCAGATTAATGAATCACCAGTGAAAACATAGGAATGCAGAGGAATGCTCTGACATATTAACAGTTACAAACAAATGATAAGATCTACAACGTCATTAGTGTATCGAATTCAGAAGCTCAGCAATGACCTTGGGGAAACGAGTGGTTACGAATAATAAGCAGCCTGGGATGATATGTTTTATTTTCATTTTCTCCTACTCATGAATTTTGATTTTGATAATTGATGCCTTCATTTTCTGTGTTATTTTAAACAGTGTAAGGAAAGAGAGAATTTAATAAATGATTTGTAATGAAACAATAAACTTTTAATGTTCATTAAATAATCATACACGTTTTTTAAACAAAAGAAAAAAACTTAGCTCAATTACAATTAGATAAATGCTTTGAGAAGTTTATTTTAATCTGAATTTCAAGTCATGCGATAAAAATAGGATGATTATATAAATTTACACACGCAGCCGTTACAGAATTTTTAGAACGTGGATTGCATTCTTTATCACTGTAAATATTACTTCTTGCAAAAATCCCAGCAATTACATTTATTTTTAGATATTTTCAGTTAATGCCTAGATAACAATATAAAAATCGTTATGAAAATAGAATGTTTCTAGAATTTAATAGTTGGGATTTTCGTTAACTGGCATTTTCTCATACAGACAAAATTTAAGAAAAAGCACACATTTAGAGAAAATGTAAACATAATTAGAGATGTTACCAAAAATGGACTTGTGTATCGTAGAAAAGAAACAGATAGGTATCTGAATAAAAAAATTAAATGTACCTGAAAATTGAAAATGTAAGTTTATTAAGATAACTCATTGACATTAAAATCTTATAAAATGCCAGCATATGCCCTTGAAATTCTAAATATTAGTTTTGCAGTATAAAACCTATGTATATTTAGTATTAATTGACTGTGGGGAAAAAATCCTACCAATTTATATATATATATATATATATATATATATATATATATATATATATATATATATATATATATATATATATATATATATATATATATATATATATATATATATATATATATATATATATACACACACACACACAACACTAATACATTAGCAAAAATTATCAAAAGGCAAAGGAGGCCAAAACAGAACAAATGTCGAATACGTGCTAAATCACCTCTGTAGGTAAAATGCGCAGATTGTTCTAGAACTGTATTTTATTCACGCGTCCCGGTCTGAATTCAAAACACAATTTTCGCCGGAATGGGGAAAGATAACCTTATAAATCGATTCGATTTGCGAAACCCCAGACGCAGAACAATGCTCCAAAAAAGTCCCAAACCCCACTCATCTATAAAGACTTTTTTTTTATATTAACATTTATTCGGCGCGTCATTTCCATAAACCAACTTATCACTATGTTCAAACAATGTCGTACACCCAGAATAATAATTTTTGAAAGGCCGACAACAAAGAGCAATATATGCCAGGTATTCAACCTTCTGTACTAACCTCTAGGACAAAACAGGAAGCTTTGTATTGAAGGATCTCAAATAACTCTACTTAAGAGAGTTTCATTCCTTTTTAAGGAAGATAAAAGAAAGATTGAAAATTCTTAAAAAGAATGACCTACATCAAATTCTACCGAGCCCATAACAATTTATCTGCACTTTATTTCATTCAATGTTTTGTTCTTAAAGGGTGAAGTGAAATCACGATTTTGTATTGTTGTGGGGTGACTCAGTTTCACGCCATTTATTAGATGTTTACAACCCAAATCTCTTCATTTTGTACTTCCAATGCTACCCCAAAACAGCCTTCAGAAATACTGAAGATTAAAAAAAAAAAACGCAGAGTCCGGACGGTAGCGTAAATAATGAATTAATTTCAATTACTACAGAACGAATATCTCCGTATATATAGAGCACACTGTTACAATTATTTCAAGTTCCTCGAAGGTAAAATGAAAAAACACTAATACTTGAACATTTTGACAGAAAATATCATTGACAGCGCAGAAAAATTACCCTTAGGAGAGACATCTCGCTTTAAAAAGATTAACCATAAACAACAAAAGGTTGGTTGAGTTTTTTTATTTCTTCTTCCTTTTTTAAGGTGCCTCAACAACTCCATAGGCTCACAGTCTTCAAATTTGAATCCCAGTGAAAATCAATGGGAAGAGAGATTCAAACATAACGATACAAGGCACAAAGAAAGACCATCAAAATTAATTCTCCTCTGAACGTATGAGGTAAAATTCCTCCAGACACAACAAAACATGGAACCATGCCAAAAAGCTTACTAGAGGTTATCCAATCAGAGAAGGCCCAACTCATGATTAGACAGAAACTATTAGCTGTATGGTTTTAGTATGAGAGACGTTTTTAAATGAGCAGTGCCGAAACTTTTTTCGCCTAATTCTTTAAGCTAGATGGCAATATAATTTTTGAATGATGTAATTATTTTACTTTTAACGGTATGGGAAGCTCATATATACTTAAATTACAAAATTAAATATAATACATTTAATTAAATTTAATATTATTTAGTTTTGTATTCAATTGCGATAATTTGGAATGAATTCTTTTACGAAATAAAAGGCAGAGTTGTTTTTCTTTCGTCGGTCAATAATTAAAATCTAATTGATTTACAAAGAAATTTATTACAAACATGAGCAAAATGAAATTTGAGAAATTAGGTTTATTGTAAAGTAACACTGTTAACAATTCAACTTCATTCTTTCTACCATGCATTTGCCACACGCTTGAGGTAAATTTATATTTCAAGTGAAACTGCACAGATCGAAATGCTAATCCTTAAAATGTATAACGTGCTGGAATAAGTTTTAGAAAAGACCAATCTGGAGCACGCATGGCCACGCCAGAAAGACAATCCCTTGCAACACATGGTGATGACGATTTGTGCAGTGACACCCGCAACGTTAGCACTACAATGGCGGATTGTGATACATCAGCCGATGTCTGCCAACGATTGTAGCAGCGAGGGCTCGTAGCTCGGCACCCATTACTACGACTTCCTTAAACCTATACCATAGACTTTAGATGCTTTAAAGGTGCAAGAACTAAGACACTGGAATGCTGAATGGGTGCAAATCATGTTTTCTGACAAGACGGTCGGATCCAGATACGGTGGGGTACGGTAGCTGGAAGAATACATTCTAGCAGGTCATATTGGTCCTACTCCAAGCGTAATGATTTGGGGTGCTATTTCATTACATTCACACTCCCGTCTTAAAAGGAGCGCAGGTACTACAAACAATCAGCGGTACTTCAAAGAGGTCTTGGAATTGTTCCCCAAAGAACACGTAAGGAAAACGATTGCTCGAAAATTTGCCCGCATGTAATCAAAGCAGTAACAACTACTGAATTGTGGATGCGATTTGAATTTGTGAGGAATCCCCCTTGTGGATGCAATTTGAATTTGTGAGGATTTCCCTGATAGCTATCCAGAAGTTTTATAGCTCAATACCTCGTCGTGTGCAAGTAGCTTATAACTGCTAAAGGTGGGATTGATTTTAGTAAGTTAATCTTTTAAATTACGCATCTGTATTTTCAAGCATTTATACATTGCATTACATGCCATCGCTCAAAAAAATTTCACTGTAGTGACTCAAGACTTTGTTGTGCATTGAAATTCAGGGACCAATAATGTATAAATTTTATGATTTTTTTCCGTTCACATTGCTTCTATCCCCACACTATTTTTACATACCCTTTATTAGAGGCTAGAATTATGTGCTTCACAGTTGGGATAATCTTACGATAAAAATGAATATTTCAATTAAATATTAAGTTCCTACGACTGTAACCATTGATTAGCAAACTGTGTTGAGCCACGTAACAACTGTAAGATAGTAGATTTAAAACAAATAGAAGTATGTCTGAAAAAAAAAATACACAATTACGTTTACGCGAAAGTATCAACACTGAAACAATCGTTGTACGCGAGCATAGTTGAATCTACTGACTGAGTGCGAAAAAAAGAAGACAAAAAAACTAACAGCAATGCCATTCAATGTCACGGCAATGATGTTGGCACAGAGACACAAACCCTAATCATGCCATTCAAGCGAGCACGCAAACAATGTGAGAAAGCAACGACCCTGGCATCCGCTTGAACACTATTGAGAATACATTATGTTTGTATGCTAACCCTTTACTACAGCACAAATGAGATATCCCTCTCTCTCACCCTGCATGATGGAAAAGATAGGACGATTGAAATTCCGCAAGCGGGGTTTTGTTGTTCGGGTTTTTGCTACATTCGTTGAAGCGAGGAGGATAGTACTCGACTACCCAAATTGGTGAGAAAATAGAAGTATGCAAAGAAAAGTAATGGAAGTTCCACGGCAGATTCGCAACATATGAAGGAGCAACAGTCGGTCCGAATGCTAATAGCAACATCTACAATTGGATGAATAAGGTATGTCAGATCGCCTTGCTTTTCATTTATTTTATTAAAGATAAAACATAACTAATCTATCAAGAATATTTATTAACATCTCTTGCGCGATGATCACGAGAGAACAACAAATTCGCTAAAATATAATATCCTATTTATATTATAAATACTTAAACGTGCTAAAATTCGCTCATCTAGGTCAATTAAAATTTTACGTAAACATTTTAAAATATATTCTGAAAGGCAGCTAGACTATTTGTCTTCCCCCTTCGTTCAGAAAACATGTATAAACTTGTATGTCTGGAACTACATATATTTGCGTTGGAAAAAGTTTTCACACACAAACACACATACGCAAATAAATAAATAAATAAATAAGAAAATGGGAGAGAGGAATAAGAGGACTTTTTATAGGTATGATTGCTTTTGCTCGTGCCATCCTATATTTTTGCCGTATTTCGTCTATGTCAACGCTGAAGGGCTCATTAAAAGGGCGAAACTAACCCATGATTGCTGCACATAAATAATATAACAGGCAAGTTTAGGGGCAGTTGTTTATATACCATCCACAACGGTGTGGGCTCTGCTACAGGAGTTATTTTTTTTTCTTTAAGATGAGTATTGATAAGCTCAGCAAAGGGATCAAACGCACGTTATGTGCGCGTGTATATCAGTTCTTTTGATCATATCACGTGCGGCAATGTTATAATAGCGTGCATCAATGAACAGTAATAGACATACATCCAAGGTATACTTGAATGCCTCAAAGGTTATTTGTTAGCGAAAAGGCCGATCGCAATACTGATCAAAAACCAGCAAAGATGCATGTGAATGACTTCTTTGGTTAGCTAAAGGGTTGAATTATTTGACGTTGTTCTTTACTAAAATTTTATTGAGTTGAGAAGATCTCACAATGGACATTTCAATGGATTTAAGATACACAAGCTGTACGTTTAATATGTATCAGGAAACGTATATCATTAATTTCACTGTCTGATTAAAAAGAAGGTATTTATAAATCAAAAATTTATCATGGTGGACTATTTCAAATTCTTTTTATCCTTCTCTAACATATACATTGATTCCTTTCTTCAAAATTTAATACTCTTTCAGCTTTATGGAGTTAAGTTGAAAAGAGAAACCGTCCCACCCAGAGGCATGGGACAAGTTTGGCTGAAAACACATGATCGCTCCGTGCAGTCTTGCACGCACAAGAAGGTTAAGTTCTTCGAAACAATAGGTTTTGAACTCGATTCTCGGCAAATGAAATTTTAATGCTGTACTAAAATACAACTTTTAACCTAACACTAAAGAGATATGCAAGATCTTTCCAAGTCTTCCCTTGTTTCTCTCGCCACCCATTTGCTTGGAGAGAATTAGAATTAGAGACATAAAGAAGTAAAATAGAATGGAAAAATTCTTCCACGCACTTATGGATCAAGATGAATAAAGAAAACCTTACGTAAGCCGTTTAAAGTAAAGAGTCTTTCTACAGTCGGTTGAAGAAAAGAGATTAATGTACGACAAATAAAAAAATTTTAAAAATCCTATCGTCTTTTTGATGATTACAAAAAAAATATGAGAATTTTCAGGCACGAATAACTTCTTTACATATTTCGTATAATTCAGATGAAATTTTCGCATCTTGAAAACTTAAACAATTGAAACACATTGCACAAAATCTTCCTTCCCACTTTACCTCACAGTTTTAAAATCCAGATTTCGTTGCCCTGAGAATAGGAGTTTCAGGAAGAATGACATTAAAAGAAAAGCGCGAACTTTTAAATTCTCTATCACACATCATAAGAGTAAGAACAGTATCAATTTACAAAAATAATAATAATTAAAAAATAAATACCTCCACAACAAAATACAAAGGAATCAATTTCTTCTTTCCTAGGGAAAGTTTTAAGAAACTTGTAAAACTTAATTTGCATCAACGATCACGTTCGGTGGTGAGTTCACCGACGCATTAATATTGTTAAACTTAGCCATACTAATGGTAATTAATGCTACGACATGCGCTCGCACGCACACACAAATCTGTAATACAGAAAAATTAAACACTTTTCGCGCACATTTATGAGTATAAAAAGCATAATCATCAAAATATACATCTGCATTATTTTTAATAATTTTTTTCTTGTAATTAGTAAATCTTAAACACAAACTTGACTTAAAAATTATCCCAGTCAAGTACTTTTTAATAAGAATAGGCATTATACGAGTAAAATAAGAGGAAATTGTACAATGTTTTTCCCATTTACGAATGAATTTTAAATTCTGGCATCCCATTCAATTACTAGAAAATTTAACAAAAGAAAATCCTCTTCTAAATCAGCACATTAAAATTTAAAATAGTGCAGTTTTGTATTACAATTCTTTCATTCAGTTTCGGTTTTAAACAAAAGGGAAATAAACTATTAATTTAAAAACAAACATGTGCTTCATTTAATCAAATGTTAAAAAACCGCAGGAGTCACCTTCAACGAGACAGATAATTACCTCCATTTTTATATTAATGTTAATCAACTCACGGTTAGAAATGAGGAAGTGCAGATTATTTTAAAGCAAATAGTTCAAGGTAACACAATAAACTGAAAAAAAAAATAAAAATAATGAATTCAGCAATATTCCACCCACGTAGTTGCAAACACTATGTTAAGCGCTGTTGCTTGACAAGTGAAAAATTTGTGATTGTACGCTTAACTGAACTTCAATTTAGCGTTACTTCATGACGACTAGTTTCGATTCAGCGAGTTTAAAAATTTCGACATTCAGATGAAAGAAAGAATACTTTCATCTCAAATCAACGCCTCAATCCCCACCCAACAACTCCAAGAATCTTTTTAGAATGTGGAACGCTCTTTTTAGAAATATTTTTAGAACATGGAAAACAAATTTATTTCGTAACAGCAACAACCAAAAAGATAGAAATAAATAAAATTTCACAGAATTATCCAGCACAGATCGTAATCTCACTAAAGCAGGAAACATTCCGTTTATACAAGATGATTTGTAAGTTACGATGCATGTGCCAGTTACCAATATTCTGCATTGACAACGAACAAAAAAAAAATAGACGCAGAAATATTATTTTAGTTCCACATCGGCTCGGTAATGTTATAGACTTAGTAACAAACTCCCTCACTTTTCTGAAAAATGTCGGTGTTCACAAGTAGAAATTAAAGGACAATTTTCTATAAAGAGTTAATTCCCACATAAAAATTGTAAAAATGGGAGAGATGTGAAGTGAACTTTTATAGCAGGCAAAGAGCAAAAGAAAAATAAGCATAGAATGTTCAGTGCAAATACCCACCATGGAAAAGGCTTTCTTTGTTGTCCAGTTTATTATTAGAAGTCCAAGCAGATGTTATGCAGAAAAAAGGACTTACTTGTCTCAAACAATACAACTTCTTATCTACAATTTCTAAAACTAGACCAACAAATAAGCTACCTCAAAAAAGGATAGCTTAATATAAAGTTTCAATATGTCAATGTCAGTTTACAAATTTCAAAATGGCGTAGTTCAACTCCATGAACCAGGATATTAAATAAAATAAAATCATAAACTTCGTATTGCCTTTTAATAAAATTATACTAATCTAATTTCAAGTTATTTTATTAGCAACATAAAAATCTTGTATATTCAAACACAAATCATCGAGATATGAACGGTTTAAAAGGTAACACGGGAAATGAAAAGAGATAAGTAATTTTGCTTGCAGGTTACAGATTTCTAATCAATTAAAAAAATATTAATATTTTATTTTAAAAGGGTTATCTTTCTACGGACATCGACAAGAGATCTGAAGTCTAAGACGTTTATTCAAGAAAGACTCCCTGGAGCCGCTAAAATCCCCATCTGCTGTTTCGAGAAGGATAAAATGTGTGGAAAAAGAATTGCAAGGCACCAGTTAAAATAATTAGATGGTGAGTGCAAAACCTCAGTTGGGAGAGAAAGAATAAGATAAGAGAAAGAACTGACGCATAGAAAGACGCCTGTCATGTACTTCGCATTTACGTTGACGGAACTAAGGAAACCTAGTCATACGCAACCTTGTCCAACCACAGGTATTCGAGCGCCCGAACTGCGATAATCGCATTTCCTAGGGTTCAGTGTTCCCCCTCAGATCTAGAACTAAAAATTATGGACTTATTGCGGCAGTGCAGCTGATCCTGATAATACTAATATGATTGGTCGTTGAAGCAAATGCATTTCATGTAAATAAATAATTACAATAACACTGAATTTATACTTAATAAGTACTCGAAATCAATATAGAAATAACAAAAATATAAAAGGTGAAACATTAAAGATCACAGCTTGACTGGTTCTTAAACTGAAATGTGTTTTAAATCGAATATTCATAATAATATTGATTAAATTAGGAACTAATGTTAATTTTTCGGCGAACTAAACAAAAATTATGGCATGAAATAGATGGAAAGGATAAATAAGAATAAAATATTTACTGTTTTCATAGAACTCTGAACAATTTCTCTGGGGCCAGCGCAAATGCCAGATCAATACATTTATTTGCACATCTCGAGTAAATAATAAATTAATATACTACATTAACTTTTTTTAAATAAGGCCTTTTAAAAACGCAAAAGCGAAAAAAATAGTGCTTTTTTAAGCCCCAGAAGAAACTATTTTTAAAATTAAGCCCTTTGCATTGTCTTGAGATGTAATGTGGAAATTTTGTTCGCAAACAATGAATATTCACGCTCTTGTCAGGTGTTGTTTGGGGTCGGATGAGGATCAATGATAAAAGCAAAATATCCATTTCTAAGGATATTATCAGAGAAATAATAAAAATGAACAAAGCTTTCTTTCTATCACACAATATACTACTGAAAATTCACAAAACTAGGATTTTCTATGGGGAGAACATGCGACCATTGACAAGACTTTCTCCACCTTCCAATGGCAAATTATCAAAAATGGAAGAACAAAAAGAAACATTTTTTGTTTAGAAAAACGAAAAAAATGTGCGGTTATTTAAAGTCAGTTCACCTGGAGAGTTTTAAAATGAAGGTGTTCAGCACACTTTATACCAAGCTACAAACGCAAACTGCTAAAAATTATCCCGTGCTCTGAAGATTTTCAGAATCTGAAATAAGCCACATCTTTGAATTTGAGAAAAAGAATGCATACATAACTTATACACATTCTTGTCTTAATGTGTATAAGTTACAATCATAAGTCTCAGCTCGTTTTTGAAACGGAAACAGAAATAAAAACCGAAGACAGATTATACATAGGAAACAGGATTAGAGTTACTTCATAAATCATCTGAAATATTAGAGCCCGCAAAGTATCAAAAAGTGTAACATCTGTCAGCTATCACCGATTACAACTAATCGGAAGAATTTTTAACACGAATTCGTTCGATGTTCAACCCTCACGGCGGTATCGAAAGATATCATTCAGTTACTGCATGCCTATAAACTAAAAATTCTTTTAGAAGGTAAGAAAAAATGGAATAATTAATTAAAAAATTAAACATCCGGAAAACAAACACCTCTGGGAAAACGGAATATAGGTCCCGGTCTAATTAGCCCTCGTGTAGCAAAAATTGACCGTAGCGCTCCAAACCAAACCTTTATAATTTTGTCTGCTTTCAAAGCGAAATATGTTTTATTAAAGCACCCCACTGCATTCGTAAAATATGTTTAACTTACTCCTAGCGTAAAAAACTCATTACATTTAAGAATTCATTGCTTTAAGAAACGATGTGAATCCATTGAACGAGCGTAAGCATCTGACTACAAAAACGCTAGTTTAACCCAGACAAGAGGAATATGGCCAGAGATAATTTCAAATTTCTAAGCGGAAGTGCAAAAAGCAGCAATTTTTCACTGTAAAATGCATTCAGTATTTCACAGCAGCATACAAGCGAGTCCAACGGACTGAACACAAAAATCATGACAGATATAAGTTTAATTATTTGATTTATTGCGCTGACCTACTCTCCATAGAAAACGGGAAAATGACACCCAATATTAAGGAAAGGTTGCCATAGAAACTTGCATGCGGTGGGAATAGGAAAGAGAGAAAGGACTGTCTGCGACAGGTTTGTTTACATTATTTCACGAAATAAACGTTTTGTTATGCATGAAAACATCTACAAGAGATATAAATGATAAGGATAGGTAACACGGCTGTACAAACATTAAAAGAAAAAGTTATTAGGGAAAAAGATTCTTCAAGACTGGCGTTTTCAACCCAATAAAATAAACACTTAAAGAAAATAGAAAACGCATTTTACGGTACGTACCAAGGAGAAGTGAAGGATGTTAAATGACGTCCGTTTGGTTGCGAAATCAAAATTCTTCACATTACCCAAGTGATTATCTATTGTACGACCTTAAACGATGTTTACCAGTTTTTAAGCTACAAACTCAAATTACGTGCACACATCAATATTTTGTTTAAAATTGTTTCTTAAACACAGTGGAGACGTAAATGGGTATTAACAACCTTCTTCGGAGAAATAACTCAGGGTTACGTATAAGTTGAAACGCATGAAGTTACGCATGAAGATTAATTGTTTATCTGAAGAAAATATGGACTGGTAAGATAAGTTGAATCATCAATACATGGTTATTTCATGAACGACTTAAACTTAATCAAACTTGATTTATAAGAAAATTTTACTCTGAAAACTCTTATTTGGCTCAAAAGTGGCCAAACTTTGTCATGATGGGGTAGGTGGGAGCACAGAACAGTAGTGCTCCGCACTCGTCTCGAAAGACTTTATATAATAGATTCCCTAAGGTAGAAATAAACACACTCACATACAATGGCCAATGAATGTCATTCAACATTATCCTACGCTGATAAAGCTGGTACTCCATTTTAAAACAGCCAATATTAGAAGGAGGATCATTCTCATAAGCGAGGCCTTTACGAAAGCTTCCCTATTTTTAATGTTTCTGACTTATCCTATATGTGTTTTGCACATTAAGTGATTTATCAGACTATTCTACGTGCTGCACTTTTATCTTTTCTTTAACTTTTTTTTAAACTTTTATCGGGTAAACAAGGAGTTAATATTTCTTTTAAACATTGCATTCTCTTTAACGTAAAATTAACACGAAAGATCAAATCCTTAATAAAATGGTCCGTGCTATGCATTATTTAAAAAGTAAGTAATTATCTAAAATCTAAAGAAGGAATGGCGTGTGTGTACATATATATTATACATGCCGACCATTAGGGTAGTATGCATCAGATGTAAGTGCTGATTTATATCTACATTTTTATGAAAATAAGTTTTTCTGTATTATAATTTTAATCTTATATATATATATATATATATATATATATATATATATATATATATATATATATATATACACTTATATACATATAATATATATATATATATATACATATATATACACACACACACACACACATTATATATATATATATATATATATATATATACACACTATGATAATATAAATGTAATGTCAAAAATTAGAAGAATATTAATTTTTCTTTCCCCTGCTAAGAACGTTTAGCGAATATCGCTGATGCTAATGATGTTATTTCTTGACCTTATAACTATATCTTGATCAAGAATTGGTCTATAAGGATTTGTATTTTTAGACCAAATACTTTTGTTTAAACTTTTGAAATATAACTTTTGTATTTTACAAATCTATCTTAGCCTTATAGATCAAGGATTGGACTATTACAAATGGACAGATTTTAAATACAATTAAAGTAAATTGCAAAATAATGGCTACATAACTATTTTCTAATATATGTAAATTTAAATAAATATAAAATAAATACTAATAAATCAAATTTCTAAATTAAGTTAATCGCTAAATCATGAAATAATTTTTTTTAAAATGCATATTTTCATTTGGTGTTCAAAATTGTGGAAGGCTCCATAGCCCCATCCCTCAATATGACAATGAAAACCGGTAGAGCAAAACAATGCAGCTCCAATGCATCTTTTGAAATAATTTCTTACTGGCACAGTAAACAAACAAAAAAAAAATGGTTAAGGGGACTCGCGACCCTTAGTCGAGGAAATAAGGCATATTTTCATACTTTTTGACTCTTTGCAACTATTTCAATTTACTCCCAATTTTTCCAAATTTTATGTATATGATAAATTGATATATTTATTTTAATAAACAAATTTTCAACTCTAAATTAATTTTAAATAATTTTCTTTTAAATGCTTTAGATATACCTTGTTTTTTAAGTATTTTTATTGTATAGTGGCTTGCGCGCAGAACTATGAAATAAATTTTGCACTCAAATGTGTAATTCCTGTTTTATATTTAAAATAAATAATTCAAAATACAATTGAACCTAAAACATTCAACATTAAAATACTTTTTCAATTTTTTTAAAACTGCTCAAAATATACTTAAAATTTCCTTAAATTTTAGCATTAATTTACCCCTGAAAAAATAACAAAATGTGCAGTGATTGCAATAATTCTAGTTCAGATGCAATAAAATAACATGATTATGCAGTGATAATTTCATGGAATTATATTTCATAGTTTTTGAGATATCGGTTGCGGAATGATGCAAAATTACATTTTGAGAAAAATGAGATTAAAATTTTTCTTACCATAAACTTGATCAGTAATTAAATATTTAGAATATCAATATCTCCGGGACTAAGTGGAATATTTTCATGCGCTTTGCTTTATTTTGTTCAGAAATGATCAGGCTTTAACATATATTTTTTTTTTCAAAAAAAATCGAATGTTTTAAAGATTTAAGAGTAGTGAGTCCCCTTAAACGCTCCGCTAATAGCCAAAACAACACTCGCTACCATTCTTTTTAAAATATTGATGTAAAAACAACACACGGAACTTATTTGAATTTAATACGAATTTCATTATTATGAACAATAAAATACCAATAAAAAACAGAAAAGTTCTCTTTTAGTCCCCATCACGATAAATATGCCATGGGAAATTTCAAAATCGTTTTTTTTTATATTTTTTTTTATTATTGCTAACAAATCCACTGACGCGAGACCTGCGAATGAATCACAACACGCGAGACACCCATCATTCGGCTAACTTCGGATTACATAATTTATCATGCACGAAAGCCAACTTGCACTTACCCCTGAATTCCCATCGATGACTAAGTGATTTTAAAAGGCACGGAGTCAGTGCTGTCATCTCTTTCATGAAAAGGATACTTGTAATTATGAATCTGTACCAACTACCATGCAATAGATAACATGCAGGGAACAAACGCTAGATTTTATAACGAAAGTTAAAAGAAAGAAAACCTTCGGGCCCCGCCAGAAAAGGCACCTTAGCAAAAAATGGGTGAGATTATTTTCTTTTACTGTATTTTTTAATAAAATACAGTAAGTATGACAAATAACCATTAAAAGTAATCGGTTTTGATTACCTTTTCTAAACTACAGAATTTTACATGCTAATATCATAGAAGCATCCCGTAAGGTAACATTATTATTACAGGCAATTTAATTTTTTTTTATTAGAAAGGGTAACTTTATTATACTTATGCATGTAGCCTTAAATTACTAAGCACAATTCAGAGATGAACAGTGTAGCGTACTGGAAAGATGAGGTTATTTTTCCAAAGAACCCACAAGCGCTTGGAACACAGCTGCGTGTTTTCAAGGAATGTGTTGTTCGGTTCCAAGCCACTAAAGCTGTCAGCCAATAATCTGCCGCCCCCTCCACCCCTTCTGAAAATCCAGACATTGAAGAGAGACGCTGTATAAAATCCGAGCGGGATAGACGTGTTTTGGCTAGGCTCCTGTGTTGTTGGGCCGTGAATGGGCCCTGGAGCGTGTATTTGTGAATCTGCACGTAAATTAAGTGATTATGTCGGAAGTGTTTAATATTTAATTCTTTTTGTAAATAAATCTACTTGTTAAGTTTTGTTTTAAAAATTTGGCCTTCGTTTGTTAATTAGAACTCTGTCTTTCTTGGTATGGATCAATAGTTGTGAAATTTCTTCAAAATGCCTCAGAGAGAATCGCCTTAACTACTTGTCGTGACGCTACAACAGTAAACGAAGCAAAGAATATACTCATGTATATTATACATTAAAATAAAGAGCAACTCAAGCTCCTTTTCAAATGCTTGTTTCACCACATGTTTAAGGGTTAGTAATCCTTCCTACACTCACTCACTGAGCGTTGACAGTAAATGATGCGCATGATTGTGAATGAAGTTATACGATCATAGTTGTTCGCTGAGCGTACCGTAACTAGCACCACGTATCAGGACACGCTAGGGTGTTATGCAATACCACGGCAGAAACAAACTCGTCCTTTTTTTAAATGGATGACGCACCACAACACTGGGTGGTTGACTCTCCTTAGTTATCTCGGATGAATTATTTTCCAACTACAGGGTTGTCTGGATCGGAAATGATTGCGCATTCAAAAATATAATGTAATGTAAGAGCTGGTAGGTTGAATTTCGGAAGCTACGGTTATTTTTTGTACACGAAAAGTACAAACCTGAGTCTGCAGTTTAAAGTCGATTCCGAACAACCATGCCAACTCGAACCTGCCATCTAGTACCGAGAGCTTAAGTCCTAGTCATCATTCGCCCATGATATTAAAGTTATCTCACATATGAAAAGGAATGACCTTCAAAGATAGCAGATTTTGATGATCTGTAAGATATATTTACGTCACATACTTCATGCATAAACAGGAAGTCTTTCATAAGACCAAGATGACAATGACTTGTATCATCAAGAACTTGGAGAACAAATCCGGACATGTTAAAAATCGCTTTATTACGAAACACATAAAATAAATGCAGAAACACAAGGCAGAAAATTAAAGAAAAAGATAAAATTAAATTATCTAACAACAGAACTACGAATCCAATCAAACTGACCGGTGTTAATATAGGCTGATCTTAATTGTCGGAAGTTCAAATGTTTATAAGAAGTTAATAACTCTAAATTCATCACGAATCAATAGTGGAATCAAGTTACGTATATAAATGGTTGATTTTTTAAAAAAATTATAATGTTATGTTAATTAGCAAATGCTAATTAAGAAATCTAATCGATATATGACAAATTGTGAGCGTATTTACTATTGAAGGATACGTTTATAAGCTCAATAAAAAGGTACGTTCACAATAAGATAGACAGAAAACTACCTTTGAGAATTAATTTTTTTTTACCTTTCAGAGATGAACAGTAAACGAAGCAAAGAATATACTCATGTATATTATACATTAAAATAAAGAGCAACTCAAGCTCCTTTTCAAATGCTTGATTTTAATAAATATAAATGGTTGATTTTTTTAAAAATTATAATGTTAATAGCAAATGCTAATTAAGAAATCTAATCGATATGATATGACAAATTGTGAGCGTATTTACTATTGAAGGATACGTTTATAAGCTCAATAAAAAGGCACGTTCACAATAAGATAGACAGAAGATAGACTTTTTCCCCGTACACTCTGAAGAATTTTGATTTACTTTTTTCTAACACTACTATTTGAGAGATAGCTTGTAATTAGGCTTGTCTTAGAATGATTGTTACTTTAGTTACGGGGACATAAATTGCAAAAACTAGCGATCACAAATTTGGCACTCCCTTCTCCAACGAGTAAGCAAAAAGAACGGGGGAAGGTATTTTATATCTATTCTTCCCAGTTATTGAGATTGGGTATCGTTAACGTCTTCAAGATTATAAAATTAAAATTTCAAACTTCTCTAATTCTAAAAATAGCTTCAATAAATACTTCTTAATTTTCGAGTGAACTATAGATATTAAACCTGTGTATACAGACCCAAGAAAACGGAGGCTGGGGATGGAGGAATCCAAGAGGTCGGGCCCCCACGTAAAACATAGACGCCAAATAATTTTTGTTTGTTTTATATCCCTAAGCCCGGATAAGTTGCCTCGACGTATATCGACCAAAGTTCGTCACGCCTGTGAATCTGCAATGAAGCTTTCAAAAGGATACAGTTATATTATACATGTTCACACATATAATGAATACCAAAGAACTCCTATGTGAAATAGGAAAATGTGGTAGTATTTGTCGAAATGTCTAGAGTTGGTCAAGTAAAGTAAATAACTAAGAAAACTAGACTTCTGTAAAAATTATACAACATGCACACATCGGTAAAAATCGGTAACCCCTAAGTAAAAAGAAAAAAAAAGCGGTATCGGATCATTGATATCTATCAATCATAACATCGAAAATCCTCCTCGAACGTTCAAAATTAAAAATATTCTTTAATCTGTAAACAGTTATATTCAAATATTTAAGCGCGGTAAACCATGAACAAAAGGAAATACGTGATCACGAACAAAATGAAAACCTGTCAGAACAGATAACAGGAAGGTAATAGTTTTACTTCCGGTTTTGGGCCCATTTCCGAGAATCTGGAATGACGGAAGTGGTGGCGTTGCAGCAAGAGACGGGCAGAGGAATAAAAACGTAAATACATCCGAATCCGACGTTACAATGCTCTGAGGTTGGTAACCTCAAAGTGTCACAATAAATAGACTATAAAAAAACTCCCATATATTCACTTGCATATAAGTAGATATGAATTCATGTAACCGCATTTAACGGACGACTCATGTTTCAACAGGGAATCTTCCTCTTCATGGACCTTTAAATGTAATTCTAGACTATTTCGTTCCGTTTGAAATAGATGACAAATTTCAGTAACTCAGTCTATGTTATCATGACAGTTTATACCTGATAAGGTACGTTAAACTCCATTAACTTTAATGTCAAAGTGACCCCCCCCCCCAAGAAAAAAAATTAAATTGGATTGTCTTTCCTAAGGTGTTTTTTTTTTTTTTGGGGGGGGGGGGGTAGTTTTATAAAAAAAAAATATTTGAAGATCTCGCGCGCAAGAAATTAGAAAACGATGAAATTTCGCTCTCCAAGAAACTCAAGGCGCAATTTAAGGGTCGGTGAAATCAAAACATTACTTTAGTATACTGCCTATTATTATTGTTAGGAAAGCGCAAAGTAAAACTATTTTATCAAATATTTTTCAGAATAAGCACAGCGTAATGATATGGCAAAATTACTTAGCTTTCAACACAAAATCTAGAAAATATTACGAATAAAAGATGGGTCTAGAAAAGGTATGTTTGTAAATTTTAATAAAAGCTTGGTACTGAATCTTGCTGACAAGTGCGAAATAAAATAAAATTCAAATAGAATAGAAGAAAAAATTGTTACTGATTTATAAATGAGCATAAACTTGTACAGATTACCCTCATGTCCTGCAAAAATGATGGGTTTCTTCGGCCATTGGTGCTTTACTCTACAGATATGACCGGTAAATATCCGAACGAAATTATCGGGCTTAATAGAATATGGTAAATTAATAATCTACAAAGGTTCGTTAAAAATTATATTTTAATTTTACTACACAAATTTTCAACTGTAATTCACCATCTATGAATGTAAAACCAAATAAAGACAAATTGTACTATAAGTATCCACGAGCAAGATTTTTTTTTCTCTCTAACGGTCGCAACAGTCATTCGAAACTTATGTAAACGACCAGGAAAAAATCTTTGCTATTAATCCAACATAAAAAAAGGCTTTAGAGAAATGTCCGTTGTTCTTAAGCTTAGAGCAGTAACATTTTTAATGACGTATTTCAAATCGCTAAAAGTAAATTTTACAGTAGTATCTTACAGTAGTAGCATGCAACAAAGTGCACGTCCTCGATATTATTTAAAACGTTACCACCCACCATCTCAAAATACACAGAAAAGGGCTCGAGGTGGAATTGCGGTAACGTGCTGGCTTTAGATGCTGAGGGTGCTCAGATCGAATCCCGGCGAGCGCGGTTAAATACCTCCGTGTCTAGGCCGGATATGGGCACGTTAAATCCGTAGACCGGAGAGTACCTCTAAGAAGGTCAGTGAGGGTGGGAGAGGGTACGATCCCTCCCCCCAGATGTCGTCCCTGGGAGTGCTCGCTCAAAATTGAACTGGCAACTAGCTAAGACAGTGGGGTAGCGAGCATAACTGGCGCCCGGGGCACGATACCTTTGTGGCGCCCCCCCCCGCAAAACATATATTAATATAATATATAGACCTTATATTGGCGCCCCCCCAAAACATATATAAATATAATATATAGACCTTATATTGGCACCCCCACCCCGAAAAACATATAGTAATGTAATATATAGACCTTATATTGGCGCCCCTCTGCAAGAGGCGCCCGGGGCATGATAGACCCCCTCGGTACGCCACTGAGCTAAGACGAACTCCGACCCTTGTGGTGCTATTTGAAACCGGACACTTCAGCCGGTAGCCTATATGGAACTGGTCTGGAGCTTTCAGAGGGCATAAGATACAACACAGAAAAGGTAAACATAACTAAAAATGGGAAAATAGGTGATAGGGGAAAAAATCGAATTTACTAGTTTTTGCCATTCTGTATTCTAAAATAGCAATTCCAGGGTATGATTAGCATTTAATCTCCCTCCTACAATGAAAAGTTAAAGAACTAGAAAGAAAATTAGGAAACATGAACAGCATACAGCTTCACTAAAAAGGGAGAAAAAATAAATCGAAAACAGTTCCCACGCTCAATCTTCATTTAAATGTTTCAAAACTTAGATTTCTCAACCATAAGCATACCATACATTTTTAGATAAAAATTATGGTATAAGCTTTTGAGGGAAACGCGAATATATCAATTCAAATGAAGGTACAGAAAAGGAAAAGAGAAAGCATAAAATATTAGTTCAAATTATTAACATTATAATCATCGAGCCAAAGAAACAAAGAAAATGCAGTCTGTATATACTCCAAACCGACATATCATAACTAGTAAGATAGATATCGTTAAAAGAGAAATATTAGACATGAGGTCACTCGTGCGGCAAACATTACTAATAATTATGTAAAACTACACAGAACGCACCAGTAAACACTAGAAATAAATCTTCAGAGAACCGATATTTTTGAAGAGATCAAAAGCAGATTGCTGTAAACGCATCTAATGGTCACGGCTCATTATCTTCTTAAAATACAGTATATGAACCTCCACGCACTCCTCGTATAAACAAAATTCAAGAAAATGTTTAAAAACTATAAGAAAATCACCTAGATCAGAATTCCTACCGAAGCTTATAGAAAAGATCGTACAATTACAGTCACACTGCAACAAGAACGATAAGATTTATTATATTTACACAATTCAATCCTAATCATGCAATATCATTGGTAGACAATAGATCTGTGATCAATTGACCATTATGCTTGTAGAAAAATAATCTATACGACTAATAAAATTTTAAAAACGTCAACCAAAACTTAAGAGAGTTCATTGATCAATGGCTATCTCAAGAGAAGGTGAGCAAGACATCAGAAGCATTTAAAAGTAGACACTGTTCCTTAACACTAGAAACACCAAGTTAGTCAAATTGAACAATTTTAAAAAACAGCAGATATAAGTGCTTATATCTTAGTTATCGGAGACTAAGATTAAAAGGCTCGCTTGAATATTGTCCTAAATTTTTTGAAAGATCAGGTATTTGTAACACAACATTTCACCCATAGTAGCCACGATTCTGATCACCCTCTGAAAACAGTCTAAGAACACGCGCAGCCTGTGTAATCTGTGCCAAAAAATTTTCTGTCGCCCAGTGGCTAAGTGGTTAACGCACCAGCCTGCCACACCGGCGGTGTGGGTTCGATTCCCGCATAAGACTTGGCTGTATTCTGGGGAACCGGTCAGTCTTCCGCCTGCAAATGTAGCCCCGTCTAGAAAGGAGAGCTGCAACCCATCGTCCATCGCCGGTGTCATCGTTTGACAATAAAATTCTTCTGTGATTGTGGGATTTGTGTGTTTCTATTTCCTTGTATTCATATGTACACCGGACTGGGGTGTAATGTCGTCAGCCCCCAGGGACATTAGCCAAAAAAAAAAAATTCTACTGTTATCTCTCACGAGTTCGCTTTCAGACCCAGATGATACTATGCAGTTATCCTCACATATTTCCATTCAGAAAAATAAGGCACACACAAAGATCTAAAAGGGGAAATAATTCAGTTTCATAGAAGGGAGAAGATGGCAACTTCGTTATCGCTGAAACTGTAAGCCGTTTGATCAAAAATATTGAATACAGTCGTTATATACAAATCACCACATCTACAGACCATTAAAACATTTTCGATTAAGTATGGACCACTCAGTTATCTTTTCAAAATTTCTAAAATGTTTAAAGCAAAGTTATCTAACTAACAATCATCTCTGGTCCACGGTGATTCTTTTACACAAATGCACACTGCATTTAAAAACTAAAACGGTAAACTTCACCTCAACACATTAAGTAGTTCATCCAAAGATATGTGGAACTAGAGAAGGATTTGACAGCAGCGGCGTTGGAGAGATCTGCCAAAGAGAGAAGCTTTTTGCTTGTTTGTTTTTGTTATTTATTTAACTTTAAAAGCTCGGTTTTTTTAAGGTAACTAAAAATAAATAAAACAAAACAAAAATAAATAATTTATACACATACAACCTCACAAAAGCAACCTCCGACTTGCCAGTCACAACAACCTTCCCTTCAAGTGTTCTAGTCTCGAGGGTCAAAGAGGGTCAAGAGGGTCCAGTCAGGAAGATCGAGTTCTTCGGTTAGCATAGGTGTAATTGTAATCATTCGGTATCAGCTTTGAACTTTACATCTTGGACTGTAAGGATTTAAAAAAATTATTGCCTCCCAGATTTCAGTGGATAAATGCTTCTAGACTTATTTAACGGTGCCTATTAATATTGGAACCAGTCATGTAGCAAACCGACAAGCAACTAGAAAACACTTCGCGACCCACAGTTCGGAAACCCCCGATCTACACATTAAACAGATTTATAAAGACAAATGCATACAAAAAATAACATCCATACAAATCATAATTATTGCGAGTTAACCCACACAAAAACAAACTCGCAAAATGTGCGTCATAACTCAAAAACCCTATCTATAAGAAAAGGGAGTCTCAGATAGCATGAAACAGAAAACGTCTCTGAAAAAGAAAAAAAATTTGATTGACAAGTTTGGCAAACAATTCACTCAGCGGTGTTTACTCAAAGGCGCTCAAGTGTTAGTCGTATCCGATAATAAGTCGATAAGAAAAGATTTAGAGGGGGAGGAAAAGGTAGATTCAAAGAAAAAAATTATTTGCAGCTTGCTTTTCTTGCGGATGCAGCAAAAGTCAGTCAATAGGGATTCTAGTGAAACCATTGGCTATAGTTGATTGAAAATAAAAATGCTTCAATGGAATACTCTAAAAAAGAAAACTCTCAAAATGCAAATTTTCAAAACGGAGCTAAATGTAATAGCTAAACATTTAGAAAATATGCGAGAGATTTAGGTAATAATCATACGGGAAAATACGATTTTAAAAAAGGCGAAATCAGGTCGTTAAAGCTTTTTATTATCGAAAAGCGTATATTTAGCATATACTAATTCAAGCAACCAGCTAAACATATGGGGCTGATTTCTATATTTTTCGCTTTATTTTAAAATGGGGGGGGGGGGGAATTTAAAATCAATTACAAAAAAAAATGTCAATTAATTTCACTATCAAAAATGTGAACACAGCATGAGGTGTAAATGGACAAGCAATGTACACTAAGGAATTTTACAAAATATATTTCACCAGTATTTCACTATTAACTAGTATACACACAGGCCTAAAACTTACATTTCCCAAAATAGATAAATTTATGACTCTGAAATTTCTCCCTTTTCACTAAAAGCCTTCCCTTTGAGGAAAGGTTAAGAAGGTTTTTAGTGAAAAGGGAGTTTTAGTGGAAACTTAAATATAGTGAAAATTTAGTGAAAACTTAAATCTTGCATAAATATTAACATGACAATTCTAAAAAGTTAGAAAAAAAATTTACGTTTGCCTCATAATTATTAACTATACTTTATCTTCAATCAACTGACCAATTGTTCACAGGCAATAAGCAAATTTTTTTTAATTTGAGAGATAGAAGAAAAACTAAAACTAGAGTTTTTAGATGGGACATGCAGAGATACTTTAAAACTCCGACGTTATATTGGAAAAGAGTTAAAATTAGTTAGAATAATAAAACGACGAAAAAAATTGTTTCATGCGCTTTGGTGAGAAGAGATTTAAAAAAAATTAACAGAATATTTGAGATTAACTTAATGATAGTTTAACCCTTACAAAACTTCAAAACAGATAACTCCAAAACAAACTGAAATCGATGCTTCTCAAAGTTTAATAATTCTCATAAGTATAACTAAGAAAAAACAAAGACAATTTTAACGAATCAAGGGAAATTTCACAGGGTTTTAGATTATTAAATTAAAGACATGAGAATTATTAAACTTTGAGAAGCCTGTCTTTAATTTGATAATCTAAAACCCTGTGAAATTTCCCTTGATTCGTTAAAATTGTCTTTGTTTTTTCTTAGTTATACTTATGAGAATTATTAAACTTTGAGAAGCATAAGTATAACTAAGAAAAAACAAAGACAATTTTAACGAATCAAGACAATTTTAAAATTGTCTTTGTTTTTTCTTAGTTATACTTATGAGAATTATTAAACTTTGAGAAGCATAAGTATAACTAAGAAAAAACAAAGACAATTTTAACGAATCAAGACAATTTTAAAATTGTCTTTGTTTTTTCTTAGTTATACTTATGAGAATTATTAAACTTTGAGAAGCATAAGTATAACTAAGAAAAAACAAAGACAATTTTAACGAATCAAGACAATTTTAAAATTGTCTTTGTTTTTTCTTAGTTATACTTATGCTTCTCAAAGTTTAATAATTCTCATAAGTATAACTAAGAAAAAACAAAGACAATTTTAACGAATCAAGGGAAATTTCACAGGGTTTTAGATTATTAAATTAAAGACAATTGGAGAGTGCCTTGACATTGGAAAAGTTGCGGTGAGAGTGCGTGGTCTGCCGCTTTCTCGATGGCTAAAGGTTGCAGCTATCCTTGTCTTTATGTGGGGGATCTAATAAGGAATGAGATAACTGACATCTACACCGCGTTCCTAGACAATAGCTCCAGACTGAATCACTAGCAGTAATTGCTTCCTCAGCTTAGCGGAGCACCACGTTCTATGTCACAATTCTTTATCAGACCTAGGCGCTCTCTTCAGGAAATGCGAGCATGATAGCTCGATGTCGAGCGTATTCCGTTCTCAGAACGGACATAATTAGTTCATAGAAATCTTTTAATTAAACTCACACTCACTTTGCCCGAGACAAATAACATTTGTCAACTCACATTATGAGCATCTAGTCTCAAATACTTTGATACGTGTTTTCAGAAAGTTCACATTCCCCACGCGTACGAATACTAAACACTTTTTTCCATCACTCAAAAACTTTTAGCAAATTTTCAAACTTTTAACAAATATTTAAAAAGACGTAATTTTTAGGGAACGGAAGAATAATTTTCATAAAACATATTTTAAAACATATGATATAATTGCAAACTTTACTTTAAAAAACTTTTAGACTTTCTCTCTCTCTGATACACACACACAATATATATATATATATATATATATATATATATATATATATGTGTGTGTGTGTGTGGCATTTCACCACATGACTTTCCATAATAACACATAATATGCACAAATGAAGAGGAACAGTTCTTTTAAAATTGCAGTTCTTTATTTCGCACGATTTGTTAGCGGATATCAGAGCGTCCTTCTAGCATGACGCGAAACATACAAGTGCTCACAAAGACAGACAATCGCAGAATGCCTGCTCTCTTAGTTAGGGGCTGTACCAAAAGTCAGCGACTGTTTACATCAACACGATGTTTGTTGTGGGTGGTATACTACTAAGAAGCACATTGGTTGCGTTTTATCTTTATGGTAATGTTTGACACTTTTGATCACTTTCTCTGGCACCTGCAGCCATTATCTCTGAGATATTGTTAACTGCGGATTTTAGATGACTAGAGACGGGGTTTTGTTACTCCTTCTGGGCGGCACGGCCCTCTATTCCTATCAACTGAAAACAATTTATTGTGGTGTTTGTCTCACTGGAATTTGCAGATGTTCACTTGCTGTTGGGTGGGCTATTCTGAGAAAAGGGTCCTCTCTTAACGGATGTGGGGACCCAAATTATAGAAATAGACGAGATTCAACTTATAATGTCATATATATATATATATATATATATATATATATATATATATATACACACAGTGGAATCTCGATCGATCGTTCCCCGAATCATCGTTTTCCCGTATGTGTCGTTCATTTCACCCAGTCCCGAAGATCATATTGCTTCGTTATGTTCCCGCATCTTTCGTTTTCCTGCAGTTATCGTTCAGTTCATTCGCTCCCTTGAAAAACGATAGATCGAGATTTCACTGTATATATAATATTATGATGAGCGGCCAATTTACTAGGACCACCTATTCAGTCATCGTTGAGGCACCTTTTACTCTCAATTCAGTTGCAATTCTCTTGTTATGAACTGTATGAGATGGTTTGGTAAGAGACTATTATCAGATATCTGCACTTTCTAGTACTTTAAGATTTGAGGATTCCGGATCCAACCTGGTGCCCCAATTTCAGACCACGGGGCGCATTTACACGAGGAGAACGCCCAAAGATGCGTTTACTCCTGACTGCCTCTTGCCAACTGTGAAGCATGGAGGTGGCTCCCTTATGGTGTGGTGTGGTGTGGGGTGGGATACAGTATTGTGGCGCGGTCTTGGACCACTTGTTAATCTGCATAGGAATATAAAAGTCTCTCACTATCTCAGCATTCTGGGGTATCATGTCCATCATTTATCTACACTTTATTCCGAGGAGAGCGTCCGCATTATCAAGACAACAACGCTCCTATTCACACACTGCTAGGTATGTTCAAGCATGGTTCGAAGATGAAGTAAGACATCTCGCCCCTCAGTCTCCTGATTTGAACGTTATTGAACATTTGCGGGGATATTCGGAGTCCAAATTCCGTGCTTGATTTCCACGTCCAGCCACAATTTCGGAATAAATTTTTATTTAAATTTTACTCAAATTAAGTAAAGTGATGCTCTCCAGGAAGAATGGCTTCATATTCCATTAAATATTGTGTATGGCTTCTATGCATCCATCCCACGTTGCACACAATATGTACTTACGTCAAAGGGTAATCAAAGAGGTCCCCTATTAATAAAGCCTTTCTCGTATTTAACAGGTGTTCGTATTATTTTGTCCCCATCTGTGTGTGTGTGTGTGTGTGCGTGTGTGAAACGATAACCTTTCCCTTCATTAACTTTGTCTTACCGCAACAGAACATTATCCCTCAATTTGATTTTGATCTAGATATACCAAATTAAGCTAGTAGTTTTCCCCTTAAAAGCCACGTGCGGCCAACAGTTATATAAGATCGAACCTCGTGAAACATTCGAAAATCATCACCCCATATGACGCGTTAAAGTCAGGTGTCAATTTTAACTAATTATAAGTTCAGCGCGCCTGTACTCAGAGCGTGAACCTAGTTTCGCGGTTTCTCTGTGTTCTGCCCCTGTCCTGTCAAGTTGTATTCTAGCACGCTACGTCCCTTGTCTTATATATGTGTTCCAGCAAACTCCGGAATAAATAATTGTGAAACTGTATCTTCCAAGAATTATGTGCCGCCCAACTGTTTAGGCACAAAATGATGTTCAGCAATAAAGTAATTCTAAGAAATAAAAGGATTATGTGTCAACAACGTAAATCCTGTGTTCCTCGACTGGACTCCCTGATTATGCCTTTCTCAGCTATTTTCTACGACTATATCAGGGATTTTTCGAGTTACCGGCCTGTTCCGTCGCCCCGCGACAGGTTTCATTACATAGACTCTGCCTACACGACTGAAAATGATTAGAGGTCTCTACCTGTCATCCGACATCTCCTTTGCTGTCATTACATATATATATATACGTGTATATATATACGTATTTATATATATATATACAGTAACCACCGCTTATAGTGATCAGTGGTTATAAGAATCAACTGTTTATAAGAATCAATATCGCGAAAACAAAAACAAATGTATTATTTCCATGTTAAAATTTTCGCTTTAAAGAATCAATCCACCGGTTTTAAGAATCAGTTTACACTCTTCGCTTTCCTTTCATTTTTCCAAAAAAGCCACTTAAACCCTCAAAAGGCACGAAGTTCTTTTTTTTTTTTTTAAAGAAAGATTGATAAGATGGGATGGAATATAGTCGTAAAATTCATCCCTTTCTTTGTTAGACATAACATAATAGTTTCCTCTTAAATGCTTTAGCACAACACTGTCCTATTAGCTTGACCCGACGGCATCTTTACCCGTTCGGGTCCGATTTCACTTTTCTCCACTGACAAACGAAAATCGGGATTCTTTTTTTCCCACCTCCCACATTATGGTTGCGGCTTCCTGGACCCTGAAACACATAAATCTTCGCGAAGTGTCCACGTCCACTATCACTTAGGCAAACGTGACATTAGTAGATTCAGCACGTTATCAAACCGTGAAACGTAAGCTAGAAGGTGAATCTTCGTCTGAAACTATTAGTATTGAAAGAGGTATAAACAGCCTCCTGAAAACTTCATTACGTCAAACTACCATAGAAAACTTTTTCTTCCTCCCTTCCTGTAGTTGAAATGTTAAAACTGTTAAGTAGGTATGTGGTAACAAATATTGGATTTTTTTCTTCTCTTACTATAATCATGTGTATCTACTTATAGGTCTAGAAATTAAGTTGTATTTTTAAAATTATAAAAATTTTTAATAAAAGATAATTAACGTAAATTAAAGAGTATTTTATGGTAAATTATCTAATATATGTATATATAGGTGTGTGCCTGTCCAAAAACCTAAATTTCGGCTATAAGAATCAACCGCTTATAAGAATCAAAAACAGTAATAAACGTGATTCTTATAAGCGGAAATCACTGTATATAAATCAAGATTATATTTCAAGGAAATCCTATAAATTGTTATACGATGAATTTATTACGATGATAATCCTAATAATAGCACAGATCTATCTCTCTGTCTGGAACGCTTTTTCCTTTTTGTTGCCATATTCAAATGTATTATGATTACCGCGTTTTAAAAGTAAAATAAATTGAAATTAAGCTTTAATTGTTAAAATAATTTAATATTATACTTTCCTCTCGATCAAAACATATAAAAATATTTTTCAACCTGTAACATCTTTAAATGAAAAATACCGAACACACCTCAATGGTTTATATTTGGCGCGTGTTCATTAATGAATTAAAATTATGAAATAACTAAGTTAAATTTTTCCACCGCAGTTAATATATTAATTATTTAGCGTTACTGGGAAATTTACTTACAGCGAAATGTATTACATTTAAAATGAATGTTGACGAAAGTCCCATTGCTAGAAAGCGTTGTAAAGTCAATGAACGGAAATCTAGATGGCTTTCATGACAAAGTCAGGAATCGCTAAACCGAATACGTGCAGCAGACTGTTAATAGAGATGCAATTTAAAAAAATTGCATCTTAAATGAATCCTAATAGTACTGATATTGCATAATTTTAAATAATTAAAAATGAGTATAATTTAAATAAAAGAAAGTAGAGAAGCTGTTAAGTATACAAATAATATTGAGTTTGCAGATGTAAATTGATTGAAATTAACAAGTCATTTTTGACGGGCTAACCACTAGTTAGAATAGAAAACATTAACACAAAGGATTAATCAATCACACAAATATCAAAACAATTTTTCTTAAATTGCGAAAGCTACCTTAGAAAAATATCACTTTACTACAACACTGACACTGGGGCATAAATAATTATGAATTTAAACTGCTATTTTACGGCATCGATGGCTTCCCATAAATGACATCCTCTCACAGTCAATTATATATAAAATAGACATTGTCTCTGTATAACACTTCCGGGCTGTACTCATCTTTCAACTGAAGCCCTCAGTAAACAAGGTCTTCAATCGGTTAGGCTTAATTTCAATTTCAGATGTGGATCAGAATTTTTTCTTACCTAAAAACTAATATCTTCTCCATCAAATCATGTTTGTTCAGCCTATTTTTCTATAAAACATTCAGAACTACAAAAAAATTGGATGCTTTTAGCTGTATATTTAACAGTTTTTAAAAATCTGTTTACTCTTGCGATGAATTCTGAAAGTACACAAACTTGAATGTGAATGAATCAAGTAGCTCAAGTATTCATATCGCGTAGTGAGCTGTAAAAAACTGGATGGCAGTCTACTACTCCAATCGCATGAAAAACTAACTAAATAAAAAATAATGAAAGGGTTTGCTTTTACAAGGTGTGGATTAAATGCAATATTGTTAGATAATTCGGGATATTTTTTAACTTTCATATACTTTTCCCATTATGACGTCATTATTAGTATTATGACGTCAAAATGACGGGTTGGATGGCAGTCTACTACTACAATCACATGAAAAACTAAATAAATAAAAAATAATGAATAGGTTTGCTTTTACAAGGTGTGGATTAAATGCAATATTGTTAGATAATTCGGGAAATTTTTTAACTTTCATATACTTTTTTCCATTATGACGTCATTATTAGTATTATGACGTCAAAATGACGGGTTACCTTCTAGTAACTTAAGATTACATACATAACAATGTAGGTTAAATATTACGAATTTATTTAAAAGTATTTCAGTATCACAAGCGGAGCAGTCGCAATTTCTAAATATTTAATTTTATTTTTAATTTTTCATTGATGTTTCAGATCGCTAAAACATCAACTTCATTACATAAAATGTAATGAAGTTCATTTGTAGTTCCTCAACAACATTGGCTTTGAGCTACTCACCTGCTGTTTCAGATTTTCAGTGTTTTTCCCTTCTATGCGAGAAAAAGCAATATAGCAGGTAACTGAGTAAAAACCAGGAGGGGTAATCTATTATACATACCATCTTAGCCCGGAACAGAATTTTAAAATTCTTCCCTGACCAATTTAGCAGTCATACACGCGATTGCACATTTTAAAACTTGAATTACAGATAAATTACAGTAAAAAATGGAAAAGAGTAGGAAAAAAATTAAACCTACAACATGTCAATTAGGTTATTATATGTAATTACGCAGATAAAATAATGGCCCGTCAGGAAGAGGCGTACAAACAGCTCACCGTGTCCGAACTGAACTCAGGCGTTAAAACTAATCAAAAGAACATTAAAATTCCAGTTAATAATTACAATAAAAGATAAATTTACGACGTGCAACAACTTACAACTTCGCGAGAAAAAGAATATTACAGTCACTAAAATACATACGCAAGCAACGAATGATTTAATTAGTTTTTAAAATAGATTTAAATATCGGTTTGTGTTTTCTTGACGCAATACATCACTGATATCTACAGATCAGAGACAGTAGGGGATTTTAAAGAAAACGGAAGAGTGTTTGGCTGCACTGGAAGGGGGAAGAAATGACAATAATACCACATAATTTCAATATAATTTGGGAAGAAATGTCAGTTTGCAACAGAAATATTTCTCAAGCTAAATTTAAAGCCACTAAGGAAAAGGGAAACTTAATTTTGCGGTACCACTTGGTGTAGTTTATTTGATTACGGCCATGCGTCAGCTGAGCACAATTTTGACAGTTCTTAACAGGAGGTAAACTCCCAAATGTATACTTTATTCCAGAAACAGCATAACAATTTGGAAAATGATTCCCCTCTAATTTATAAACGTTACAGAAAAAAATGCTTAAATAAATTGGCCGCACTTTGGAAGGTAAGATGTCCCTAAGTAGATACTGAATACTTTCTTCTACCCATCATAGGCTGGGCGATGGCTGAATGGCTAGGGCGCTGCTATTTGGACCAAAGCCTGTGGGTCCGAGTCCCGCTGCTGGCATGAATATTTGTAACCGTGTGGAATCGGGTTTAAACTGTAGGTTCCGGTGAGGTAGCAAAAGCTAACCGTAGCGCTTTAAGCCAACCAACCAATCTAAGGGCCTGTTCACATAGGAGTCCGTTGCGTTGCGTTAAGGAAAAGATGATGTTGAGACGAAAATAAACCAATCATAGGCGTTAAAAATTTCATTGCTAATCGTTTGGAGGCATATGATTGGTTTATTTTCGTCTCAACGTCATCTTTTCCTTAACGCAACGCAACGGACTCCTATGTGAACAGGCCCTAAATATTGTAACCTATCGCAACGGTTTACTCAAACCCTCAAATTTAACGTACGTTTCACACGAGGGCAACTTAGCTGAAGTTCGAAAAATGACTTCACTTTGATTGACATTTTAAATAGCTTGTCGTTTACAGAGCCTAGATAAGAATGTTTCGTAATGCTCCGACATTTACCTAAGTCCTTTCACTGAGGTCGAAAGGCAACTAAAGAGGAGCCGATCAGCTCAGCTAACATGCTGATATGTGATAAGTGGGCAACTCAGCTATCAACTGATTCTATTCAGATTTATTTTTACGCAGTCTCTTTACTGCAAACGTTAAAGGAAGATGGAAATGAAACTTTTACACCCACATAAATCATGTGCTAAAACAAGACAATAATCAAGTAATAAAGGCTTGAAGTGGACGGTGCATCCTCTCGGTCATTTTATTGTGGTAATCAGTGACGTAGCCAAAAAAAAATTTCGGGATGGAAAAGGCCTGAAGTCCATTTGTGATTGCAGACGAAAGACCCAAGATTCAGGGGCGCTTAGACCTCCTCCCCCACCACTCTCACCGCCTACTCCCTGGTGGGAACATAGGCGTTATCTGGACTCAAGGCCTCAAGTTATATGAACTATGAAAGAAAGTATTCTAAAAATAAACAGGACATGTACTGAAAAACCTTTATGATGTTTATCAACGCAGCAGTCGAGAATCGCTTATTGTAGTAGAAATAAACGCACGACTGATCTCGAAAACAATACATGAATATCTAATCGATGTACAAAGCACCGATTTCCATTCCATCTGCACCACTTGAAAGAATTTCAGTTCAAAGAATCTAAATTGCACTTCCCTTAATCTGATCTATAATTTGTCTAAAGCACTCTAAAGTAATAATTCACATTTCATCGAAATAATAGGATTTCTTCCCCTTGTGTTTAATGGACTATAAGCATTTAATGTTTTAGAATTTATTACATACTTGAATGACATAAAACAGATAGGTCATATTTATGTTAATTGAAATAAACATACCAAACAAATTAACAAACAAAACTATCAAAATTATAGTCCGGTATATTTAAAATAAACTTTTAATGTGAGCAATTAATTATACATACACCTAAAAATTTCAAGGGTCATTCTCAAAACATCTCTCCTATGTCTCAGATGGGAATTTAAATTTTATTTAGCAGATAGTGATTATTTTATTAATCACATCTACAAAAGACGAAATATCAGGGCAAAAATAATCAGACAGCAGTTCAACCTCATATTTGTATTCCACTTTTGACAAATTACCACCTACTACATAAAACCTAAAATTTTCACATACCTCAACTTTAGTAACGCATGTCGAAATAACATGTATATGTCTGAAGTACTCGTCACTACACAACGCTTCAAAAAATGATAAATGAAAGGCCTCTTGAGATTCAGAGTTGTTAACGCTTTTTTCACTCATCAATTTATCGTAAGCTCAAAAATCTTCACATTCCTGTGCGAGATCGATATGCCGCATGTTATCTTCCAAGGTAAGAAGCATCGCAGACGATAATGATTACTGTTTATATCAGCACAAAAACATACAAAGTCAGGCACAGTGAGTAGAGAATAAACTATAATAAACTAACTTTAATTCAATGGGGGTAGTAAATGAAAAAATCCCCGATTCTAAAATGGAGTGTCACGTAAATTAATGCTAGAAATATGTAAAAACCTACGTCAGGTATCTGCCGCATATTTAATTCTTTTTTTCAAATGTAAACGACATGCGTGAGAGGAGTTAAGGCGGTAAAAAAGAATAAAATAAGTAAACAGGGTAAAAAAAAAAGGTTTAAATGGAATAAGTAAACCAATTACTAAAAATTTTGAAAATGTACTAATTGCAAACTCGTACGAGGTAACGCTCGATTTTATTTTTAAACGCTTATCTTTACTATGTTATTCAGAAACGCTAAATGATTAAGACTTTTTAATAAAATAAATGTCGAATGCAGGTTGTCTGTTTGGGCTAGTCAAGTTTAACATCCTTGAATCGCAAATGTGGACAACAGTGTGCTAATACGGGATTTGCATTCAGTATGCAAACGGTAGGCGGATAATACCTTTTATAACGATTTGATAAACCTCTGTAATAACGATAGAAAAGCACTGGAGTACATCTAATCTCTAGAGGCGATACAGAGCATTGAATACAACTTGTTCAGTTAACTGCAAATGCTGAAAGCTTTCATACAAAAGAGTAACGTTTTAGGAATAATTTGATTTAAAAAACATTTCGCAACTGCACGGGATTTTTACATTCAGAATCAAAACCTCCCTCAGTTTGAGGGACGGGATGAATATAATTGCGGGGGTCGTACAAAAAGCTCATCCCATTCACAAGTAATGAATTTGAAATAACTCCCCCCTCACCTCTTGTGCACAGTCTTCATGGCTTCCCCATAAATGGCAATTCCTTGGCAGAGAAGAACGCAAGATTCCATTCCCCGGTTTATTCTTAAAAGTTCTTGCAGACCTAATGTTATAACACATACCTATCATGCACCACGGGCCTGCTACTCTTTCCAGATATTCTTGATTGAAGTCTTCGTGTTTAGGACTTTGCTCGCACTGTTTCGTTTTATTACCGGAGTTAAAAGTCGGATCCATACGCCTTTATTGTGCTCATCAGTGTTGAATCTTTTGCACAACTTAGAATACTAAAAATATTCCACTCTACGTGTGGTCTAGCGTTCGCAACACAGCGATTCATTCCATAGAAAATCTTAAGTCTTTCAAGCACACGAATTGAACGGTAAGCAAATAATGATCTTTTAGATTTTCGTTAAATGTAAAGAGAGAGCTGCAAAAACTGGAAAATGAAAATTAAGGAGATTTAGGGACGTGCTAAAATTTCGCCAACATACCATAGGACGTAAAATATCTCCACGGCAAGATTATTATTTACAAACTAAAGGATTTAAAAATAAGTCTGGATATAGAAAATCAATCTTATTTTTTTTTCTTATTTAATTTTAAAAAAGACTGAAGCAGGCACCAAACGGAGTACACCAGGCATGTCAAACTCGCGGCCCTCAACGACTTAGGGCCTGTTCACATAGGAGTCCGTTGCGTTGCGTTGCGTTAAGGAAAAGATGACGTTGAGACGAAAATAAACCAATCATATGCCTCCAAACGATTAGCGATGAAATTTTTAACGCCTATGATTGGTTTATTTTCGTCTCAACGTCATCTTTTCCTTAACGCAACGCAACGAACTCCTATGTGAACAGGCCCTTATTTGTGCGTCCCAGGCCAACACCTCCTATAGAAGATAGGAGGTGTTCTATAGGAGGTGTTGCCTAGGCCCAGTCAATATAACGGTATGTAAATATCATGTCGCCTTACGCACAGGTGCACCCTCTTTCCCCTCACTAGTAGTGAATATTTTAGCAGCCGACTACCACATGCCAGACCAGTAGTCCGGTCAGTAAGTAGTCTTGTAAGAAGTGATTTGTTCGGTGGGTGTAAAACAGGTTATATTTCGCTTTAGGAGAACGCTTATTAATTTGTGCAATTATTCAGTGTCTGGTAAGTTAATGATCCAGGAAAAAAAGGGTCAGGAAGAAAACATTAATATTATCGCAGTTCTTGTTTTTTTATACTATACTTTTCGAAATAAACCTACGTTTCTACGAAAATTGATTTTGAAGTTTTTCTTTTTTTGCGGCCCACATAATCTTTAACCTTGTTTATTTGGCCCATGTCAGCCTTTGAGTTTGACAAGCTTGGAGTACACAATACCCCGCGTAATTTGAAAGTGCTGTCTAATAACAGAAGAAAGAAAGCAATCTAAGAATTTCTACCTAAACACATACCAGATGTCAATTCCTAAGAACATTTATTTCGCGTGTGAGGCCTTCAATTTAAAATACTAAGAGCACAAAATAAAAGTTAACTCGGCCTAAAAACAAAGTAACATCCTTGAGGACTTTAAAGGGCCGTAGTAACTCTTTCAATAAAACAAAGAAACCTAAATGTTCACGGTGGTCCTCACTTACTTAGGCGATAGTTATAAAACCGTGCTTGCATTATTTAATCAATTCAGGAGTTTTTAAAATTTCTAGGGAGATTGCAAGTTTTCTATAAAATTCAGAAGAGTTGACAGCTATGCAAATGGGACCAAACATTCTCATACGGTGTAGATTGTCTTTGGTACGAATTATGTTTTGCAAAGCAAATTTGCGTTACTCTAAACCAGGGTTGGGCAACCTTTTTGGGAAGAGTGCCACTATCTGAAAAAAAAAATATTATGCGTGCCACTTCCAACTTTTCCAACATACAGAAAACATAAAAAGGTGCGCTGTTATAGGGTAGCTATTATAGGCTAAAAGGTACACATATTCCTGCGCTGTTAATTTCAGTAGCGTATGAGTAGGGTTTTTACAGATTTTGACGAATTATTTTTTGTCAAATTTCGTAATTTTTCAATAAGTCTCAGCGTGCCACTGTTAAAACGCCGCCGTGCCACACTGTGGCACGCGTGCCGCGGATTGGCCACCCCTGCTCTAAACGAATATCAATTTTAACGATGTCAAAACAAATTTGCTCTGATTAAACACGTTAAGAAAAATATTAATGAAAATTTTCATGCACTTATACCATTTTATTCTGCAAAATAAATATAGCATGACATAAATGATAATTAGTGGCTATCACAACGGCAGCGCAAAATACGTTAATAAAATTATCAATTGATTATCTAACAAAGTAAAGTCTACTAAATTTAATTTCCAAAAAAGTAGAAAAAGCTAAATATGGACTTTTTGCAGTAAAATTCCCACAGAGAAAAAGTTTATGCGAAAAAAAGAATGATGTAGTGAGTTACTCTTCCAATCTGCTTTCAACGAAATTCCTTCGTTGCAACTTAAACAGTGCTAAGACATGCGATACATTGCGAGAGTTGAGTACAAGAAATGAGATAATGAAACACTCAGACAATGGACTTCGTTCAACACATATCGCTTTCTCCAAGATTGACACGTGGAAATTTTACAACACGAAAATCTCTTAATCTGTATCAGACATATTATGTCCAAGAGAAATCCTTACAGCTCAGGGCGATAGAACAAACTCCATTCGTAAAAATTATTGCTTCAAAAAGAGTTTAAATTATGACAAGAAAGGCACAATTTCAAACATAAATAATAACCTCTTGTTCAAAGGCTAGTAAGGGCCTGTTCACATAGGAGTCCGTTGCGTTGCGTTAAGGAAAAGATGACGTTGAGACGAAAATAAACCAATCATAGGACTCCAACCGATTAGCAATGAAATTTTTAACGGCTATGATTGGTTTATTTTCGTCTCAACGTCATCTTTTCCTTAACGCAACGCAACGGACTCCTATGTGAACAGGCCCTAATTCCTACTATTTCGAAAAAACAAGCCGGTGTGCAAACAAACATGCTGGTTATATAGTTAAATTTTTCTCGAAAGTTAAAACAGAATTTAAATATCGATATCAGAGTTTTGATAAAATCATTTTTTAACAAAGAGGTACGGTTTATTTATAAAAACTAGCCGCTGCGCGACCAGCATGGTCGCTTTTAGTTTTATATTTTCTTTTGCAAAACAACTCAACTGAAAGTAGCATATATAAGGAATGTTACCATTACCTGTCATAATAAATAAACGTTGCTAAGGGGTAGTGGAAGCTCAACCAGAAAATTTTTAATCATTGCTAAATTCTCTATAAGGCTGATTCTAAAACATCGTGATTAAAAAATGCGAATTTCAATTACTTCAGAACACAGTTAAAGGTAAGACTGAGAAATCCAACACCAATGATTTTAAAAATGACATCCCTCTCTGTATGCACTATTTTTCAAAATCAAGATATCTACACTTTATCATTACATCAAATAAGAAATTATTGGGGAAAATTTTGTTCACTTAAAAAATTGAATAAAAATTCAGCAAGTACTAAAATATAGTGTGGATTACATCACCCTCTGTACGTACAGTAAAACCTCGTTTATCCGGACTAACTGGGACCATAAGCAATCCGGAAAATCGAAAATCCGGGTAATAAAGAGTAATAAGCAAAACAAAATCCTTAACTAAGCAGACTTACCGTTTATTACGATAAAAAAAATTGTAAACAATTACATAGGTTTGTAAACAATTTTTAATGTCTTGTAAACAATTACATAGTATTTACAAGACATTAAAAAATATAAAAATAACTTTTCACATCATTTCTTAACAAAGAATTGGTAAGCCTATTAAAGCTTACATAAACTCAACAAAAAGTACTTTATTACCATAATTTATTGTACAATTTATGCAGGAACTGTACATTGAATCAAACTAAAAAGCGAATATTGGGCGTACTTGTAGTTACGTTCTTGCTATCATAGTCAAAAATTATTAGCTAATGTGAACATTAACTAAAAATAATGTCCACAAATCTGATCTGGATTATCCAGAGATCCAGATAAACGAGGTTTTACTGTACTACTGTTCACAATTCAGATGTCTACACTTAATCATATCAAATAATATATTGTTGGGAAAATTTTCTTCACTTAAAAATGGAGTAAAAATTCAGCAAGTACAAAAAAAGTGTAGAAAATTAACTCATGATGTTCCTAAAACTGCTTGATACACACAGTTGAGTATTTCAGAAGTAGCAGATACTACAGTGCCAGAATCAAAAGAACGGACTCTGGATAAACCTACATACAACTAACTGTCCGTGACTTAACACTGAATTTGATAGGTCTAAACACATTTTGTCAAAAGTTTGACCTTGTGACTTATTTATAGTCATAGAACGTGCTAATCGGATAGGGAACTGCTTACGCTTAAATTTAACGGGATAAATTCGAGGTATGAAGAAAGTTTCATTGTCATCACTTTATTTTGTTTGGTTAGATGAGACGACAGAATTACACGACAAACCGGTGGAACAAATGGATAAATTAAAATTATCTCGTGAGTAAATTAAAATTATTGACGAGTAAAATACAGCAATTAAATTGTACCAAATTACGCATTATCGTCGAGCCACTACACACACGCGGTTGCAAATTGCGGACGGCCGCTAATGTTTATATCTGGTAGTTGCAGCTGTTGCCATTCGGAGTGTAGAAATATCGCCGATTTTGGTGCCGCATACCTACGCGTTTTATATATATAGATCCTCAACGTGTATAATATTTCCCCTTAGCTATACAGCAGTACATAAAAGCATAATGCATTATTCATTTGCAGCATAGAATGCAGTCTGACGACCAGAACAGCAGCAAAAATTAACTATATTTTGACTTAAAAAAAAAAATTAAAAAAAAATAAGGTTAAGCCAAGATATCTTTAAATGTTAATATTTTTTTTTATTTTAATCTCCCTTTTTCCTATTTTACAATGATCGAATTCAAAGACACTTTGTAACAATATTAAAAAGCCTGACGGTTTATAAATGAGTTTATATAAAAGTATATGAGTTTATATTCTTACTAGTGGCTTTAACAAAAACAATTTCTAATGGTCTTATGAAAGACGCACCCATTTTAATCGTCAGTTAGCTACCGACTCCTATTTACCATCATGTTGTGCCAATTTAAATGAAACTGAAGTTCATTTCCGATAGATATAACACCCAGTAAAACTGCATTCACAAAAATATTAAAGAAACCATACCGAAGAGACCTTTCCCCTGCATCCTATTGAAATCAAGCATTTTATTTTTTCTCCTGGGAATGTCATTACACGTGTAGTATCGACAATTACACATGTATGGTATTAAACATGTAGTATCGACAATTTCTGTTTAACACAAACATATTTGAACATTGTCTTCGCTGTCGACAACGCAGGTGAAAATAAGATCTTTTATAAAAATTAAGAATTTCTAGAACTTATTTCGCTCTGCCCCTCGAATTATGACACATATAAATCAGCAGTAAACCACAAAAAGTGGAAATAGGATGCAGAAAGAAAATAACTTTGAAATCTAATGATTTTGAAATAATTTTGATCAAGCGTGAAGAGAGCATTCAGTTCGATTATTGGTTTAGCGATTCTCAAAGGTTTAACATAAGTAATGATGTATTTTAAAACATGAAAACAAATCAGTACAGAAACTTTCTCCACGCTATTTCAAGAGTAATGTTAGTATGACAGAGTTTGCTCAATCTACCAAGGTTCTTCCACGGGTCATAGATTCCTTACACGCGATCTAACACAGAAGCAACCAATCTATATATATAAAACAGTTCCGTAACTGACTCATTCATTGACTGACTGACTGACTGACTGACATACAACGCACAGACCAAACCGCTGGACCTAAAGGGCTGAAATTTTGCATGGCGATTCTTCTTATAGTGTAGGGATGCACTAAGAGAGATTTTTGAAAAATTCTTATATTTTTTTTAATTAAATTTTTAAGCTGTTTTTTTTTCACTTTTTTTTAAAGTTTGCATTTAAAATAATAATTTGAGGGTTATAAAATTTATATCACAAGAAAGATCATAAAAATTCCTTTAAAATGAAATCTTTTTCGAATCTTTACCTCCATTTCCTGATTTTTGGTGAATTTTTAAAGATTAATTTTTAGAATTTAATCTATTAAATGCTGATCACGTGACTTCTTTTTCTGGTACTTTAAATAAATTTATCGTCACGTGCATAAAAACTAAATAGACAAAAAATATTTTTTTTTTTCTTGCTAATGCGGCAGACGATTGGACATTATCCAAAAAAATATTAAAATACAGTAAAAGAAATGTTCTAGAAACTGTACTATATTAACTGTACTATATTCTTTATATTAGATTTAATTTGAATATCATCTACATTATTTTGTCTATAAAAATATGCCTTACGATTTTTTTATAAATATATATATATATATATATATATATATATATATATATATATATATATATATTTTACATCAATTATATACATTGATCGTCGTATTTATTATATATATATTGGCATTAATTACATACATTGATGATGTTTTTACTTTGAATGTACTCCGTAGCGAAGTGCGGGTTTTCAGCTAGTTTTAATATAAAATAGTAACTACTAAAAAAATAAAATTAAAATGTTATAAACAAAATTACCATCTTAGACAAATGTTCAATTTTTTTTTTTTAATTTCTACCGTAATCTAGACTATGGTAGCGATTTTTACTTCATTCGAGTGCTTCATTTAACAATTTGAATTGCCCATCACACGTTTGTATTAGACTCCGAAGAGTGCACATTAAATTACCATTTTGTGTCGTTGAATTTTAAATTATTTTTATTAATCTTTAATAATTATTATATTTCATTTGAATTATATTTTAATAAAGTATGACAATAAATGAAGCATTTTATTTATTTAATTTCTCTGAAAACCTCTCTCTTTCCGCGATTTTATTAATCATCTTCCCTCGATACAAACCACGTAAGGAAATACACTGCAGTTTGTTTCACACGCATTCTTTCCTTTTGTATATAATTAACTCATAGCAACACACAATCGACTAATTATTAGTCACTAATAGATATATGCATGCATTTAACTGCATATGTTATAAATTTTATTCTTATTTAAAATTTTATCGTTAAAATTGACCTAGAACTTATTTACAGTTTCTATTAAATATTATTAGTACAAATATAATAGTTCCAAGACTCAAAAATTCAAAGCAGCAAGTAAATTTACAGAAGTCAATGACCGATCTGCTATGCGGTTGGTGAAGACGTTTGACTCCCTGAAATACGCAGCTATTTCATTCAAAAAGGACAGCATCGTTATGGGAAGAAAACGCATTATTCATGACAGCGTGGGGCCATTCCGTTCCCCCATTCATGTCCGCACAGCTGGAAGTCCTATCGGCCAGGGAACAGATGAGAGTGGAAAACCTAGACTCAGATGAAAGAAGGATGGAGAAATCGATCAATATTCCTACCAATGGTATAACTGCAGAAGATCCTGCGGCTAACAATTGCCAACAAAGTTCACACAGACTGACTGAAATTTGGTTTATTTGAAGAAAATATGCCACGCAACTATTTAAAAAATAACACGAATTGAAAAACTAGTTATATATCCATGCACACATATCATAACAAAAGTGGAGAACGTGACCTCGACTTATCTATCTTTTCGATAACAGAAGACAGCTCCCCAACACCTTTAGCCGAAGGAAAAGTTTGGGCCCTTTATCTAAAAAGTCGTTGTCGATTATGGAGGTGGGAAGACTTACATGTCAATTCAACCGTTGATGATGTGAAAGAGAAATGGCTTTCATGAAAGTGAGCTTCATCAGATCTCAGGTAAAGACTCATTCACACACTATATTTGACCATGGACAAAACATGTATAATGAAAATAGTCTGTCAAGCATTCATTTTTGTCGTGTTCATGTACGGCAACACTAAACTAAGGAGGTAGGTCTCCCTTGAAAGAGCATTAAAACCTGCACTTTCGGAAAAATCTACGGAAACAGGCCTAAACGCAGCTTCTAATATCTACCTACATATGATGTTAAAATAGTGATGAAGAATTAAACATTGACATCTTACACATATAGTGTTTAAAATGTCAGTATGCAAATTATTTAAAATTCCTGCAAAGCAAAATATACCTAAAACATAAATGCTTTTGAATGTCTGGATGCTAGAGGGGGAAATTTTATAGAAAAAATAATAAATTCATATATATGGGGGGGGGGGGGGGGGGTGCGTAACAACCGTTTAAAAGGGGCGAGATGCAAACCCAGGTCTCCCAAACTTCGAGGCCGGCATTCTACAAATATCTCGGCGTTGCAAGGAAGCGTTATCCTTAATGACTCTCTAACACACACATTTATTTATTTGTTACACAATGTACTTTCTCATTAAAAAAGCAGTTCTTAAGCTGGCCATGAAGACATAATAGTGGTATATAATATATACACTGGAATACTAATAACCTTTTTAAAAATGTTAAAAATTGTATGATTTCTAGGTAGAATAGAAATATTTCTAAAATTTTTCAGTGCGATTTATGAGAAGTTTGAATATTTTTTTTATTTAATAGAATTAAAGTAAACTATCGTTTACTTATTCCCAAAATTCTAATATTTACAATCTTTTCTTCATACTTTGAGTACTCAAACTTGTAATAAAAATAATCCTTTACAAAGGCAGCTCTGCACAAACAGATTATTTATACAAACGGTTAAAAAAAATTTTAGAAATGAATTAAAAAACCACTTTCTAATGTCCAGAAGGCAGGGGAAAAAAAACCTCTCAGCATCTGGAAAAGATCGTAGTATGCTAAAAGTGTACACGGTGCTGTTTCCTAACCATTACCTTATTATTACAATACTTTTTTTTTCTTTTTATTTCGTTCCTCATATCTAAAAGGGGTAGAAAGCACCCATTTTGCCACTCCCAGCATTTCCATAGTTTTCTAAGAAATGACGTCACGTTTTCCCTGTCTACTTCAGTTACTAATACAAGGGATTCCCCGAGTATCATCTTCGTTAGAGGGGGATATCCGAAGAATCAATGTGTGCAGACTCAAAACTACCGTGTACAAAACAAAAGGAAGAATAAATTCAAGCCTTCCTCGCGAGTGGTTAAAATGTACTAACGTTAATTTTAAAACGCAACATTTATGCATAAAATTTAAACATACCCATGAAGTGTAATCATTTGATATTATAAAACATTTCAATCAATATCATTATCAAATTATTTCAGTTTAAAATATTTATATTAAATACCATAAATCAGGGGTGGCCAAATTGCGGCCCGCCAAGACAGATTTAAAAAAATCCGGACAGCCAGAAAAATTGCCAAAGGCAGCCAAAACTCCAAGACAGCCAGGAAAACTGCCAATATTTTAGTTTATATTTATTGATTTTTATGATACAATTTATACCTTTTCTGAAATGCAAAGTTAACTAATAAATGCAATAATTTTGAAAGGTGCGGCCCTCCGCTAACCTCCGCTTCTACAAAGCGGCCCCCGAGCCAAAACAATTGCCCATCCCTGCCATAAATAATTTTAAACTGTGCAAAGAAACATTAATAAAACATCGAATATTGACTTCAATATAAATGTAATTATTTAACCTCATTAAACGCTTATAGTACACAAAGAGTAAATGAGAAAAAAGAAATTGATTCAAGATACGTCATTTAAAATGTTAATACTATCAGTAGCAACTGAGAAACACCAGACTCTTTAAGCACAGACATAAACGTTTTATAATGTGGTTATCCTCACTGAACAAGGGAACCACTTAAACGAGGGTTCAGATTTTGCATATCATAAATAAAAATAAATAACGTAAGTTTTATCACTAGTACTGTTTATATTACACCATAACTCTACTTGTGTTACCGTATTTTCTTGACTCCGGAGGTAACAACGGAGCGACATACCCCACAGTGCTTAGTATGTGTAGCTTTATTCTGTAAAATCTGTTCAGAACAGAACATTGTGAAGCTGCGTTTCAAAAAGCTGACCAAAAAATAGGAAAAAGTACTGGAGTTCTTAGGGCTCTTTAATATTTTATGCCAATTTTAAAAATTGAATATTTAAAATAATTTTCTTTGTAAGATCTAAGGATTAAAACACTAATTTACTTCGAAGCTTTTAGCAATATTTGAAATGGGACGAGGTTCTTGCGTCTTAGGTTACGGCACCATCACTTAACAAGATAACGGCGCAAAAATATCTCAGTCCTTACAAGGTTCGTATAAGTATAACTAAAATTACAGCATTGAAACAATTCAAATTTTATCAACAAGCATATTTACAGCTCAAAATGAAAATCACAATGTAAGAGCTACACAAAGACATTACAAGAATAACGTGAAAGAAACCGAGAAATCAATTGAGAGTATCGTTGAGAGTAGCAATTGAGAGTAGCATTTTAACAAAACTAAATCGTTATGTTAAAATGCATTACAAGCAAAGAAAGGGTGTAACGCCTTACAGCAGAGGTTTCGAAATTTTGAAAGTCTGATAACCCCTTATTAAAAGCGGCGGTCATCATATATTTTTCTAATTGCTTTGATTCAATAAAATGTTACGACATTGACAAACAAAAAGCTGTTAATACACATTATTATGCAATATTTTATGTTGAAAAAACATTTACTTTTATCATGAAACTATCGCATAAATTTGTAATCTCAAAGAAAGATTTTTCAAAGCCAAACACTGTCATTTTAAAGAAATAATAAGCGTATATAGCTGTTCTTTGTAGAAACTGCGCATTTTTTTTCCGGACTATATTCAGCAATGCAGGGTTGGCATTTCGTTTAGGGTGACAAGATTCGTAAGAGCAGTTACACAAACAAAATGCGCGAGATTTGTAAGCACAATTTCAGAAATACTGCTTCACAAAATGCATTCAAATTAACTATTGATTCAATTTGGGGACACTAAAATATTAATTGTAGCATGGTAGCATTTTCTTCAGGTTATGCATCTGAAAATATCTCTGTCGGTAGCCTTTTTATTAGGCAGCTAGATATTAAAACTATTAAAAAAACTAGACAGAGTTATTAAGCAGCTAGATATAAAGAAAAAACTAGGATATTATCAAACTTTATTACTGGCACAAGCGTATATTTCACAATACACAATAGAAAAAATTGATATCCTTAAACTCACAAAAATTCACACTCAAATTAAAGAACTCGTGCTTGTGTCATTAAATAAATATACTATGTTACAGATTAAAAGTGAAAACATGTTATAGTTACATAGCTCTCCGACTTCCTCTCGGATTAGAAACCGCAAAGCAGGAAATCAACTTCAGCAGGGTGCGTTACAAAACGGCAAGCGGAGTGGGGTAGATTTTTAAAGAAGTGAGAGGGTGGGTTGGAACGGATCAATGTTCACATTAGCTGAAAGCCGAGGAAGTAGGGTAGGAGATGGTGCGAATGAATGTGTGACGTGCAAATGGCACTAATAACTTAAATGAAATACGCAGGGTGAACCCTAATCACAAAAGCAACAGGGCAAAACCCGGCTTAAATTGGACGACAGGGTGTCACGATGCTCCTATCTGGAACATATAACTGTAATTTCATTGGAAGATGAATGTTCTGTTCACGAGGCTTTGAAGACAACGACAAATCCTCATAAATTATGCGAAGCTTCAGAGGGAGTAGAATATGTCTTAATTAAATTTTCATGTAAATTAGTCCCGAAGTAAAACATAAAGGAAGAACAACGAGGAAAAACAATCTTCTCATGTTTATTCAGTTTTTTGCTATTATTATTATTATTATTATTATTGTTTCACTCGAAGAAAAATATAAATTTCCATCGCCACTTTGTTCATTTCATACATCTAACACAATTTAATAAAAGAGCAAGTTTGTGGCATTAATACTTTTAGAGAGAGGTTTACAAAGTTTAAGCCATCCTCAATTAGGTAGCTAAAACAATCAATGCTAGCTTCATTTGGAAGAACAGAATGATTCTTAATTTGCTAAATCCTTTAAAAAGTTAGAGAAGTGAGAACAAATGCAAAAATAAAAATAATAATAATAATAATAATAAATTATTCATGTTACGAGGCCTCGAAATTTTGATGAAATTAAAATCTGAAAGGAATCCATTCGTATCACACTTAAAAGAGTGAAATTTGAATTTATCTGCAACATTCATCTGTCCCTTTTCGAATTTTTCTTTATTTCACCGGGTGTAATGGTTGTCCATTTCTATCAAGTTACATCACAGGCAATTTATTTCCATATCTTTATGAGCTCCAATAATCTCTAAGTTCTTTTTAGTACGCATTACAAATCAGTATTTGGATATATAACACTGTTACCCGATGGCATTGGTACGACAAAATACAGCTACTGCAAAATATAACTAAATATTTCAGATTCATTGTTTCAGTTCCCTAAAAGTGACAAATTAACAAAACGAAAAACTGCATTTAAACTACTGAAAATTAATTCCAAGAGCTTTATGCAGGTTCTATGACAAAATAAACAAGATTCATAATCAGTTGTGGGGAGACTAATGAAACTCACGTATTTTTAATAGTACGCAGAAACGCTTTTAAGAATTCAATACAACTAATTGCTCCAAATTTCTATCCGGATGAATTTAGCCACGTTCCATGCTAATACTAGTCACATATATTTTTCAACAAATGACCTTCGCTTGCTGCAGTATTGAGCTCAGCTACCAAATAATTTATGAAATAACAGTGTGACAACAATATATATGCAACTTCGAAGCATTCGCTTTAGACAACAACATAATACTGTTTAAAAATTAAATAATGGTTAAGACAACGCAGTTTTCAGGAGATCCTAATAAGTACACTGAGAGTTTTAAGGACTCTTATGAATAAAATTTGAAGTTTTTATGTACGGACATTTTAAGCAGTTTCACTCATTTTCCCCCATATGGCTCACTCGCTAACCCTGTCAAATCTCAGTTCTGTCGACAGGATTGCAATAAAGCTACGGATTTTTCCGGATATGGGATAGAAAACATCACCATTGCAACAATCGTGGTCGCGTTGTTCCAACTAACAACTAGAGCCATTTGTAGCTAAGTATACAAAATAAAGAGTCAGACTAATGAGTTGCGATAGTAAAAGTTAATGCAAGTAGTCTTATAATAAATTCATAAAATACGATAGTTAAAACTTACTGCAATAAAAAATGATTATGTGGTCTGAAAAATATTTTAATATTTATACTGCATGTCACATCGATTAATCTAATACGAAATCATATGAAGAAAATCCTTTTTTTGTTACCGCTGCTTCCCGTAAGGATGATTCTTGGAGTGCCTGTTCACGAAGCCTCGCCTCTAGGTACTAAATTCTAATGTTTGGATGAGGGTGCTCTTTATAAAACTGAGTAATAGTTCGACAACTCATTCCTTGAATTTATCGTAAGTTTTGATACTCTTAATAATATATAGATGGGTAGGGGAAAGAGGAAAGAACACAAAGATATTCACAAACACATAAATATTTACATGTGTATACATATTTTTTAATATTTATTTGTTTTAATTTTTTAATTTCTATCCTTAATTATAAACCCAAACATGAACCTAGCATAGAAAAATAGGAGAGAATTTAATAGAGCTGAAAATTTAAAGACATTTGAGGAATTGATTTTAAAAAGTTTGAAGAATAAGAGGATGCCTAGAAAAGGGTGTCACAAATATAAAAAATTTTTTCCCTGGTTTGGGGGGGGGGGGGAGAGAGATGCAATCGCACAGTAAGATTCGTAGTCAAACGCTAAAATAAATTTTAGTTACTTTTTCAAGCTGTCAAAAGTGACAGACAAGTGCGAGAAATTTTGAAAATACAACACTGCTTAAATCTCTAGTGATGGATGACAAGATTCCACTTAATTAGTTCTCAACGCTAATAAGGTTTTTAAAGAAAAATCCATATTACTGAAGGTTTCAATACCATTTCACACCTATTTTTATAGACAAAAATAGGTATTTCCACGTTTTCAATTAAATACGACAAATTTCTTCAAAGTCTAGCACTCTTAAACACACTCCTTCTCTGAACATATCTAGAGTTAGACTGCCTCATAGAATATCACCATTGAAATTCTCGAAAGTCTTACAACATCCATCAAAGTAAGAAAAAAAAAAAACCTAAATCACTTATCAAAAAGTTTTTAATAATTAGTACAATTCAGAGAACCTAATATGATTTATCAAATATTTTTACAAATATTGACAGTGGGGACCGAGACTTTTTTTTTTTTTCTTTTACTAAGAAAATGTTCACACGAATATTTCCTCCTCTTGAAAGATTTCACGACAGTATATTACACACATGACAAAAATATTTCGCAACAATGTAGCAAGTTTAAATTTCTGGCCACCATCCAACGCAGAAAATCAATAGCGACGAGTCGACGGTCCGGAAGTTACAAAAACAAATTTTATCCTTACACAAAATAAAAACATAAAAAAAAGCTAAAGAAGTGATTTGATGGCAATGAAACACCCAGCAGCAAATAATTATACACCATTTAACTACACACCTGAACGGGAAGTCATTAAGGAATCATTTTGAGATTAGTCAACCGTGAAAAATCAAGCATTCCAAAAAGATGCAAACTGAAATCAAACAGCGTGTCGAGTATAATGCACTTTATCACTTTTACTTGTTCTGATTGTAGTCAAGACTAAGAAAAATATACAATGATCGCCACGCCTAATTTAAAATAGGGATGGGCCTCCATACAGACCTTGCGCCAAACGCGAAAGTTAAGGAAAGTTAATTCAAGTTAAGGAAAATGCTACTTCAATGCGAATGTTTTTGGTAATAATATATCCCGATCGGTTTCATTTGAGGAGTACCAAGTTTACCTTCTAAGAAGAATGGTAGATTTTTTACAGAGTTTCATATAACCTTATCCATGCAAAATGAACCTTCAAAATAAAAAGTTCCTGGACAGAGAGGATTGGTCTGCTTAGTCACCACAACTATATTTGACCTTTGGATGGAACAGCTACTTAGAAACTTAACTCCCTTTACATTAATCTTGCGGTAAAACTTTCTTACCCAAATATTTCGCAAGCTGGGATTCTGCATAGACACGGTGACTTCGTTGTATTTAAGATTCTCGCGCACAGAAGCACAAACACAGGGAGAGATATCTAATTTGAATCAAAAGATTCTTAGAGCCTTGAATACCTAGGGGTTCATTGTTGGCTCTAAATGACCCTGAGTGAATTGTTAACATAAATGGAAACTCAAACACTAAAACAAATTAAAGTACGTCAATTATACAAATGAAATTATAAAAACCCCGCGCCTTAGTCTGAAGGTATGCAAAAAATTATCGATAGAAAAAGATGTTATCGTGACGTAATTTGTACTCGGCATCAACTTGCATCGATAGATATTACAGCTTTACGTTCCGATGACGCCATATATTCGACAGTTCGAAATAGTGTAAGATCTAAGAGCAAGTACTTGATATAAAAATCTTAGGCAGAATTCAGGACCTAAAACAAAACCATACATATTTAGATTTTTTTGCTGTTATTATTTCCACATAACCAGAGAAATTGACTACAAACTAAACACAAGAAAGCGTTAGAAAAGTGACTAATTCCGTAGAAACCTAAAAAACACAGGAAAAGAGTCATTCTTTTCTATGGCCTAATAAAATATCCCTCGAAATATAAACAGAAAACTGTGGGCGATAATATGATAACAAGATGAATCACAAAAGTTTTTATGATGTACTTCTATTCCTCTTTCACCTTGGTGAAGAAATAAAAGCAAACTCAACTTTCGCCACACTTATCGCCACCATTACGTAAACTATTTCCTTCGGGGAAATTCACAAACGAAGTCGTTTCCCAGTAGACGTATTTAAATACATTTTTAATACTATGATGTAACAGCTTGTTATAAACTATCGCCAAAAAATCCTGTAGGCCATTTTCAAAACAAAGTAAAAGAATCACCTCAATCGTGACTGTTTTAGTAATCCTTTGGCTGTTGAAAATCTGCGTTTGTTTCAGCGACAGCATTTCAATAATCTGAAATGACTATACCAGAAAATAACACAAAATAATTATATTAAATTGGTTTACTTTAATCAACTCTCACTTGTACGGACATCGTTTGCAAGCTGGAAAGTTTCAACAGTGACAAGATTTCCCTTCTCTTCCCTCCGGCAAGAAGTATTTGTAAAGTCTAAAGGCCTGTTCACATTGCATCCTGAGCATTACTACGTTCGTTCCGAGATTGTTGACATGACCTGTGATTGGTTTGACGTATCACAAGGTCAATGAATCGAGCTCCATGTCTAGTTAAAAATTTTAACGCTGACTATACGTAACGCTTCGGATTCATTGTTAACAGGCCTAAGCCAACTTCACAAGCAAATACCCTGTATTAAGGCTATATCTCCAGATGATGGACCTCGACGCTCTGGTAGACAAAAGTACCAGCACACTCAGTATTTTTGAAAAATCAATAGAGTTAGAAAGAAAAAAAAATTCTAAGAACAAAAACTATGCACGTATTTTAATGAGTAGTATTTTTTAAAAATAAAAATTTTAAACTTAAATTTCATATTTTTACTTTCTAGGAAATTTGATGAAATTTCCTACTCGTCAAAATAAAGCATAAAAGCATTGTCACAATCAAAATTAAGATTAAAAGAAACTAAAATTAATAATTTGTCATGAATCTTAATGATTCTAAAAAAAACTTATCGTGGATTCTTTTCGCACGCAATTCGCCGATTTTTTGCGTAAAAGAAAAAAAATTACCTTTTTTTTGCCATTCCAGATATGGAACAAAAAGATCTAAACGACAACGTTCATGCTTAATACGGACGAAGAAACGTCGAATTTCATGTATCTACTGTTTACATCAAATTTGGCGTATACAATACGTCGAAAAATAACGGAAACAAATTTAATCGCATACCTAGATTTGGTGACACCTGTTTAGTCCGTTTAAATCAAGTATAAACAAATGCTCGCTATGTTTTCAAAGGCTAAAAGCATGTAATATATTAATAAACATAACGTGACGAATAGCATCTAATAATTAAAAGAAGTTATTTTGCCTATAACTGGCTTTAAAATAAAAGTTACCCAACTTATTAAATAATCGACTGAGTAGGAATACTCTTGGCACCACAGTATGTTAAATCTTCGTTCTGCCTCAGATATCAAGATGTAAAATTTTAAAAATGCAGTAGGGATTATTCATTTAAAAAAAAAAAAAATTGAGAGGGCGCTAAGAATGAAAACACAAACTGGGAGACAAAGGCTTAAATACGAAATATTAATAAGAATTTTTTTCTAAAATATTAACAAAATAACCAGGAATTAAGTATACATTAAAATTATAGAGACATGTCTTTATGTTCTGAACTGGAAACTAATTTTCATCATACTCATTGTTTCGTTCGTATGATCTAAACACATTTTTAACAATACTCTAGGGCAGTGGTTCTCAAACTTTATACAGAATAAGCGCACTTACAATACTACAGATACTTGCTGGCGCACTGTATACAAAATAGGACTAATATGTTATAATTTGATGCAAATCTGTTCAAATAGGCGTGATTTAACTGGTCTTGTTTTAATAAAGTTCACCATTTTAACAACTTGATCTAAGACCTCTCTTAAATCCTCTCCTAATGTTCTTTACATCAAGGCTTCTCTATGAAGGAAGCAATGCGTTACAATAACATTTTCGTTTTGTTCCTTTATAAACGATGCAAGACCCTTGTTGCAGACTATCATAGAAGGAGCTCCATCTGTGCAAATGCCTACACACGATTTCCACGATAACTGCCATTTATCAAGGTAGTTATTCAGGATGTTAAAAATGTCCTAACCTTTTGTAGTCAGGCTTAATTCTTTGCAAAAAAGAAAGTGATTTGTTATTTGATTTTCGTTAATGAAACGAATGAATGCTATAAGTTGCGCCTTGATGGTAATGTCGGTTGACTCGTCAACTTCCAGTGCAAAATCAGAACACTGGCGTTTATTACCAAATACATTTTTCTCAATATCAGAAGACATTTCTAAAATACGCCTGTTGACAGTATCATTGGACAGAGGTATCTAACTTATTTTCATAGCTGCTTCGTTTCCTAACATCGTACTGACAACCTTTTGGCGAGCAGGCAAAATAAGTGACTCACCCAAAGTATGAGCTTTCATATTTTGTGCGATCAGGTTTGAGACTTGGTAAGAAGCAATTGGTTAAGAAACTTATCCATTTTTATGGACGAATTATTTTTAACAAAGACAATTATATCAACGGTAGTTATTCTGAAAGTTGTAAAAGGCACAATACGTTTACTCTTGACGGCAGTTCACAAGACACGACACGCCCACTCACCAACGCCTGTTATGCAACACTGCCAGTTGCCACGTGATGAAAGCTAGTGCCGGTGTCAGCATGCCGTACCAGCCACGTTTGTTACGTGTTTTAAACGCGTAAAAATTTGGGGATCAGAAGCTAGTTGCAAGAAAAGTAACTTATAACTATCATAATAATGTCGCAACGAAACAAGCCGGGCGTTCGTAAAGAAATGGTATAATATAGTAACTTAGTATACATTTGCTTTTCATGTCTGGATAGATTTTTAGGAATACTACGGAGCGCACCTGGGAAAGATCTGGGGCGCACCAGTGCGCCCGGGCGCACAGTTTGAGAACCACTGCTCTAGGGGTTACACATTCCAGCGTACCTGGAAATCCTGCAAGAAGTTACACGAGAAAATGTATCCAATTAGAAAAAACATGAAAAATGAAATATTCGAAGTATTAATCAATCGATAAGGAGTGCGACAAAAGTGTTAGAATAAAGTGTCTGCCCTTGCTCGACTTACAAACGGAGATTATTTTTAAGGTTTCATTCAAGGAACTCTTTCAGCTTAACTACCAGTAAATAATCTAACTTTACCCGTGAGTTTACATTCCATCTGGAGAGAATTAAATGGTAAAAAAAAAAATGGGACAGTTAGTTATCAATTAAAAACACTATATATTTATTTATATATGTGAGTGCATGTGTGTGTGTGTGTGTGTGTGTGTGTATATATATATATATATATATATATATATATACATACACACAAATTGGTACATTATAAGAATATTTAATCGTATTTAAAAGACACGCTTGATTAGCTACTTGTTCACCCTGAAAATAATTACATTATAATCGAGCCACTGCAGTAAGGGATTATGTTACAACTAGCCCGTCAAAAATGACGAGTTAATTTTAATTTTTATCAATTTACATCTGCAAAGTCAATATTATTTGTAAACTTAATAGCTTCTCTACTTTCTTTAATAAATTCTTTCTTTACTTAATTCTCTAATTTCTCTACTTAAATTATACACCTTTTTAGTTATTTAAAATTTTGCAATATCAGCACTATTATGATTCATTTAAGATGCATTTTTTTAAAATTTAAATAAAATCTGAACTCCACATAATAGCATCACTTTACTTAATTCTATTACATGTATTAATTATGAAATATTAAATTATGTCTGTTAACAGTCAATTCGGTCTTATAACAGCACGTATTCGGCCATCTACATTTCCGTTCATTGGCCTTACGACGCTTTTTAGTAATGGGACTTTCGTCAACATTCATTTTAAATATATTACATTGCGCTCTAAGTAAATTTTCCAGTAACGCTAAATAATTAATACAAAAAATTTAACTTAGTTGTTTCATAATTTTAATTCATAAATGAACACGCACCAAATATAAACCATTGAGGTGTTCGGTATTTTTCATTTAAAGATGTTGCAAGTTAAAAAACATTTTTATATACGTATTTTGTTCGAGAGGAAAGTATAATCTATATATATAAAACAGTTCCGTGACTGACTGACATATAACACACAGACCAAACCGCTGGACCCAAAGGGCTGAAATTTTGCATGGAGATTCTTCTTATAGTGTAGGGGTGCACTAAGAGAGATTTTTGAAAAATTCTTAGATTTTTTTAAAGTTAAATTTTTAAGCTATTTTCGTAAAATTCTTTAAAGTTTGCAATTTAAAATAATAATCCGAGGGTTATAAAATTTATATCACAAGAAAGATCGTAAAAATTCCTTTAAAATGAAATCTTTTCCGAATCTTAACCTCCATTTTCTGATTTTTGGTGAATTTTTAAAGATTAATTTTTAGAATTTAATTTATTAAATGTTGATCACGTGGTTTCTTTTCTTTTTGCGATACTTTAAACTAATTTTGCGTCACGTGCGTAACAACGAAATAGACAAAAAAAAATTTTTTTTTCTTCCTAATGCAGCAGACGATTGGACATTATCCAAAAAAATATTAACAGTAAAAAATATAACAGTAAAAGAAATGTTCCTCAAACTGTACTATAGTCTTTAGAATGTTCTATGAGATTTAATTTGAAAATTTTCTTCTACATTATTTTGTCTATAAAAATATCCGTTACGATTTTTTATAAATATATTTTTTCGTTTTTTTTTTTTTTTTACATCAATTGCAAACATTGATCGTTGTATTTATAATATATATATATATATATATATATATATATATATATATATATATATATATATATATATATATATATTAAAAGTAATATTAAAAATAAGAAATCGAACACAAATCGTTATAAAGTACTATTAAATATTAAAAATACAATAATAAACAGAAATTAAAAACATTATCATCGTAATAGAATGCTTTACGTAAAATCACATGAAAGCCACATGTGAGCACATGAAATTCACGTGTGTTGGCAATTTAGAAATATTCAATTGAACACTTTTAAAAATTTAAGAAAATGTTGATGTTATGTTAGGTATTCGCTTTGAAAAGCACACTACCGTACAGACAGTTTTGAACATATCACTACGCATGCGTCGAGTTTGCAACTTTCTGAAAATACTAAATTTGACATTATTGTAATATCTGGTTAAAATATATATATTATATGGTTAAAATATAAATATATATATTAAAAAATAATATAATGAAAAACTGTTTTACTGTGAAAAAGATTCTCTGATTCGATTTTTCTTAAATTAACGACGATGAATGAATCACGGTGAATGAATGACTCACTCGTGTTTACATTTTCAAGTTCTGAGAATATAAAATGAATACTTCTTATTAATTTAAATGAAACACTATGATAACTCGGAAGGTGGCGGAAAAGAGATAATTTTCTAATGAATATGAATATCACAAAGAAAATGCGTTACAAATAAAGGCTATTTTATGCTGAGAACAGTTTTAAACGGTGGCGAGCTGTTTTGAAACTGTCATAACCGTTTATTACAGCCGTCTAAAAATCGAAATAAAGTTGATTTGTGTCTATATTACGTTGTTTCTAATAAATTATTTGGGTTTAGATAGCAAATAATCTTTTTAACTTTACTTTTAACTTGTTAAGCCTAACTCATAAAACAAAATGGATGCCATAGGCTCATATATTTAAGAAGCGGTCGCTCCGGAAGCGTTCCAGATAGAGACACAGATCTGTGGTATTATTAGGATAGATTTACAACAAATCAGTCATTGAAATTACTTAAAAGTATATTTGCACAATCGGAAAGTCTTTAGACAACTTATTCATCACCGATAAAAGCTAATTTTATCCCGTATGGTATACCGTATTTTTCAGACCATAAGATACACCGTTTACATAAAAAAAAAGATTTAAAATTGGGGTGCGTCTTATGATCCGAAGGTAACATTACAGAAGATCGTTCACACTTTATGGAAACGATTTTGTAATTTATTTTTGTCGTTTGCATTTAGAGATAAAAATTTGGCAACAGAATAATCGTCTGCTATTGTTTTGCTTTGATTGGAATGTAAAATAAAAGATTTTTTTTTTGAAAATGGCTCCTAAAATTGATAGATGGCTCTAAGGTTACGTAACTGCGCTTTCCCAGGAGAAATATTCGTATCAACAAGTTATAAAGCGGTGTAAAAATCGCGGTTGCGGTATTTAAAATATAAAAAAAGGTATTTATAATATATTAAATTTGAAGGGGAAAAAAGTCTAACTGAAAGTAAAAATGAAAACATGACAGCGAAACCTCATCCTAAGACTGTTTGAACGCACGTAAATATCAAGAAAGTGAAGTCTGACCCTAAAAGAAAATCCACGGACTCAAAGATCCACTGCATTGAAACAAGGAATGTCTTCTGGCACTGTTAAGTAAAATCATTCATAAAGATTTGAAGTTTAAAAAGATGCTTAAACCTAAAGTACATCTGCTTTTGCCAAAGCTTATTGCTGAAAGAAAAACAAATCGTAGAAAATAATATCGAAAACACCTAGCTGCTGAAAAATGGAATTTTGTGGTAACACTCGATGAGGTAGGGTGTATTTAAGTGACTGTAATAAAAAAAGATCAATTTTGTATTGCTCAAGTGACGAGAATGACCATACGAAATGGCTTCGTCAGTGTACAGAAAAGTTCCCAAAGGGATTCATGGTAGTTGCAGGATTTTGTTACAACGGCAAATTAAAAATCAAAAAAGTCGCAAGTATAGCCAAAATTATTTCACTCCACTATCAGCAGAATATTTTAGAACTAATTTTTGAAGAAGAAATTCCAGCCATATATGGAACGGACATTGATAAATTTAAGCTTCTTATGGACAAAGCCTCTAGTTACACGTCTAAATCAACTGCCGCTTATTTAGCAGAGAAAGAATCAGAAATAGGAATAAAATGTATCCCATTTAACGAATTACGCATTTAATGAATACCCAATTAAAGGAAATAATGATAAACTTGAGGTGCGTCTTAAGGTCCGAAAAATACGGTAATTAATGGCTGCATTAAGAATTCATTACATTATATTTGAATGATACTATTAAATACGAATAGGTATTTTATGCGCATTTGCTCAAGTTTCTTTTAAATTCTTGTACACATGTAATGAAAATTACTCTTTGTTAAAGTTTTTTTTAAATTTTTTATTTTATGGAAGAATATTACTATGAAATTCAACTAAGCACTTTAATTTCTACCTACAGATATGTTAATAGAAGTTTGCCCTCGTAACCAAAAGGCCTCTTTGCTTAAACAGTTTAAAAAAATTAACACTAAATACCAACGAATATTAGATGTTGCTAAGTAAAATATAAAATTCTAAACAGATGCAAGCCAAAGTAAACAGCACGTTAAAGTAGTGAAAAACAGCTGCGATAGTGTTAACCCAGGGTCATTTAGGACGAGATGCATCTATAAAACTTAATAACTCATGAAAACAAGAAGCGAATAGTAAAACAATTCTAGTTTACCTCGAAATACATGCTTAAGACTGAATGAATCACGATTTTTCATTTCAGGCTTTTCAGTCAAAGGATTCAGAGGCGTCAACTAAGCAAGAATATGAAGCGAGGCTGAATTAAAACGTTCATTTGCATAAGTAAATGAAACAATAACTAGTTTTATACTCAAATGTAAAAAAGAAAAAGAGAATTACACATTTTCGCCTGGCCAGCTAAGACAATTCCCTGGAATTATAAAACGGCACTGAATTCAGAAATATTCATCATAAACCACAGTTTAAAATATTACAGTAGAGTACAGCTTAAATAATAAAAGGCAACGTTGTGTCACTCAACTGAAAAAAAATAATTAATTATTCACCGCAAACTCGTGAATAATCAACTCCGCGAAAGTCGACGCTCGGATGTGTATATTTGGAAAGGTAATACTTCTGCATGAATTTTTGTTTCGACCGCAGAAATGCGACAAACAATGGAACAAATATTTTTCACGCCTGGTGTGAAAAATTCACAGAACCACGACCATGATTTAAAAATTCCTAAACACAGAAATACACGGAATTTGAAACCGAAAATTTCGGAGGTAGAAAATTCAGTACAAAACGTCAAGTTGATTTAAAGATGCATTTTACATTTTACTTTCAACAAATTCAGTAATATAAAAATATCAATTTTCAATAACAATTTCAATTTCGAGACAATACTTTAAAAAAAAGTTAGCCAGAAAATGCCTGTTAGTCTGAGAGAAAAAGAAACATACACACACATTTTACAAATTATTAAGGAACACAAAAATCAGAAACTTATAGTACAAACTTAACGTCTTGGCGACACAAATTTATAAAAACTGTAAAGTATTTCAGTATGAAAGCTACAAAAAATCGTAAGTATTACTAAGCGTATTCAGAAAAGATCAAAATCAACGTCCTCACGATTTTTCCGAGCTCCGTGAACCCCCCCCCCTCCCCCCCCCCCCAAAAAAAAAATATTAGAATTAATGTTAAAAATAATTAATTAGAATTAGTTTTACAACCGTCGAATAATTCTAAACAGAATTTACACGTCGCTTGGAATAAAAAATCCTTTCCCATCTTATTCTGCGAAACTAGATGAATTCCCATGCAACATTTTGCACTTTGATATAGTAAAAAACACCTGCACTCTTTCCATTTATCACAAGTGTAGCACTTCTGAGCTATATATTATGTTGTTCGTCTAGGGGTTAGATAACGAAGGAAGAGAGTCGGGGGATGTTATTTGTCAACTGTCCACAATTTCATCCTTAGTATGGCGGAGTTCCCAGAATGTAGTGCTTTCACGAAATATGCTGGGAATTTAGGGATTTCTGAATTTGGATTTACCCGGCTCAAGACTTTTTTCTCCTTACTAGTGCGAATCTTACGTTATTAATTCATTTAAGAAATATGCCAATGTGCGAAAAACACAAATTGCTGACGCAGAAAACTCAAGAATATTAATAAAAGGATAGGGTACCTAAAACGACGCTAGGATTCTGACTATATGGAATAAAAATTGAGAGAGAGTAAAAGAGGAGAGATAAAAGAATCGAATAAAAAGGCTTGGCAGCTATAAAATTATTGAAAGAGAACTTCATTATTTTAATTTTTTTAAAACCATAAAACACACTGACTTCCTAACAGAAAAATTGAAACGTTACACGCGATTTTACGTTACGTGCTAGTTATTACGTATAAATTTCAATTCCATAATAATTTTTTTACAACTAGTAACTAGTTTACATACAACCTGCAACGCCAGCAATCCGAGGGAAAGAGAAACCTCCCTTTCAAAAATCATTACCTAATAATTTATAGGTATAAAATCAATTTAATCGATCAAGGGATTCGGTTTCTAATTCGGTTTCATCCACTGCATTGCTGGAAGATAATTCCTTTGCCACACATGTTTCGAAGAAAAGGATGGTATACTGCTATAAGTTAAACCCTTATACAGCCAGCCACCACCAGTAAACAATCGAGGACATTTTACCCAGATAAGGCAACAATCTGATTGTCCTCCGTCATCATGATTTGGGGAGATCGTCCATATTTCCACAGATAAACTAACATCTATTGGCTTCAGAGATATGTAAAAAATTGCATACATTATAAGGTATACTAACTTTGATAAATCAAATATATATATGTATGTATATATATATACACAGTGCCGCAACTAGGCAGGTGCAACAGGGGCACGCGCACAGGGCCCACTTGGAAGGGGGGCCCAAAATGCTGTATTTGTTTCATTATTTTCCCAAACCAAATTAATTAAGGAGCCCAAATGCATACTCTTGCCCAGGGCACAGGAATGACTAGTTACGGCACTGTACATATTTTATTTATATATACAGTGATTTCCGCTTATAAGAATCACGTTTGTTATTACTGTTTTTGATTCTTATAAGCGGTTGATTCTTATAGTCGAAATTTAGGTTTTTGGACAGGCACACACACACCTATATATACATATATTAGATAATTTACTATAAAATACTCTTTAATTTACGTTAATTATCTTTTATTAAAATTATTTTTTATAATTTTAAAAATACAACTTAATTTTTAGAAATATAAGTAGATACACATGATTATTATAGGAGAAGAAAAATCCAATATTTGTTACAACATACCTGCTTAACAGTTTTAACATTTCAACTACAGGAAGGGAGATAGAAAAAGTTTTCTGTGGTAGTTTGACGGAATGAAATTTTCAGGAGGCTGTGTATACTTCTTTCAATACTAATAATCTCAGACGAAGATTCACCTTCTAGCTTACGTTTCACGGTTTGATAACGTGCTAAATCTACTAATGCCACGTTTGCCTAAGTGATAGCGGACACTTCGCCGAAGATTTATGTGTTTCAGGGTCCAGGACGCCGCAACCAGGATGTGGGAGGCGGGAAAAAAGAGTCCCTATTATTGTTTGTCAATGGAGAAAAGTGAAATCGGACCCGGACGGGTAAAGATGCCCCCGGGTCAAGCTAATAGGGAAGTGTTTAGCTAAAGCGTTTAAGGGGAAACTATTATGTTATGTCTAACAAAGAAAGGGATGAATTTTATGACTATATTCCATCCCATCTTATCAATCTTTCTTTTTAAAAAAAGAAAGAACTTCGTGCCTTTTGAGAGTTTAAGTGGCTTTTTTGGAAAAATGAAAGGAAAGCGAAGAGTGTAAGCTGATTCTTAAAACCGGTGGATTGATTCTTTAAAGCGAAAATTTTAACATGGAAATAATACATTTGTTTTTGTTTTCGCGATATTGATTCTTATAAACGGTTGATTCTTATAACCACTGATCACTATAAGCGCTGGTTACTGCACATATATATATATATATATATATATATATATGTGTAAAAAAAAGCACTATATATATATATATATATATAGTGCTTTTTTTTCTGGGGATACGCGAAATATTATTTTGGCTTAACTTAACCGAAATTTTAAGAAACTTACGAATCATTGTTAATATACAACAAAAAGTATTTTTTTTAATTGCGAGGAATCCTTGCAAAAGGGACGTGCAGGATAATGGTATAGCAGGAAAAGTCGGCAGAATACAGTAAGCGAGAAAGTATCTCATCTTCCAGGAGGTGCACACATACAAGAAAGATAGAATTGAGGACCCACCAATATGTCTTATTTCATTTTATGAAACAAGACATATTTTTAGACATTATACAGGTGGTTATCAAAATAATAGAAACACTTAGGAAAAACAGGAAATTCTTTATTAATATGGCATAAGACCATCTATGGCATTTAATGACACCTGGATTCACTAAGGAAGTGAATTATGCAAGTCATGAATAGTGGTTAAGGGAATATTATACCATTCTTCATGGATAAATCGTCAATGTTCCTGTAGAGATGCTATTGCTGGATATTGATTCCTGACTCTGTGTTCCCTAAAACAGACCACAGCAGTTCGATGATTGAGGTTTAGGGACTGTGCGAGCCAGATAAGGTGTTTGACTTGGTCTTTATGTTCCTCAAACCCCGACTTGACACGTCTAGCTGTATGGATCTGAACAGTATCATCATGGAGAACGCCATCTCCTGCAGGAAACAGTTTTTGCACCATAGGATGGATCTGGTCGGCTAAAAGTTTGACATAGTCCTTCCCAGTCAATCTCCCTTTCGGGGTTACAATAGATCCTTTTTGAAAACAATGAGATGGTCGCCGAAACCCTAAGAACTCAAGGTGCACATTTTCATCCATTAAACTCAGCTCAGAAAAGAAGAGATAAAAAGAAAAGATGGGATACCTTGAAAAGGTTTGAAATAACCTTTCACCACATTTTAACCATGTCCTGAAAACGAACGAAATTCGAACTGAAATGTTTTTACACCTTATTTGAAACTTTATGCTGCAGTAAGCATTTTATAATCTGTATCAATCAGAGATAAATCTAGCGTTTATGCATTGTTCTGTTAAAAATGCCAGGAATTTCATTGACACTGCATGTTTATTTCACTCGATTCTCCACATTCACAGTAACACAACACATAAAATAAAAGATATAACAATGAAACTTAGTGACTTTCAAAATTTCAGGGATGGAAATTGTGAACCTTAAAGGTACTCGAAAAGCGAGTAGTTCAAACCATTATCAGTCTCTGCTATGCAAATGCTCTCGATGTCGGTAACATGATTAAAGCTAAATTAAATACGGCAAAACAATATCATGTTTAGCAAATGTAAATTTGGGTATAGCATATATTTTATTCAAAAATGTTTTAATAGTGTATTTCCCACAAAACGCAAGAATTTTATCGGTTTTAAGAGATGTGATGAGAATATCAAAATGAGCTAGACCGATTTAAATTACTTCAATAGTGTAAGAGATTTTTCCTGATTATATTCTCGAGAAGGGCAGTGGCACATAAAGAATATTAAATATCCATACAAAATGTGGATTACACTAAAAAAATGTTTTTCTTACCAAAACAAGTTTTAAACGAAAAAATTTCCTCAGCAATTTTTTATACACTTTTTTAGTCCTATAGTATTATCATGTTTTAGACTATAGTATTTGTCATTTAAAGATATGATAAATACTATAGTCTAAAGCACCCTTTAACAATTTTCACCACTTTTATTTTTTGGCTAAAAAATTTAAGGAAAAAAATAGAAGTCCTTTTCGTCTTAAAATTTTAAATACTGCTTCGGCTCTAATAAACAGTTTTTAATTTTAACAGGACAATCCAACAAACGTAAAATGTAGAATAACGTAGGAGTCGTGTCAGATGAAATCAGACCCGCAACAATGAAATCGCAATTACATAAGTCAAAGACACATTAAAAGATTTTTGTCATTGTCAAACAGTTCAGCAGCACTTTTCTTGCAACATTTATTTGTGTTCCGTATCAGCGCAATCAGCTCCAGTTCGTTTTAAGCTTTCTTTTAAGGTCTGCGTTCCATTCGATATTATTACTTTATGCGAAGCACAAGCGAGCACGCTTGGGTACATTTCGAAATAGATAAGATTACAGAATACAAAGTAGAGAGCTATGAAACTAAAACCGAACAAACAGGCTAACTATTATGAGCAACGCAGATGGAGAACGCGCCAGCGATTGGCTTCAAGAAAGCTTAAATTGTTGACATGCCCCACTTATTTATGTGAAAATATTTTAAAGTTTAGAGATGAGAAAAAAGAAAGCTTTGGGTACTTAGTAAATATTATATATGATTGAAAGACACTTTTAATGGTGAGAAAAGATTCCACCAGACTGATTCTGCAGGATGTGCTTAGACGAACAAGCACGCAAGCTGATGAATTCTAACCAAGGTGCATTAACTTCAGATTATTATGCGATATTGGTGTGGTTATTTAGTCACTAGGTATATTCAGTAGGGACGCTACAATATTTTTAGAGACCATTTAAAGTTTCGCTTATGTAATCCCGTCGTCTTGAGCGTTCTCTTCATCGGTCACATACTGGGGATGTCCATAATGAATGCGAAACTATTCAATAATTCTTCCACATCTAATTAAGTGCGTACTAGATGTATCTAATAAAGAGGTTTTAAAGGATTCAGAATTCTGCCCCGATGGAATTTTTTGGGGTTAACGTGCCGTAGGGTTCAATAGCAAAGCAAAATACTACCAAATATTCGGTGGAAGATGCGCGGGGTGATTTTAAGAGACTAGTCCACACTGTGATGAAATAAAACTCTTCGTTTCAAAAAACAAACATCTTGTGGGACGTTTAAGAGTAACAGAAGAGTAACGCGAAATCCTTCAACTTGATTTTTAAAAAATTATACAATGAGAATTAACAGTAATTAATGCAAAGCTTTTACAAAACTCAAAAATTACATTTTCCATGACAGCACTGCAACCATATTGCTAGTTCAAACTATTCACTAACATTAAACGTCTAGCGCCCTAGTCAGTTCCTCAGCTGATGATAGATTTATGCCAGGTTTCCTCTGCTTGTATACATAGCTAATCATTATGATCGGTGAATCAAAAATTAACATTCAATGTACATTTTCCACATTAAGAATATGCATTGAATACATTTAGAATGTGCATTCAATGCATATTCTTACATTCAAAGCTTAAACGCTCTTTCGAAATAGAATACATGAAGTACACAAAAAAGAATATGATAAAATAAAAATATAGATAACTAAAATATTGCGAAGTTATTAAGATCTACTAAAATATTCGTATTAAAGTCCCCTCTCCCTGCATTTCCATTTGAATCTACTCAGGAGAACTCTTAATGGACGACTTACCAAAGCCTCAAGTAAATTACGCATCAACAACATAACATCCCATACGCCATGGCGTTGCTCTTAATGTGACGCTTACAAAGCAATAAGAAAAGCAGGAAACGCAAAATTTGTCGCTTCCACTGAAGCTGAATCACTCAGCTAATGAGTCGATTCCCGTCCTCTTCCACACTGAACATGATTCGGTAAAGATTGATTCCATGCTCCACAACTATTCACACGCTAAATCGATTAACTCCATTTTTTGAAATTTTAATGTCAAAGCACTTGATTGACCTAACTTTTTACATTCATAATAAATTCCCCTATTATTAAGGATTAACGGCCCCAAATGACAAATTATTTTTAGCCATCCAATAAGAAATTTATTTCAGAAGCCAATCTGATTCAGTCCCTACTCTAGAGTAAATTGTTGCAATAATGCAATTAAAACGCAGAATCAAGTACTTGATGATATTGTTTAGTGTCGCCTCATCACGAAAAAGTAAAATAATCAATCAGTTAAGAGAAGAAAAAAAATAAATAAAATTAGAAAGGTCGAAACCCCACGTCATAATTTCAAACACTTTCACGAAGATTCAAAATTTAATGCCATTAATATAAAAAAAAAATCTGAAACATGTAGACCATCCTTTGTTATACCTTACAGGTGGAACTGGGACAAGAAAAAATAGGAAAGATATGATGGACCTGTTGAAATTCCTTCCTCCTATTAAACATGATTAAAAAAAACTTAAGAACAAATCGACATAACCGGGACCTCAGATACAGCTGACGAAGAAAACATCATGTTGCTGATTAATCAATCTAAACAAACTGATAATAATAATAGAAACAGTAACAAAACAGTTATTATTCATTTTTCGAAAAATCTTTAATATAAAATGTATGATAATGAAGTTTTTCTGTGATAAAAAAATAATTTGAAGACTGAATTTTATTCGATTTGGCAAGTGGAAAAAAAAAAAATAAGTCCCTTAGTCACACAAAAATTGTAATAATAACGACGATTACTCCAAGGATATTCCATCACAGATTTTATATGTCGCCGGATAAAAGCTACATCTGCAATAATACATTCTACAATGTTTATTTGAATTTATATTTTCAGAGGAATCTTAAAAAACAATGTATATTATTTTATCACTTTTCTCCACTTTATGTTTTATGGATTTAATCGATTCGGGAAGTCAGAGGATCATTTGTGACAAAGCTCTCATTTTCAATTTCAATTCAGCTTCAAACTTAACCTCTGGATTCTCTTCGAGTAAAATAATTTCCTTTTATCCTCACTGGAGTAGAACGGAATTTCAAAACCAGAGCTAAACGGATGCAGTCTCCCGCCGAAAAGTGAAAAAATCGGGTCATATACCCAACCCTTAAGGATTCGATTTATTACTAAAAAAGAGCGATAAATCTATCCAGATTGATCCTTATTAATTGTAGGTTACAGCTTATCTCGTTTAATAGAAAGAAGGGATTTGCGTTAAGAGCACGATCAAAAGATATTTACGGTACAAGTACGCCCAAAACACTCTTTCATTAATCGTCTCTCATTCAGAGATCAGTCAACGAGATGTGAATATATTTTTAGAGGTCTTTCGGTAGTCGTAAAAAGGGGAGAAAATTGGAACTAATGAAATCTATATATATATATAAAACAGTTCCGTGACTGAATGACATATAACGCACAGACAAACCGCTGGACCTAAAGGGCTGAAATTTTGCATGACGATTCTTCTTATAGTTGTACGGGTGCACTGAGAAAGATTTTTGAAAAATTCTTCTTGGATTTTTTAAAATTAAATTTTTAAGCTGTTTTAGTAACTTTTTTAAACTTTGCATTTAAAATAATAATTTGAGGGTTATAAAAATTCATATCACGAGAAAGATCATAAAAATTCCTTCAAAATGAAATCTTTTTCGAATATTTACCTCCATTTTCTGATTTTTGGTGAATTTTTAAAGATTAGATTTTAGAATTTAATTTATTAAATGCTGATCACGTGATTTCTTTTTCTGGTACTTTAAATTAATCTATCGTCACGTGCATAACAATGAAATAGACAAAAAAATAATGTTTTTTCTTGCTAATGCGGCAGACGATTGGCCATTATCCAAAAAATATTAAAATACAGTAAAAGATATGTTCCTCAAACTGTACTATATTCTTTAGTATGTTCTATTAAATTTAATTTGAATATTTTCTTCTACATTATTTTCTCTATAAAAATACCCCTTACGATTTTTTATAAATATATTTTTTGTTTTTTTTTACATCAATTGCATACATTGATCGTTGTATTTATTATAAATATATATATATATACATTTATTTATTTTTTTGGCATTAATTACATACATTGACTGTTGTATTTAATTGGAATGTACTCCGTAGCGAAGTGCGGGTTTTCAGCTAGTTTAATTATAAGACAGAATTACTGATTAACTTTTAGAAATTTTTAAACAGAGCTTTCATACAAAAACATTCTTTCACGACAAAAATTTCTTTTTTGGAGTATAGAGGGAAAATATGTATATAAACTGAGATAGAATAAGGGCCTGTTCACATAGGAGTCGGTTGCGTTGCGTTAAGGAAAAGATGGCGTTGAGACGGAAATAAACCAATCATAGGCGTTAAAAATTTCATTGTTAATCGTTTGGAGGCATATGATTGGTTTATTTTCGTCTCAACGTCATCTTTTCCTTAACGCAACGCAACGGACTCCTATGTGAACAGGCCCTAATGGTCAAAGAATTTTTTTTTCATAATATCCCCCCCCCCCCATCCAATAATTTTGTTTACACAGAAAAATGTTAGATCTACGCATACCCCACTCCATTTGAAACCAAGCCCACATTATAGAAGATAGTTGCTCCACACTCGACAATAAAATGATAAAAGTAAGATAAAAGGGCAGAGTATCAACATCTTTCCAGTCATTGAAATGATGACGGCTGTTTTAAAAACGGGCTAACTCTCCTCACACAAGAAGATTTATATGTACTTAATGATATATGTTCGAGGTCCTCTTTTAACTCAATATGCAACTTTCCTATCACCTTCGGCAACAAACATTTGGATGTAAACTGCTCTAGCTTACTACTTTGATGCCTTACAATTTCGTAAATATTAAAAACTTTATAATGCCTAACAATTTGTAGACAACAAAATAGTTAAAATACTACCCAAGCTGATAAAATGCGGCTCTATGCAAGAAAATATTAGGGATGTATTTCGTCATTATAAGCAATTTTCATGCAAGAGAGATCTTTCCTACCTTCAGTAAGAGCGTAGCCTCCAGCTTATAGGATTTCTGCTCGCTAAGGCACATAGTTTAGTAATCTAAAGAGTAACTTGTTGTCTACAGCAATGATGTTAAGCGTATTAAAATGCCCTAGTTATGCCAGTGAAGTATGTCTCTTAATCCCTTCCATTTTTTGCTCGTCATCATCCGTTCTTTTCACTTAGTTAACGGACGATGACAAGAATTCGGTACTTACAATTGGTCTGCATACTTTCTACGACAATATCAGTTTTGATTTATGAGCTGGTAACACCATTTTTTTCCCTTAAAAGAAAAAAAAAATAGATGAGGATTGTATGCGAAAAAAAAAGTTTAAATATAAACCTATTTTTCAGTGCAGATAGTATATTTTAGCCACAAATTTCATCTTTTAAGCAAGGAACTCACTGAACTCACACTCAGTCAGGCGAAGCTTTTACATTTTACTTCTAGGTTATTATTTCGATCATGAACCTTTATTGGATATCTCCGGATTTCACACTCGGCGCATCTATGCTAGGGACCAAAAATGTGTTGGGGTAAAAATCTGTTCATGTAAAGTTATGAAAATTGAAATGGAATAACGGTGGCATAATGTCATGTCAACCACTGATGATATGATTTGGGCCACTCAGAACGAGCATTCATTCCAATGCCCGCATTAAACGTTATCACTTTATTGCTAGTGGGATTTCTTCCCTTGTGAAAGTGCGGGGGGCAGGATGTAACAAGAAGATAAAACGATAAAAAGTAAATCTACTGTTGCAATACTACAATCAATTCACGAAGTTCTCTTGCTTCTCAAACGTTATAAAAAAAATAAATAAAAACGGATTCTATTCGCGGTAATGCTGCTTGTTAACCTGTGTTAAACATACAGAAGAACGATGCAAATAGCATTGAGGCTACTGAAAATATTGAGGGAATGAAATCACCTAGAGGATAATTGTTCTAAAACTGAGCTGCTCTGTGAGCAACAATTAAGTAGAACATACTCTTGTATATTACGAAAAATTCGGAAACGCATGAAACTTGTTAACGAGGTAATAATAGAAAAAAAAACGAATTAATAAAAAATCATATATATTTAGTAAAAATAAAAAGATGTTAAAATTTGATTTTCGTTTTGCAAAATAAAACAACTTGGAAAACCCTGGAAAAGGTACAGAAATTAAGGAAGCAGTAACCTGTTGTAGCCATGCAAGCCCCACACTTTCTATGAAATATGATGGCGACAAGCCCCTCTCTTACAGCATTCTGTCGCTGAAAACAGCGACAGAATCGTTCTCGGTGAGGCCTGACAATTTTTAATCAAAACCTTCCGATTCTAAGCTGTCATCCCTCCCCCCTTCAATTCAAACGAATCAATAGAACTGAATAATTTAAAATTACAATTACTGTTTACACTTTCGTTTAAATCTTCTACAAAGAGCAAAACAAAACAAAATAAACAACAAACAAAAACACAAAAAGAGAGAGAGAGAGAGATTCCGTAAATACTTCCAAGGCATATTCCACTTTCTCGTCTTTAAAAGCGAAGAAAACACAAAGGAATTAGCTTTCTAGTTCAAGCATAAGTTCTGATCTTAATCTATGAAATCAACCCACTTTACGGGTAACGTTTTTCTTTATGTAACGACCTGTTCAAAATGCAAAACAGGCCATATTTTCCGTCATAACCTATTTAGAAATTGGTCAGGATCTACAGTATTCTACAAATTAGTATACGAAAACATGTTCATCGCAACTCTCACAACTTTTCCCTTCTTATTTCAGTTCATGACATCTCATAAAGGTCAACTTAAATGAAGGCACGGAATAAGTTTATAGGTTGAATGAATTAACTTTTCACCTTAAATAATTTTTATTTATTTCAAAAGTGAACATTTTATTTGCGTAAATGAATGTTTTATTTACGTAAGTAATACATAATAAACGCTTGTATTTAAAGAAAACATTGACAGTCTCGTTACAATTCATAAAAGGCAAAAGTATTAACACTTTTTTTTTTCATATTTTTTAAGCCAGTTTTATTTACGGCATTTATATCTAATACAAGTCTGTGAATCAACTTCACTAAGAAAAAATTAAATACTTACCAGCTACAATGCTTTTCAACACTATGAAAGTTTTGCTCAAAGAATAACATATATGCATCAATGACACCTTTCAATGTTATTAAAGAGTCTAAAATGTATGCTATTACTCACATAACGTGAAATTGAGGAGAATCATCTTATAAGATTAATAGGCGTACGTAAAGAGCATATAGCAAGTTGGTTCGATATAATATTAACATGTACATTAAATTGGATTTAAAACGTTAAATGTTGAGATTGACCACTTGCAGAACCATACTATCCTACTGAAACAAAGTATTCTTGAAAAGGAAGCAGACCCATTAGCAGTATGCCTAGAGGATCTATTAGGATCAACAGATGTATCTAATAAATAAGTAGACCCTGGAACAGTAGCCACTTAGAACAGACAAGCAGCTTATCCTGGTATAGTGTCATGCAGAAGTACCACTCCTTCAGTTTCCTAGGGATATGCTTGATCAAGAGCATACTTCTTGACAATACTATGCTTGACAAAGAGCATACTTCAACAAAATCTACTAATTTTTATAAATTCTCCAAGGGTCAGAAAGTTATTTGAAGTACGTCTTGCAGATTTACAAGTAGCATTGATACCACAGAGTTGAACAAATGAGAGAAATTCCTCTCTTAGTTTTATTGTTAATATTTTGGATGTGCAATACAGCTAACAAACTGGAAAGTTAAAAAATCAAGAAATTATTTGCCACTCTAAATAATACGATAATTTCTACGAAAAAAAATTTTCCGTTTAACAAAACGCATGGAGAATACAGGTTTTTAAGTATTGAACATAGATAATCATCTAAAACAAATACAAGTTTTTAAGTATTGAACATAGATAATCATCTAAAACAAACACAGAGACAACTGCGGGTTTCACGCAAATCATTTGGTTCTAAACAAGTCTTATTGTTTAATGCGAAATATCAGTCTTAAACAATACTGGATAGACTTCTGAGATTTCCAGTCACTTGTGCGATACTCTGTTGAACGAGTTAACTTTCCCTCAGTTTTGGTTTAATGAATTCCCAAAAGAAATACGACAGTTGTCAGACATACATAACGAACCCGATTTTTAATGATTGAAATGAGGCCTCTATTATTAGGAACTCTGTTAGTTCGACGCAATCTTAAATCCATGAAACTGTCGTTGATATTGAGCTACGCAAAAAGCAATAAATGAAGAGTTTTTAACTTTTCAATGTAAGTTTCCGTACGGATCACTATAAGACGTTCAGTGTAAGTCATTTATTAGATTTACAGAATCATTTGTTTGTCTTAGAGCCAAATAAATGGTTATGTGTTGTGTATATATTGTACACTCATAAGCGTATTGTGTAATTTTCTAAATTTTTACTTGACATTTTTTACTCTCATTTTTAAGTTTAACAGTTAGCAGGCTTTAAGATATTCTGATTTTTAATAAAAGGTTTTCAGATGTAGTAATTATCGGTTATTTATCACAGGGATCAACCTAGACAACCTTATCACAGATCAACCTAGTTGCCGTTACTGTAACGACTATATACAGGTAACCCTCCTAGAAACAAAAATATATTATTTTCATTTAATGCGACCTTAATTTAATAAATTTCTTCCTCATCACTGCTCAATACAGTCAAACGAGAACGTTTTTGCGATTGAACAATATCACCTTCACTTTCAGAACCTTTTTCTTCATTTAGATTTTTTGCACCTCCTATCCCTTTAAAAAATCTGTAATTTTGGTTTATTTGCTGGTTCTTACAACGTCATTGCATATTCACGGTACGGAGATAGACAATTTTGCAGCTCCCTTTTGAATTTTCGGCTTCTTTCAGCGGAAGGGTCTGCATTCAGAAAAAATGATTCAAGATTTTCAGCTAAGCTTAGGCCTTCTTGTAATTTTATAGAGTTATAAATGAATAAATTATTATTTGTTTATACATTTCCATATAAAGCCACTATAGTTCGTTATTCCTTCCCGTCATTATTTTAAGGTAATTTAGTTTTTAAATGTGTTAAACAAAAATCATGTTATCTAGTGCTGTAATTTTTTTATCGTGTTAGAGCGAAACCGTGTTACAGGTTGCAGTGTTATACGAGGGTTCCCGCCAGTGACGTAGCGAGCAAAACTGGCGCCCGGGGGCACGATACCTTTTTGGCGCCGCCCCCCCCCCCCCCCTGAAAAACATATAGTAATATTATATGAGGCGTTGAAAGGCAAAGTGGTGTAAGTCAAATTTTCAACTTTTTTCATTTGAGGGCAAATAAATAATCTCCATGTTCAATTTATAGTGGAATTGTAAAAAGTTATTTGCAGTAATGTAATAATTGCTATGAATTATAATTTGTTCAATTTATGGTGGAATTTTTTGTAGTTTTTGCAGTTAAACTCTTTTGACTTACTCCATTTGACTAACTGACTTACACCACTTTGCCTTTCACCGCCTCATATTTCGAATTAGTGAAAAGGACCATTTGGCACCCCTCTGCGAGAGGCGCCCGGGGCATGATAGACCCCTTTGCCCCCCTCTCGCTACGCCACTGGTTCCCGCAATTTATCTTATCGTGTTAGAACGAAACCGTGTTGTAAGATGCCGTGCTGTAGGAGGGCTACCTGTACTACCATTAACTAAGATTCAGAAGTTGTCACTTCGGGGAGAGGAAAAGATATTTCCAGAAGGCGTCCAAATATTGCCAAGTTTGGACTTTCCTAAGTATTTTTTTTTCTTCTTGTAAAAGTATTAATGCGCATTTTTGCAGATATGAGAACTACAACAAAATACTATTACACTTCACAGGCAGGGACTAGAGCAAAAAAGCTTCCTGGTTTAACAGAGAAGGGTAATTAATCCTTATTAAGAGCAGTGCAGTAGCTTTGAAACTTTTTGCCCCCCCCCCCCGTCTTCTGAGATCCGAAATACAACACTCAGGAGACCACAAGAGAAGTTTTCCATATCTTTTTCAAAATATCATAAGACAGCTGTAGCAAGCAAGAAAAAAAAGTACGAAAATATAACTAAAAAGTGTATTATACATTTGGAAAGTTTATGAGAAACATTCAGGTATGACTTAACCAGAATCTCTAAAATTTGGATTAAGACCCACTAACTAACGAAAATATTCATTGCTGCAAAAAGACCACCATAAAATTATTTTTAAAACAGACTTCTGAAGTCACACATCTACATCGGAATTAATGTAAAATATAAAATACTCTTTTCAAATCAAGTACATTTTTGATTGAAGCCAGTTTTTTGTAAAACCTCCCAGGATTACAGGTAACTGATTTTTTATCCCACTAAGTTTCTTCTTACCAGCTTCAGTTTTGCCAACATCAAAATTGTTCTTATACCATCAAAGATTTTTTTTTTTTTTTAATATAAGTATACCCTATACCACACTTTTTCTATTCACAGTTTCATTTATTCTTTATCTATCCAACCATTCAAGTGGGCATGAACTAAAATTTCTGTTGATATTCTTTGGGTAATGTTGTTCTCTTAGATATCAAGAAAAGAGGCAGTTTTGCTCCTTCAGCATAGTATAGTACAACAGCAGCATAACATGTTTTTTCATCGCTAAACGTTTGGACAGTTACAGTTTTTGCACCTTTGGAATCCATCGTTTTGAGGGAGCATCAAATGTAAGGGGAACCTCATCCATATTTGCTATCTGTGAAAGTTCGAAATTGCCCTGCTTTCTGGATTTTATGATGTACCTGTGAAACTCAATAACTTTATCCTCATATTCAGCTGGCATTTTTTGTACCTTTTTTCGTTTTAACACGCACACTAAGGTTATTTCTCTCCATAAATCTGGAACACCATGAAGTCGAACCAGAAAAATTAGTGATTTCTCTGTCATCAGCCATCTTCTGCATTGTGAATCATCGTCTTCGTAAATGCAAAAATTCCTACTCTTCTGTGGTCTAGTAAACACGTTTTTAAACCTTCAAGTTTGGGCCATTTCGAAGAAGTGCTTTTAGAAGATTACGCTTACTGCGATTTGCCTCCATTAGTTCTTTCTCTTGTTTCCTGCAAATGCGAATCATCATTTCAGCTGGCAGCGGGCCGTTTTGTAGTTCTGTTGCCATTTTCGTTTCGCACACTGGATCACTTTGAGTTGGAATGCTACGTCATAGTAATGCATGCGGGACATGCCTTAAAAAATAGAAACGTTTGCGATCCACTGCAACTTTAAACAAGAATTGGTATCCAGACAGCCAAGAACCACCGTACTACGCAAGGAAAAACACCACGCACACAATAGGTATTGTTTCGCTCGATCGAAATCATACCCGAGCCTGTTCAGACTCAAACCTGTAATGCCCCGACATCCGAACGATGATGAACCGTGGATAAGACGCACACTATTTTGAGACAGTATTTTTCAGGAAGGGTTCCACAAATACAGCATATTCATTTTGGTGGTGGTGTTGTTACACTCATTCGTTCCGATCGATTTGCTACCAATTAGCCGCGCCATTATCGAATATTTAATGTGTTTAGATGCGAAATGAAAGAGTTCAAAGGTAGAATTCTAGATATGCCTAGGCACCTGGGATTTTGTTTAAGAGGGGGGGGGGGGGGTAAGAGACAATTCCAACGTTGTACTACATCATTCAAATATTATCTAAAACTTAATATTTGTATTTTCCCACCATTCTGTATATAATTAAAATGGTCCCTTCCGCATATCAGAATTAAGTCTCCAGACTTACAAATAATAAAAAAAAAACTTATCGACAGCACTCCCGCTTATTTTAAGGAGGCAAGATTAGTTGTATCAACCCCGTTCAAAAATATTTTTCCAATACTCTTCAATTCAGAAAAAAAGGGGGAAGGTTAATATAAAACGAAAAAAAAACACAGAGTTGGACATAATCTAAAAAATAAGCTTAAATTCCGAATATTTTCAAAACCAGTTGAAAAAACCGAATCGCTCTAAAAAATCATTGCGTCAGACAACCCTTAGTAGTTTTTCCGAGAACGCATTTTTTCTTCCGGTTCATAATTCATTATATTGTTCAACGCAATACCACGAAAAGGAATTCCTCAGTTATGTTTAACTTTAACTGACAGTGCAATTGATTGATGGAATTAAAATTTTTACGAGAAGTGGTCGGATGTTCTGCATTTTCTGGGCTTTTTAAAACTTAGTCGAACAAAACAGCCAGAAATTTTGAAAGACTTTTTTTTCTGCTCTGCTACTTTAATGAGTCTTACTTTTTATACTTTTCTAAGAGGATATGGATGCCGAGCAGAGTTATTCCTCTACAACTCAGGTGGTAGCAAAATAATAATACAAATGACATCCAAGAAATGTCACACATATTATTCTTTTGTATAAAAATAATCTCTCACCGGTCATTTTTTTAAACTAATATTTTGAAAATGGCAGCCATCAACCACATATTAAATATTTGACTTAAAGGGGTGTTTCATGTCCCTTATCCCCCACGATGTGCCCTATAGATTCCAGAGCGATGAAGAGGCTAGGACACGCAAAGAGTCATAGCGAAAACATTTTCTAGTATATAAACAAACACCAGTAAACTATAAGTTTAACACGGCTAAATTTTAAAGGTTTGACCTTGTTAGTAAAAGAATAAAATAAAATATTGGGTGTAAAAAAATTATTTCAGCTCAACTACGAAATTATCCATTATCTGTCGGCATTTTCTTTGAACATTTAAAAAATTAAGTATCTGCGCCTCAAAATATAAGATAATAAATTTTGGTGAGTTAACTTAGCATGATCTACGGATATTTATCCGTGTGAAGCCAGCAACTATAAAGTAGCATTTACATTACAAGTACAGCTAATCAATATAAAGGAACGTTTTATAAATTATTCAATAGTTTTAATAGCAGGACACTAATATTTGTGACATGCTTATAAAATCGTCAAAATAAAATAACACACATATATCATCAATTTCACTAAATCTCTAAAGTACAAGCCGATTTTTTTTTCCCCCTGAGAAACACTTTACATTACTCAGCAAGCCATTATTTTCAACAGTGTTTCAGATGTATATTCAGTCTAGTGACAAAATATTTTTTTTCTCACTATTATTAAAAAGATTTCACTAACTAGAGCAAATTTTAGATAATATACTTAAGACTACCCTTCCAGTCCGGGGCGGCTCCAGTCCAGAGTTGTGGGGGGGGGGGGGGGCAACGTCGGCTCTTAGGGTTTTATATATATATATATATATATATATATATAAAATATATATATTACATTAATATATATATATATAAGAAATAACAACACTCATTTTAAATTTAAACTCATTTAGTAATAGGTCTACGATTATATGGAAAAAAAATACGCCGGGCTTTTTTGGGGGGCAATTGCCCCTATTGCTCCCCCCCCCTTGGAGCCGCCAATGCTTCCAGTATCATAAGGGATAAGGAAACAGACAATTGAAATATGATATTGTGATACTACCTTCTAAATGCAGTGTCCACCAACATTTTGATATTACTATGAAATTGCTTTTCTCCTAATATACATGACTGTCTATTTTTTATTTAGTCTTTTAGTCAAATGGCATATTTAATTGAACCTCAAAGTTTGATTTCTTTAGCTCTGTTAATTTTTATACTCTCTTTATGAGAAAAGCAATTTCATAGTAATATCAAAATGTTGGTGGACACTGCATTCAGAAGGGAGTATCATAATATTATATTTCAATAGTCCGTTTCCTTATCCCCTACACTACATGATACTGGAAGGGTAGTCTTAAGTATCTTCCATAAAAAGACTACCCTTCAAGTATCATAATGTAAGGGATGAGGAAACTGACAATTGAAATATGATATGATACTACTTTCTAAATGCAGTTTCTGTCAACATTTTGATATTACTATGAAACTGATTTTCTCCTAATGAGAACATAAAAGTTAACAGAAATGAAGAAATCAGACATTGACATTTGACTAAAAGACAAAATAAAACACACAGCCATGTATATCAAAACAAACACATTCACAGAAATATGCTGTTGCAGCTCCTTGCGATGAACGATTAATACAAAGGGGGGAAAAAAACGCTGAAAACAGAAGGCAACCCATAAAAATTAAAGTTATATGACAACCTCTTTTCCAGCTGTACTGATATCATTAAATGAAGGATAGATTCTGAAATATATGAACCTGAAGAAGAAAACACCATGGCACTGGGTAACTTTTCGAACAAATGGGAAAATTCATTCAGCAAAAGGAAGAACAGAAATAAGGAAATCAAAAATTGTGAACAATTCAAAATTTCTTACATGTTTATTAATGGATTGAAAATTTTGGCTACAAAATTATCCTAAAAGTATATTTTCCTTCTTACAGAAGTTTTCATTTACATCTAAACATTCTCAATAACTAGAGTCAATAAATACACGCCAGAATCAAGCATTAACATATACACACACACATATATATAATATATATATATAGTTGTATTTCTGTAATAGCAACTTCAGTAAGTGGCAAAATACAGTTTTAGGATAATTATGAAGTCAAAATTTTCAACCATTTAATATACTTGTAAGAAATTTATTTTTAAATCTCACTGTGAGTATGACAGAAACATATAAAAAATGTACATATATATTCATGGTTGTTCAAATTAATCTGAATTCCTAATAAAATAGCATGTGATGCGATTTCTTAACAGTTTTTTGCACTAGTGTCAATGCATATAAAAATGCATGATGAGAAAACACATGTTTGTAGGTGCGTATAATGACTAAATATGTATGTATATATGTATATATATGTATGTATATACATATATGTATGTGTGTAAATAGAAATATATATACATATATATATATAATTTATTTATTTATATATATGTTAAAAAAGAAAAAAGAGAAACAAATAGTATTAGTAAGCATGCTTCAGAATTAGAGAATTAACAATTTTAAAACTAAATATTCTATCCTTACATGACTAAATATAGTTATTAAGTAAACATAATTCTAAGAAAATCCTTTCTTATGTTAAAATAAGCCCTCTTATCTAATATCTATAATGATACTATATGATAATGAATCCAGAATTCCAAAGAAAAATACTGAATTTTTAACATCATAACTTTTTAAAAAGAAAAACTAGTTATTTACCACCTTTTCAATCTAATCTAAACAAGTAAGGATGTCAAAAATTTGTATGATAATATAAACATGTGAGAATAAGCTTTATTATTATTATCGGGACATAATTTTCCATATTTTTTAAAGGGGAATTTTTTCTTTTTACTGAATATCATTTATCATATTAACATTCATTTTGAATTTCAAGGAAAATTATTGATTATGAGCCATAATTTTTACATAATTCCTAATTTGTTTCATGCAAAAACAAAATTTCTTTAATACTGAACACTTAAAATGTTCAACATAATTATGTCGAAGCATATGCTGCAAATGGATATGCTTTACTTGGAAGTTTATTTAATGAAAATATCTTTATGTTCAGTACAAAATTTAAATTTACTTAAAAAAGAAAAAAACTTTACCAACTAGCAACAATAAAAAGAAACATTAAACCTATTACATATTTCTTGTACTTCTATAACATTTAAGAAATGAATAATTGACATTTTAAATATGCTTCAGACAAAATCAAAATTAGCAAAAATGGAAAAGCATATTAAAGTTGAATACACGTCTTTCATAATTAATACTGTGTGGCACTATATTCAGATTCTACAAACCAATAAACTTGTACAATTATCTTAAATATATAGGATATTTCTTACACAAAATTATGTAAAATACTTGCTAAAGTTGGTTATGCTAATCTCTGCCTAGAAAATTTTAGCATCTGAACATATGGTTTTCAACCACTAACAAAATTATATGTGACAACCTAAATTTCAAAAATCTTAATTATACATTAGTATAATTATATTTTAGCTACATTTGCACAGAACATTTACTTTAAACAGCATGTAATAAGTATACAAATTTCCATATCAACTCTGCATAAACTTCAAAATTTACTCTGCATAAAGTTGAATATGTGGTTCAATTTATAAACAAAATCTCGTAATTAAATGCACATATTTTAAAATTCCCATTATCTAATTCCCAAAAGTTATTTTCAAGTATTAATTCATGTTCATCTAAATAATAAGGATTAAACTTAATATATTGGATTTTCAGAGACTTGCTAAATGGGGTTTTTTTCATGTAAATAAACGGAAAGAGAAGTAATGCAAATTTTCAACTTGGTCATTATTGAAACAAACATTCTGTGTTTTACTCTCAGAAAACTTACCTTATGCTTAAATAAATCTTAAATGAACATGGCACGAATATCTTAAAAATTGGACTTCATAAGTTTTTAAGTTCAAACTAACAATATCTGAAGTCTTAAATGGTTGTTTACTCAAACTAACAATATCTGAAGTCTTAAAATTGGTTGTTTACTCAAAATATAAAAGGAAAAAATCTTATAAAATAGCAACTGTTTGAGCATTATATTTTAAAGAAAAAATGTTGTAGTAAAAGTAATACTGTGAATGCAAGCTTTTCTGCTATGATGAGAGTGAAAGCTGAAAGAGGGGAAACCATCCTTCCTCTCTGTGTGAAAGAGAAAAATCTTACCTTCTTATTCCGAGTCTCCAAGAAGGCTCCTCTGCCGATTTTCACGTTCTCTCCGGAAAAAACAATTCCCGATATGGCCGGCAGGTCAGCTCCAATATCCATCTCATCCCAGTCCTCTTCATCCTCATCGCCGTTGGCCTGGTCATCCTCGACTTCGTAATCCTTGGATGTTGCTCCCACGCCGTTCACTCCGGAGCGCGGGGGAGAGCCGGACCTTTTTTTCTGAGTGCTGGAATTCCGGGACACTTTGGCCGGCCGGCAGCCAAAGGGGGTAGGGCTCAGGGAAATGTTCGGCTTCACATCTTTCCCACGGAAATCAAAGACTATGGAAGTAGTGGCAGGGGGGGCCTTCTGCCACTTGGCCCCCTTCTTGGGGGCCGGGTAGGAGTCCGAAGCAGCAGCCGCAGCCACGACCATCCCCTCGTCCGGACTGACAACACCTGGCTGCGGGTGGGGCAACGACAGATCTTCGTCTTCTAGTAGTTCCGCACCACTGCCTTCAGTGACTCGACTGCCTTGAGACAATACCTCCGAATGTTTATAGCCTTCAAGAGGTAACTGCTCGGGTGTGACCTTGACTGACGACTCCTCCGGAGAACTCAAGTTTTCGAACGCCCCTATTCCGGTGTCCGTGTTTTCTGGAGAATGTATCAACAGGTTATGAGCATCCGAAGATTGAGGCTCGGTATCTTCTTGCGCGAGAGGCGTGTCACATGACCTATTAGCTGATAAATTGTCATCCAATACCGGGCTATAACCTCTTTTATTTATCTCGTAGTCATCACACTTCTCCGCGTCTCGAGCTGGCGATAAGAGCACCTCTTTCTTCGGTGGAATGTTTACGTTGAGATCAGGTGATTCTTTGGCACTTGTTTTGGCATCTGGACTGTCTTCCGCAACATCCAGTTTCTTGACCACTGGCCGAGCGCTTCCCGATATGGCACCGTTATTGCAAACTGAGGTAGGTGTTGTGGTCGTTCCGGGAATTTTGCGGAAACGCACACCGACTGGCGACTTCTCCGAACCACTGTTAACGATGACTGGGGACTCGAACATTTTTTTCACGTGCTTCACGGTATCAGGTTTCGGCAACTCGTCTTCGTTTATATTAGGCGCCGAAGCACTACGATTATAATCCCACCTGCGCACTGATTTCGTAAACAATCTCGGAGATGACGCGGGCGAGGGCGATTTCTCATTAGGCTCGTCATTCTCATCAGTAAACATGGTAATGGGGGATATATTTTTGGACAGAATGCGAGCTTTCACACCTCCGACATAACGCGCATTTGGGCGTCTGCTAGCAGCAAATATTTGTTGTTCCGGAGTACTACAGATAAGAGTCTCCATGCTCTGAGCTTTCTTCACATTTCCGCTACCGTAATAATTTCCGGAACCAACCTTGAATCCATTTTGTCGGATACCACGCGCATTTACTCTATAAGGCCCGGCATTACTTCCTGGTAAATTTTCTAAACTAGAAAATCTCCTAACAACAGGCTTGCGTTGTTTTTTGGCCCCCATATTAAGAAATCTTTCACGCAAACGATCGACAATACCAGGGCCATACTGAAGATCCTCGCAGTCATCTTCATATTCCGTTGCATTAATATCCGAATTAGAAGTTCGATCCAATTTTCCCAACTCTGTCAATGAATCCTGAATTTCAGTAGAAGATTTCACGCTTCTTAGTTCCACATTGATATTCCCAATTGTAACAGTTTTTGGCGGAGAAATCTCCCGTAAATCTTGCTCGACAACTTTCGCTGATCGGCCAAACTTGTTACAAGAGGGGAAATTATCACACGTGCTACTACTATCACCGTTGCGGGTAATGTTTACATTTCCAGGTAACGTATCTGGGTTACGGCGGCTATGCTCGTCGGCATTAAAACTACTCCCAGCTCGCTTTTTCATGATGAGCAACTTTTTCCACTCAGGAATATCTGAAGAATTATCATTATCGAGAGCTGCAACGTTACTAGCAGCACTGCTAGAAGAGCTAACGCCCGCATACATGGCTGTTCAATATCCTTTTTCCTGTCACTTTTCCCCCGGTATCAATTTCCTTAGCAGGAAATGCTAGTGTCGATAAATCAGCTTTAAAATATGTGGAGTATACTTTCTACGCCGTCGTTACTCATTTCCTCCATTCAAATAAATGCACAGAAATGGAGTTCAGTTTATTGAATAACATGCACTTTAATAACACTCAGCACCACACTAGTCATAACAGTATTAATAATATTGACTTACCATTAAGCCTAAACATGGGATGAGTAAATATCACCAGGTATGTTTCATTTACGTTATTTAAATCCAGCTTTGATAGCCCCTCGCCCGAAAAATCACTGAATGCACTCATTCGTCCAGTGAACTGAGAGCTCGAATGACACAACTTCCGAAACGGCTGGTCGCAGCGGTCAGCATGATATTCACTTAGTGGTCAAGGGAATATTTTTATGACCATATGTTCAATTAAGACGTATTAGTCCAGATAACACAGCTGAGCGATGACCGAAGGCGCCAAGTTCGGCTCAAGGAAAGCACGTGGTTCATCAAGGTTCGGAAACTTGTTATGATAATTTTTTAAAGCGTTACAATTTTTCTCCCGCTCTAGTTAGGAACGCTCCGGCTGACATCTTGTTCATGACGTCAGAAGTTTAAAAATTTATATCGACTGGTACTGCCATCTACTGAGGAGTTTTGGTAACACATTTTGCGCCAGGCTCCAATAGAAAATAAATTGATTTAATGAAACAGGAAATATACTGGATCACATCGACACCCGTAGATGCTACCCGTTGGCTGTCACAAAATGCGTATCACCATCCTGAAATTTAAAATTAAAAAAAAGATGTTTATGACAAGTTGTATGGGTTTGTCTAGATCTCCTATTTTTTTTTATGGTTTTTAGAGACGATAATCTTTATCTTTATTATCAGACAACGACAAAAAGCAAGCGGTTAAATCGATAAATTAGTCAAAACATACGCGTAACGTCGGGGGAAGGGACTTAACTTGAAATAAATTAAAACGTTAATAGAAGTTCAGTTAAAATCGGAAAATTGTAGAAAACTTTTAAGAGAGTTGATTTTTTCCCACTTTTTCAAACTGTGAAATTGAAGGTGTCGATTATGTCTTTAGTCTTAACATAGTTTTTAACAATGATATGATCCATAACAAAAATTAGATGCAATATTTTTTTTCTCATTTTAGTTCTATTATATTTATTTTTCTCATTGTATACTTTTGAATACTACTCAAACATCAATTCTATTGTTATTCAATTTCTAAAAAATCATAAAATTTCATATTTTAAGGACCCCGCCAGGCAGTCAATGCGCGGAGGAGGGCCCTAACTGAATTCAATTCGTGCCCTCCCCCCAAAAAAACAAAAAAAAAAACTTAGAATCTCGCTACGCCTATGAGTCAAAATGAAATATGTATGACGCTTAAAATCCAGTACAAATTTGTAACTGTACCAAAATTCAGTTTTGTGCTACAATATTTTCTATATCAATGTCGTCTACGAAAAAGATTTAAAAAATTACATCTCTCATTGACGCTGATATTGAGAAAGGGAGATACGTTACGTATTTATTCAGTTATTAACTTCATCAGTTTTTTAAAGGGTGCAGTAACCCAGTTGGCATGAGCAGCGGGCCATTGATCTGAACGTCTCTGGTTCGATGCTTGTCTCTGCAAATGTACCGCCGTGCAGTGGCGTGGCAAGGGGGTCTATCATGCCCCGGGCGCCACTTGCAGAGGGGCGCCAATATAAGGTCTATATATTATATTACTATATATTTTTTCGGGGGGGAGCGCCAATATAAGGTCTATATATTATATTACTATATGCTTTTCGGGGGGGGGGAGCCAATATAAGGTCTAAAAATTATATTAATATATTTTTCATGGGGGGCGCCAATATAAGGTCTATATATTATATTACTATATGTTTTGCGGGGGGGGGGCGCCACAAAGGTATCGTGCCCCGGGCGCCAGTTATGCTCGCTACGGCACTGCCACCGTGTTCACAAATGGTGGCCGGGGCACGTAAAATAGGGCGTGTCTAAAATGTCCTCCAAGTTCTCAAATTTTCATCTGGAGGTGCGGGATCACGTGCTCCGGTTTCGTCACTTGAGTCGGTTCAAAATTACGGGACCGGTCATTTAGCCAAGTCGGACCCCGACCCTTGTGGTGCTAATTCAAAACAGGAGCCGCACCTTCATCGCCCATAGCCTTCGGGACTTGATCTGTCGTTCAAGGGACATAAGCAACAACAACATCAGTTTTTAATGTGATGCTAAGCAGTGGCGTAGCGAGCATAACTGGCGCCCGGGGCACGATACCTTTGTGGCGCCCCCCCCCCCCCCTGAAAAACATATAGTAATATAATATATAGACCCTATATTGGCGCCCTCGATAAACATATAATAACATATTAATAGACCTTATATTGGCACTCCACCCCGAAAAGCATATAGTAACATAATATATAGACCTTATGTTGGTGCCCTCCCCTAAAAACATATAGTAATATAATATATAGACCTTATATTGGCGCCCCCCACAAAATAATATAGTAATATAATATATATACCTTATATTGGCGCCCTCCCCGAAAAACATATAGTAATATAATATATAGACCTTATATTGGGGCCCTCACCTGAAAAACATATAGTAATATAATATATAGACCTTATATTGGGGCCCTCCCCTGAAAAACATATAGTAATATAATATATAGACCTTATATTGGGGCCCTCCCCTGAAAAACATATAGTAATATAATATATAGACCTTATATTGGGGCCCTCCCCTGAAAAACATATAGTAATATAATATATAGACCTTATATTGGGGCCCTCCCCTGAAAAACATATAGTAATATAATATATAGACCTTATATTGGCATCCACCTCGAAAACATATAGTAATATAATATATAGATCTTACATTGGCGCCCCTCTGCGAGTGGCGCCCGGGGCATGATAGACCCCCTTGCCCCCCCTTTGCTACGCCACTGATGCTAAGAGAGTATTTGAAGCAGAGACTGAAAGAATTGTCTGATTCCTTCTTGAGCCTTTTTATTATTATTATTGTTTTTTAAATAGCAATGAAAAAAAAATAGCGAATAAACTAAAACATATAAAGAAAGTATGTTTAGGGCTTCGTGTCTAGTAGATTTTCAATATTATTTCTAAAAATACTTTAATGCAAAATTATAAAAAGATTATAATTTTACTACTAAAATAACTGCTGATAATTTTCACAACGCTGGAAAAAAAAAACTGATTGAGAAATTCCTCGTCATTAGAACGTTCTGTTGAAACTGAGATTTAAATCCGGAACTTGAGTTTTTTATTTCTTAAGATTTTTTATTCGACGAAGTCGTTACTGGCTGTGAAGCAATTGAGAGCTGCATGTGGTAAGGTCATGCATTCTGTTGCAATGATGTTACATATTTTACGGGTTTTACTCCTGTATATGCCGACTACATGATATACGAAAATATGACGACACCTCCTCAGTATAAAGAAAGGGAGAGGAATCCTTTGTTTTTTTACATTACAGAACATAGGCGTAGCGTGCTTCTAACTTTTTTTTTTTTTTTTTTTTTTTTTGGGGGGGGGGGTCACGAATTGAATTCAGTTAGGGCCCTCCTCAGCGCATTGACTGCCGGACGGTCCTTAAAATATGAAATATTATGATCTTTCAAAATTGAATAACAATAGAATTGATGTTTGAGTAGTATTCAAAAGTTATACAGTGAGCAAAATAAGTATAATATAAATAAAATGAGAAAAAAGTATCGCATCGAATTTTTGCTATGGATCCTATCAGGGCCCGACTTAGCCTAATTGGGGCCCGGGGGCAAAAACTTCTTTGGGGGGCCCCCTCTGCTTCACTACTTCAGTAATGAAGAATCGAACTTTATGGAGGTATTTAAATTTTTCACCTCATTATAGATATATAACAAGAAAATTGACTAGAACCTAAAATAGCTATAAAGCCCCCCCCCCCCCTCCAATGGTCAGACGAAATATCGTTCCGTCCATTTTATTGATTTTCTGATTTTACACTGTACTGATATTTTCTTTAAAAAAAGTTCATTAAAGAAGGAAACGTAAAATAAACTTTCTATTCAATTTGGGGGCCCCCTCTGATGTGGGGGCCCGGGGCAGCTGCCCCGTATGCCCCTGTCTTAGTCAGGCTCTGGATCCTATCATTGTTAAAAACTATGTTAAGGCTAAAGACATAATCGGAATCTTCAGTTTCACAGTTTGAAAAAGCGGAAAAAAACCAATTTTCTTAAAAGTTTTCAACAATTTTCCGATTTTAACGGAACTTTTATTAACGTTTTCATTTTTTTCAAGTTAAGTTGGGGGAAACTCCCCCCCCCCCATACAAGCTCTTGAAAAAAAGGTTGGGTGTTTTTTATTGTTTGCTTTCCAAAAGATATTTCTCATTGCTAATTGACATTCTGTGCCTTTAAGAGAATTAAGTATTTATTAACAAATATATAATAGATAAATTTCGGTTGCCTTTGTTACAAAATTCACAATAAATGACATTTGTGACTGTCATGACATTTTTTTCCCCTTTAATCACATACTAGCGTATTAACTGAAATTATTTTTTGAGATTCGGTGTCCTTGAAAAGAGAAAATTATCCGTTGCGCGGCTTTAGATATGAGTGAAGTTATTTAATGATAACATCCCAATGTGATGCCATATAAAGCATTATGAACGTGATTTGTCAAACGGAAGTGATTTGTTATGAAAGAGACCTGACGGGAATTTCTTCCATTTGTAACATACGAGGATGTAACGCAATTCAAGCAATTCGTCACAACTGTAAGATGACATTCGTGAAAAATTTTGAATAATTGCGAAATCTTAATAATCCGTGCTGGTTGATGCGTGGACGTGAAAGGTTAACCCCATAATCGACCTGCATACCTTATATCTTTCAGTGGTTTTAAAGAAACTTCAGTACTATTTTAAATAGGGTTGAGTCAAAAGTGATTATAGAACTTGCATTCATCGCCAGTTTTCCTTTTGTGAAAAGTCTGATTTAGGCCTTTGTTTGCGAATGATCTCGACTTTCATTCGGGTGATTTGTATTTGATTTCTCTACACTATGGTAATGCAACCGAAAGTTCAATATAATCATGACAGATGTTAATAGAATATTTAAGCTTTCATTCCCGTTAGAAAATATATCTTACGCTTTATTCCAAACAGATAGGAACTCATCGTTTTTCCGCACATACAGTTATTGCATATCATCTACCGCGGTTCCTGAATTTACATGGTTTTCAGACTGTGTCCAAACATCTCTTATTTCTTATTTATTTTATTTTATAAAGGTGGCAGACAACTTTACTCATGCTAAAGATGATAATACGATCAGAAGCTGTGATACATATAAATCAGACTAGTAAAGATTTATATGCGTGCATGCATGTATGTATTTCAAATAACTTCCTATAAATCGAAAGCTATTTTTCCTTAGATCATATTACCTTAATTTTCCGCAGATTTTATGACTGAAAATTGTAGAAAATTGAAAATTGAATCGGAAAATTGTAGAAAACTTTTAAGAGAGTTGGTTTTTTCCCGCTTTTTCAAACTGTGGAACTCAAGATTCCGATTAAGTCTTTAGCCTTAACATAGTTTTTAACAATGATATGATCCATAACAAAAATTCGATGCTATATTTTTTTTTTCTCATTTCATTTATATTATATTCATTTTTCTCATTGTATAACTTTTGAATACTACTCAAATATCAATTCTATTGTTATTCAATTTAAAAAAAATCATAATATTTCATATTTTAAGGACCCCGCCAAGCAGTCAATGCGCGGAGGAGGGCCCTAACTGAATTCAATTCGTGCCCCCCCCCAAAAAAAAAAAATAAATAAATAAATAAATAAATAAATAAATAAAAAAAATTAAGAAGCACGCTACGCCTATGATCCACACCACAACATTTGTTGGCTACTTTATTATGGGGGGGGGGGGGGGGGGGGGTACCATATGGGTGAGCCCACACTGCTCCCTATGAGGGAATTTCCATGCCTCACTCGGGATTCCAACTCGAGCCCACTTCGTGGGAGCTCGATTTCATCGTAATATAGGGTACATTTCCACAGCAAGAACAACAGTTTTCTTAACAAGGCTACACAATATTCCGAAATCATAAGAGAATGTCCTTGCACCTAAGCGTTGACAACCCTCTTACTATAAAGCTACATTTAAATAAATAGTGCATGTTTAGTTTGACGAGAGTGTTTCAAATGTCTGAATGGGCAGTTACCACGACACTGAATTTTACGAACCTTTGAAAACCTGTTGATGAATCCATTTACTCAAAAGTCATTGACTATGTGATTGTACCCATAGATAATCCCTCAGTATTTCGTAAGTATTGTTAACCCAGATACTCAACATGTTTGTGGAAAAAAATTGTTTAAAGTTTAAGGATCGATCTTTTTTTCTATGGTCAATCATCATCTTGAGAAGTTGACAGACGGAATAATTTGCTGCCGTCTCACCACATGTTTAAAGAGTTCCTTGGAAGAATATAAATAGTTTTTACTCTTTATTTAACGAAGTCCCTTTGTTTCACTAAAAATCATCGTTATACAAAAAATTGAAGCCAGTGACTGAAAAAAACTTATGACTTGTATTGCAGCGTATTGCGTGCAGACAATTGAAAATAATCTGATTTGGCAACCACTAACCGCAATGCAAGTAACACATTTTCGAAAATTTCAGTTTAAAGTGCAGAGAGTGTATTAATAGCGTGCTGGATAACTATATGATAAGAATGTATTTGGATGAATAGATATCTTTTTGTTGTTATGGTTGGGGCATAGAGGTGCCAATGTGAAGAAACGGGTTCAGCCTGCCCCATTAACACAGCGAAAGTCTCAGAAGCAGGCCCTGATTTTCCATTAGGCAGTGGCGTAGCGAAGGAGGGGGGGGGGGGGGGGGCAAGGGGGTCTATCATACCCCGGGCGCCTCTCGCAGAGGGGCGCCAAATGGTCCTTTTAACTAGTTCTATATATTATATTACTATATGTTTTTACGGGGAGGGGGCGCCAAAAAGGTATCATACCCCGGGCGCCAGTTATGCTGGCTACGCCACTGCCATTAGGCCCAGTAGGCCCGGGCCTAGAGACCCACGAATGGTTGGGGACCCCCAAAAAAAATTTTAATTTTAAAAGTAAAAAAAGAAAAAATTCCCAATTAATTTTTTAAAATTTTACCTTTTTTAATAGCAATTTTTTTTTATATCCTCTCAAATTTGATTGATTGATTGGTTCATCATTGATTGTTTGATTGATTGATTGGTATAGTTATATGTATAGTTCATCATAAGTATGTTCTAGTGTATATAAGGGATTGATAAGTTTTTCTGGTTGCATTGTATTGGTGTTTTAATGATAAAGTTAATATATTGTATTGCTTTTTGTTATTTGATAATGTTCTAGACTTGTACGCTTCAAATAGCCAATTCTTGGTAAAATTGTACTTTTACGATGATTCATTATTATTATTTTTTTTTGTGTGTGCCAATTTTGGAAATTTTACGCCCACATCAGTGTTAGGGGACCCCCATACCAAGTTGTGCCTATAGTCAAGGCCCTGCTCAGAAGGCAGTGTTGTAGTGTAGGAGGGCAAAGAGAGACACATTTTTATGACCGTGGGTTCGAATCCTAACGACACCATTAAATACCTTCTTGTTTTGCGCGGGATAGGAACACGTTAAATCCATAGACATTCTGTAAAGTCAGAGAGGGTGGGAGAAGGTACGATTCCACCACATGTCGCCCTCGGTCTAAATTGTGGTGGCAGCTTATTCACAGGCTCGGATTCAATTCCGGAAAACCTCAGTTGCTACGTCGGGCCCTGTTAGGTGCATTGGAAATTGAAAAATTAAACGCTAGGCAAGGTATCTTAATTAAAAACCTAAATTTGCAATATTTTAATGATTCATTAAAGAAAAATTGCGTATTAATACAAAAGAAGTTCAGAATAAAATATAAATAGTTATTAAAAGTAGCGTACAAAAACAATTCCCACACCCACAAACTGCGCGCTACAATGCATCAGTGGCGTAGCGATGGGGTGGGGGTCTATCATGCCTCGGGCCCCATTGGACCATTTGATCTCCCAAGACCATAGAGGCGCCAAAAAGGTATCGTGCCCCGGAAGCCAGTTATGCTCGCTACGTCACTGCAATGCATTTAATTTAGAGACCAGACAGTGGCGTAGCAAAGGGAGGGGGGGAGGTGCAAGGCGGTCTATCATGCCCCGGGCGCCACTTGCAGAGGGGCGCCAAATGGTCCTTTTAACTAATTCAATTATATTATATTACTATATGTTTTTTCAGGGGGGAGGGGCGCCAAAAAGGTATCGTGCCCCGGGCGCCAGTTATGCTCGCTACGCCACTGAGACCAGATCTTGCTAAAAAATTTCTCTGCATGTAACGCCAAAGAAATATATGTAATAGAATGGGTTTCCAATACCATTGTCAAGTAGATATCTATTCACCCTCAGTAGTGTATAAAGGGAATGAGAAACGACTCTAGGGAATACAATAGAAGGAAGAACTCTGCGGAATAAACATAATCGTCAAACTGCGTTTGTCCAGACCGCTGTTTTGTCCCTCTGATTCCTCATTTTTGGAAAATCACACTTACCCACTTATACATGCGCCTAATACACATTACAAACTAACACTAATTAAGAATAACAGTAATTACGAATATATCACTATTTTAATGAAAGTAATACGGATTAAAAAAGGAACTCTCACCTTTTGGATTTTAGTTTACTCGTAAATCTCTTGTTTCAGTGTTAAGCTATGGGAATTTGTCCTCTCAGAATTTCTCTAATCTCAAATTAGCAAATGCATATCTTTGAAATCTGTTATTTGAATTTGAAAACAGATAATAAATGCAATGCACGTGTTTTCAAAAATATTTTTATTTAAAAGGATTTAAAAAAAAAAAAAAAAAAAAAATCAGTTTTGTAGCGATTGACTTCAATTATTTAATAAGTGTCCAGTACGACACTAACAACTGAAAAAAATTTTAATTTTAAAAAAATCTACGCGCTTTTTATTTAAAATGTCTACTTTCATATACATAAAGGAGAACTCAATAGCATTTTGCTAATTCGTGATAAGAAAAATACCGAGAGAAAAAGGACTTATAACTTAACAAGAGGCTCGAAAAATCTGTGAAGTCTACTGTTGCACTGCATTAGCAGCGTTAATTAACAATATTTGTTTAAGAATGATTCGTATAATAAACAAATTAATTGAAAATATAATCACACGCTTATGATTAACGTATATTACTTGTTAAAAGAAAATAAATTGTGCATAAGAAGTTGCCAAAAAGCTATCTAATGCAAGAATTTATTTATTTGCGCAGTTAATAGTAAAGAATTATTCAATAAAACTAAAATTTGGGAGTGAGGGTGTAAATCTTTGACATCGATTCCTTCATTGTTACGCGCAGTAGCCCTGGTTATACCACATGACGTAACATTTGCTAAACATACACTTTTACTCATCTATCATGATTATTTAAAGAAACAAAACAAAAACTCAGTAATTTCTTTTTACTTTTGCGCCATCTACCGCCCTTTACTATCATTAAAAGCATTGCGATAAAAATTCTGTGTTAACAGGAGGCTATAACTATGAAAGTAGGAGTAACCATACTTTTTAGTAAATTTGTATCATTTGAATACCTTTCTTTCAAATTTTTTAAAAACATTTTCTGCCACAATCTGCCAGATTAATATTTCTGATAAAAATAAAGCTCTTTTATAGAGCATAGGCATGTCACAATTCTGATCAGTATACACAGATATAAATTTCCTATCATATAAACGTTATCAAGGACATGTAATGCATTACAATAATTACTTTTGCAGTGTATTGTAATTTTTGTAAGATTACTTTTTATTTTTTCATGCTACTCCAACAATGTTATTATTCAAAGGTTAAATTTCCAGCTTTTTTCCCCATATTAAATGTATATCGAAACATAGAATTTCATGTTAGCAATATCTTATTCTATGTTAACTGCTCCTAAGTAATGACTTAAGCACTTACAAGCACTCCCCTTCCCACTTTAAACGGGTAATATATAGAGAACGAATCAAGGGAAAAAATAATAAATATATACTTGAATAATCTGTATATATCTATAGTGAAAATACTTTGTTAGTGAGAGAAGACTGAAAATTCCACCCAAAAGCAGCAAATATGTGTCGCGCAGGGGAATCGAACTGACGGTCATCACCTATTAGCCGACGCGCTTATCGACTTCACTAACGGATTTCAAAACCGCATGGAAAAATTGGTTTAAGTTTGTATTAATGAAAATTGTTGATATGTATGTTAGATGCATTTATACCTGGGTAAGTATGATTTTCCAAGTAATGTGGAGTCAGAGTGATTAAAATGCGGTCAGGGGAAACAGAGCTTGACGATTATGTTTATTAAGCAGAGTTCTTCCTTTTATTGTATAGTTGTTTCATTCTCTTTGTATCCTATTGACGGTGAATCGATATAACTACTTGACTGTAGTATTGGAAACCCATCCTATTACAAATATTTCTTTGCCGTAAAATGCACAGAAAATTTTAAACATAAGTAGGTCTCTAAATGATATGCATTACATAGCGGGGTTTGTATAGTTCGTGAATTGAACTGTGGCGTATAACAAGGAGAAAGGACGAATTCAGTTTCCCTCTCTCCTCTGACGCTCTTCAACAATGATCACGACGAATGATGATATTCTCTAGTGATCGGTAAAGGGTTTTGTTTACAACCCTCTACCTTCAGTTAGCTGATAATTCTATATCTGTATGGTGTATATCATCTTGCATGACTTCTCAAACATTAAGGATATGTAAAAATTATACTGAAATGCATTACCCGTTGCTTATTATTCTGTTGAATTTCGTAGATAAAATAATGTAAAAATCTCCCAAAACTAAATTAAATTGCTTGTAATATAGTGATTTTAATACTGTAAAAGAAATGTTATTAACTGAAAAAATATTTTTTCAATTTTTTTTTCTAGCCTTTAATGTAATTCAGTTAAGCTTAAAAAGAATGAATGTAAATTTTTCAGCAAGCCAGTTTAGTTGTACTTTATATATATATGTTGTGTATTATTTTGTTCATTATTACAGGTCTGATAAAATTTAAGTTCTTAAGAAACAGAATTATATATGTTAGTTTGGAAATAAGTGTTTAAATTAAATTTTTGTTTTGAAAGGGTACATTTCAAAATAATTTACTTTAATAACATGTCTTTAATGTAAATTGTACATTACTATTAATTAAAATGTCTTTATTGTTTATTGAAATATGTCTATGTGATGAGAAAACATTAAATTTCATATTGAACAATCTCAGTAATCATTTCACTGTGTGAAAAATTACTGCATAGAAAATTAGTAATCTATTAGAGGAAGAATTTTATGCTCTTTTTATTATTTAGACCAAAATTTCTAAAACTCTTAATAAAATCTATAAAATATAATACTTGATATGACTAATAAATGAGTGTGGAGGCAAATAAATTTTTTTACCATTAATAAATTTAATCAATTAGTTTTTTATTGCAAATAACTTACATAAATATATTTAATGTTGTATAAATGTGTATTCAACAGTAGCTAATTATAATTGCAGCCATATTTTATCACAATGCAACATTAAGCACACTTTCATATTAAATATACTTTCATATTAAATTTCTTAGTTACCATTTGTCAGTTTGAAAAAGGAATCCACAACATAGCAAAGATAATGAAATATTGAAATATATTTGCATTCTCATACCAAATTAATAAGACCTTCATCATGTATGGAATTTTTATCTTCTTTAAACACTTTAAGTTCTCTTAATGTGTTTTTCCTTGCTGCGTTAATAATAATAATAGTCAAAGAAAGTACTATATAAATCTTTAATTGTAATATAATGTCTTATTTCAACCAAAATAACATATAAGAAATAACAAAATATTTTTATTAGATGTTTGAAGGAATAAAATATTCTTTACTAATATAGGCATACCAAGGCAAAAATCACATTTAAAAAACTAAAAAATTCTTCCCTTTGCACAAATCATTACTCAGCCATAGAGAGAGGACTAATTGTATATCTGTTAGTATTTGGTCCAGAAAAAAGTTAAGAATTAATTTTCTTTACTTTAGTATTAAATATATTTTTTTGAAGATAATTTTGATAGGATGAATTTGAAATATTCTGAATTATTTACTTTTTCTTCTAGCAACTGAATCCTTCTATGATGTAAGCCATATGACAGTATCATCATGAAGAGCATTCTTCTACCAACCTTCAGTAGTTGGCTGTGGAACTTTTTCATTCCTACCAAATAATGGTAAAATTTTGGTTTTATCATCTATGAAAGACTTTTTCTAGGTATAATAGATGAATAAAAGATTGAAATATTTTCCCCGGGGATAATTTTATAGTCTGTCATCACTAGAGTTCCTTTTGATATTTTATTTCTTATTTTATCTTTAGTTATAAGTACATGGAAGCAAAGACTCCATAGCATTATAGTTAAGGATAATGAAACTTGTATTTGGAAATGCAACACAAAACTTTAAACTTCTTATCTATACCCAATCAGCTATCTTTATTTATTCTTCAAAAGAAAGTTTTGTTTCTTGATAATTATTTATTCATGGATCTAAAATAATATACTACCGTACACAACTAATATATCTGTGCTCAGATGGCAAAATGTTATTATAAGAAACTTTTTTTTTTAAATTGAGTTTTTCACATTCTGGATTCTCATTCACCGATATTTTCTATTTTCTGTAACTACTGTAAGTAATAGCCAACTATTTTCTGAAACATTGATACCACATTTGCTCATGTAAAACAAATTACTGATTTTTCATGACATCTTAAATCTTAGAATTGCTGTCACATAAATATTTGATACATTTTGCCATTTGAGCACAGATATATCATGACATCTATTGGTTAAATTCAGGGTTTTATGTTCTGCTGTCAATTTACCAATTTACCTAATCTCTTTTTCACAATTGCTGATATCTTGATTTTATAATTCAGTATTTTACAAAACTGACCATTTGTTACACACTGTCCATAATTGTTTTGTTCCTTATCCTTTTTCATTTGTTCCCCTTGAAGAAGCAGAAATTGTTATTAATTATTGAGAGTACATAAGCACTACATTGAAGTGTAGAGGAATTATGGAAAAGTATAAATGAAATAAAATGTTTTGAATAATATCTGTTATATACATATTTTTAACTATTATCTACCAAAGTCACACCTTTGAAAATTTCATTTTTATGAAAATTTGATTTTCATTAATAAAGACATGCATGATATGAAAATGGAATCATGCATGAAAAATGACATTTTAAACATAAAAATATAGATTTTTGATTTGGTTAAAAAATTTATATAAATAGCTTATCTATAAACTTGGTTTAACTATTCTCTAACATTTTAGCTGAGGTTTCATTTCAAATGTCATTGATTAGTTGGCTGTATCTATCTATCATAAAAATCCATATCTTAAATTGCATTAATATAGGGCTTGTTGTATCTTCAGATAAATCAGATATGGTGTAAACATGTCCTAACATTAAAACCTCCATATTTAAGAAGTTTTAATGAAAGAATGGAATTAATGTATAAAATCTTTATAAGTAAATTTTTTTTAATGATAAGGAAATTTATTTTATTTATTTTTTTTATCCTACGCCCGTCTTCGGCATTTCTGCCATCAGTCGACAAGCAGCCCAATATAGAGATGAAGATACATAAAAGTGAGAGATAAAATTAGCCTCCACAGAGTTTTCTGTAAAACACTTAAAAACAATGGGGCTGTTCTTGAGGTGGTCACCATCCATATGACCCTGGCGGCACAGAGGGCAACAAGCTGAATCACTGATGCCTATCTGATGCAGATGTTTTTGTAGATAATCATGTCCAGTTGTCATACGAAAGCAAGCAACTCCAACAGACCGAGGCAAGGAACTAGGGATATTATTACTCTTGTTGAGCAGGATTTTCTACCTCTTATCCACAGCCATATCAACATATAAGGATATTCCATTAGCTTTCATTTTATTGTAAATAATTCTTTTAATATTTCACAGAGGCAGAGGAGAATCAGGCTGGACCCTAAGAGATCCATCCTTGGCTAGTTTATCAGCCTGCTCATTTCCAAAAATATCACAATGGCTTGGAATGGATCGAAGAGCAATGCTTTTTCTAGTTTTCTTTAGATCGATAAGCTTCATTCTACAAGAATGAACCTGGGCATTTTCGTTATAGTTCAAGCTGGTAAGCGACAAAATAGCAGCTTGAGAATCAATAAAAAACACAATATTATGGTCATGGCTGTCTTTTAATTTATCAATTGCAAGCGATATAGCCGCAATCTCTCCATCAAAATTGTCACAGTACCTCCCAACAGGACAGCTAATACTGAAAATACTAGAATAGACTCCAGCACTAGCATTTTTTATCGTATTTTCTGCTGAACCATCCGTGTACACATGGAGCCACTTCTCAGGAGGGTACCTGTTTTGTATAGTAGCAAGTGCAGCATTCTTTAACTCACCCTGCATAGAAAGCTGCTTGTTTACATTCCAATCAAGATCCATATGGCTCTCCAACATCTCATGACCCATAACAGGGTTCCATTCCCGTGAGAAAACCTGTCGATTGGGTATAGGAATATCATAAGTATCATAGAGATTGTGGACAGTCGAAAGGAAAGATCTATGAAAATTTAGTCTTTCATTTGCTATTCTATAATAATTTAAAAAGTTGTTTTTTCTTCTCAAGATTTTTCAACAAGGTAAACGGCATTTCTTTGGCACCTCTAATTCTGTCTGGAGCCCCATAGCAACAATAGGAGTTGATTTAGCACCACCAGTAATTAATCGCAACATGTTGTTTTGAAAAATATCAAGTTTGTTTCTAACAGAATCTGAGGAGGTTATCAAAACTTCATTACCATATTAAACAGGGCGAACATAACTCTTATAGGCTGTACACAGAACATCTTAGGCAGCACCCCCAAGTGACACCAGCCAGACGTTTCAATAGCCTTGATCTCAGAAGTCCTCGATCAATGGCTGTATCAATTTGCTTCCTCCAAGTTAACTTTGGTCTAAATGGATGCCCAAGTATACAGTATCATAAGTCCTATTTAGACTTTTATTTTTATAGTGGAGGTGTATGTCGTGATGTTTTGAACTAAGGGTAAACAACTGGAAGATGGTTTTATCAGTATTTATAACCATATTATTTTCCATGTGTCAAGAACATCTAAGGTCCGCTGCAGGGCACCCTCCATGCCAGCAAAGTCAGATCCTGCAACATTCATTACCATATCATCGGCAAATAACAAGACATCAGTGCCCAGGACAGATCTGGAAATAGTGTCTATTAAGTCATTAATCATTATATTAAAAAGGATCGGGCTCAGTACCACTCCCTGGGGATAAGGAAAAATTATAACTGATATTAATTGAAAAATTTTTTCTGATTGCAGTGATAGCTTTATTAGACTAATCTTGCATTCTGTTTACTCCTTTTTAACTCTCAAACAGTACAATGGTTTGAGATGAAATAGATGGTACAGTCAGGTTGGATCCGACCCGATCTCTTTTTTGACGAGGATTTTTGTAGAAATAAGCACACAATAGGCATTTTTGTTGTATTATAACATTTAATGATAATATTTTACATGAAATTAAAACCTTTTTGTAGAAAAAATAATCATTGAATTGTAATTTTGCCAAACAAAGAAAATCTCTCTGGCATTTACATAGAATGTTATATATATTAGGTCTAATATGTAATTTAGTCTTGTAACTGGTTTTAGAAGTTACTGGACCAAATTTCCAAGCACAAAAACATCAAAAATAATATATAAGTGATCATGAATAATGTTTTTTAACAAAGACACACATATTTACTGCAAATGCTCCAGCACCTGTTATAAGACTGGCTTGTTAGGTTCCTTGTCAACTCAATCTCTTGCAATGAGAGCGGAGAGTACAGGAGGGGGGAAACACACCCTTGGGTCAGATCAGAGCCCCACTGTAGCGTTAGAGGGTTAATAAATTTGTGTAAAGTACATTTACTTTGTATGTAATGTAATGTTTTCTGATTCACTCTCTAAATAAGCTTGAATATCCTTAAAGTTACATTAGCAAAAATCTGTAATTGTTTCTCATTCACTTGTCATCATCATATGCATATAAAAACATTTGTCCAGTTTTTATTTCATGTCATCATTTATTGTAAAAAATATTTCAAAGTATAGCTTTAAATTTTCTATAAAATGCCATAAACACCAATATTATCTACATAGATATGTTTACAAAATTCATCATATGATGTTTTTCATTGTTTATCTGTAGAATGTAATATAGATAGTAGAGATGAGTGTTTTACTAATTTTTACTGCCTTTTCAAAAGTTTTACTTTAGTTTTAATAAATGTATTAAATACATCAATCAGAATTTAAGTAATCTGTATGTTTCTTCTCAAGATCTGTCTCAAAGGAATAAATCGAAATCAATTGATGTTACATGCAGAATTTCAAGCAAAAGACCTCTATTCTATGAAAGCTCAAAGAATAAAGTAATTATTTTAATGGTTATATGTAAGTAATAACAATTTTGTTTATATTATATTTAAAGAAAAGGCAGAATTATTTTACTAGCATGTGTAAACATACTATATTATGAAACATTTCCTACTGTATAAGTTCCTACTGTATAAGCGTACTGTATTAAAATTGAGAAAGTAAAATTACTAATTTTGTGTACAAAATATCTGTTCTATATGGGTGCTTATGTTTAAGACTGGAGATAGCTTATTAACATTGGTTTGTGATATGCTTCTATAATGATATAAGCTTCATAGGGATTCAATGTTGCAACTCTATTTTTTTTTCATGTTTTGCTTTTAAATTATTTTAAATCAAAATAATTATTTTTTTAAGTCTGGGGCTAATGTAATGATTTGTTCTATTACTTTTTTCTATGTTGGCTATTACACTGGGCAATATACATAGTTTTCTTTAAATATTACTCTGCTTTTTGGATGTTGATGGGTAATTTGGGTATGCTGGTAAATAAGAATAGTGATGTAACTGCAGAAATTAAAACATTTTATTAACTAATATTCAAACGAATCTTTTCTTCTTTCTAAAAAGTTATTTTTACTGCTTCTTGTGTGCACGTGTGTTAGAAGACAAGGGGAAAAATAATATTTTTGGGTATTGTGATCCAGGTATTGTATATTTATACATAAAAAGGCTTCACCTTATCAAATATTTACAAAATTTTAAAATAAATATTGCTTTATTTTAATATCTTTTCTACACGTGAATTTACTGAAATGTGTTGTTATTCTTAGTACAGTAAGGAAATTTTAACCACCCCAGTATAATTGCTGTTTTGTGTTGATATTGCAGTTATCATAAAACCATGAAACTTCAAACTTATGAGACAAAATTTTGAATACTGCAAATATAAATTGAGTTTGTGCAATACAATCTCGCACTAAAAGAAAACTTTTCAGTTTTCAAGTTATTACATACATACTGGGATTGAAATCCAATATGCCCAGCTAGTTATATCTGGTAAAAACAGTTGATATTAAGTATCAGATTTGCCCCAAAGTTTAGTATGTAGTACAGCTATATATTTATGTACAGAGAGAGAGCAAGTTTATTTCATGCAAGACCTAAGCTGCACATTTGCCAGACATCATCACACATATAGATCTCAGTCACAAAAAAATTAAAGTATAAATGTTGCATGCTGCAGAGAGAATGCCCTTTGTTATATGCTATTGTTTCCTGATATGAATATTTCCTTATGATGTTTTTTAACATGCTGCTTTTAGTTTAATGTTAGGAGAGTATATTACATACCTATGCATGTATAGCCTGAATTCCTGTTCTATGTTCAATTTGTATATTTTAGCTTTGTTTAAATTTGTATTTTTCCAGAAAACAGATTTACAGATGCTAATATCTGATCTGTGAGCAATAAAGATTTGTGCCAATTGAATAAATCATTTTTCTGATGTAGCGATACATTTCTTAACAAATTCAGCCAATCTTTGCATGATATGAAGTCCAATAGATACTGCACTCTTATAATAATATCAAATATATATACTGAATGGAAACCTTTGTCTAAGTAAAGGGTTGTATAAACAGATGTGGAAGGAAATAAGACGAGATGTATTATGCTTGTAAATACTGATTTGGGTTCAGAATTGAAAAAAACAGTTGACTCACTTTTGATTGTGGTTAAGGGTATAAAAACCGGTGGTGGAGCTTGTATTGTTGAAATTTTTTTTAGTTTGTACCACTAATGTTAATCTTTATGACATGGAGGTTTTCAGTTCTATCGGAAATTAGCAATTACTATGCTATAAAAAAATTAAGTGGAAAATAAATCCACTCAAAAATATAGTTACTTATAAATGGCACTTTAACTACATCTTCACAGCATTATAGTTGGATGATGCTTTTACATAATCCTTCCTCTTATACTGTAGATTTTATAAGATTATTTTAATCCCTTTGTGGCTATTTGTTTTCGATTTTGTTTTCTTATTTTCTAGAAAAGTGTTCCAAAAAGACATCTTTTACATTGTTTATATTACCAGTTCAACAGTAGTTAATACAAAATTTTAATAGTTTTCAATGACTGTATTTTATTATTGTTATCAATATTTCATCAAAACTCAAAAGGTTTAAAAATCATTATTTTTTTTACCATTTGAGCCACATTATATTTTGATATTCAGTTTTAGTGCTAAATAATTACCATATTTCGATCTTTCCCATAAACCATTTTTATTTCAATCTATCAATAATCAGAGTTTTTGGAGAAAAAAGTAAGTCATTCTACACTTGAATCTTAATTTCTATTTTGAAATTTGAATATTTTGTAAATTGTATGATTATTAACTCTAAATATTAGCATGTTGAATAAACATTGTTTCATGATTGTTCCAAAATTGGGGTTGATAATTCCATTCAACCCCAATTTTTGTATGCATTCTAAAGGTGAATATTAATAATGTTGCTTATATTCACCTTCTTGTGATCTGAACTTTCTTATAAGTATTGTGTTATTTTTGTCAGATTAAAGTTTAAATACTCTAAAACCTATTATGCAAAGTTATAGAAAGTTTATATGGAAACTTGTCATAAACTTTGGATTAAATAGTTTTAAAGGTCATGTCAAAGAATATTTTATTAAAGTGTGTGCGATTCCAGGTTTTTTTTCTTGAAGCTCTATATTTGAAATTATTTATATGTACCCTATTTACCTCAGAGGTTTAAATTCACATTCTTCTGTAAAAGCTGATAGGAAGTTGTTTTGGATTAGTTTAGTGATGATGCCATGTATCAGCTGAATCAATATTTCTTAAAGTGAATTAATTTCAAATACTTCAGAAAACATTTTAAATGTATAGTATCTAAATGATGATTTTATGAGAACTTTAACTTAATTATTGTATAAGCAAAAATGGTGAGAGCAATATTGTATTTTTTATCGACTCACAGGCCGCCATCAAATCACTCACATCAAGTACACCCAGCAATATTAAATCTGTTTACCTCTGTCAGATGGCTATTAGTTCCCTTCTAGAAGAGGGTCGGCAAATCGTGTTGCAGTGGATACCCAGCCACTGTGGCATCGCTGGTAATGACTCAGCTGACAAATTGGCCAAGGCTGGCTCGAACTTACAACAGCCTTGTCCACCTTTGGAATATCATACTGTTAAAAAGCTTGTAAAGACAAATATTGCTTCCTTTCGTAAAAATATTTACAAAGATTCCACGAGAGGGAAAGCTTGGGCCTCTTTGCTAACTAAGCCTGTTCCGTGCAACCTCCACAGGGCTGTGGGCATTGCAAATTTCCGTCTCATGACGGGACATGACTATTTGCAGAAACACCTTCACCGTTTTGTTTTGACAGACTCTCCAACTTGCCCCTTGTGTGGACTTGATGACATGACTGGTAACCACCTTTACTCTTGCCCTGGACTTATTGACGTCGCAGTTAGAAATTCTGCTGAAGATGACTTTTCGTTTTATTCAAGATTGTATTGGGCTGCTCGACAGAGACTAATGGTTGAAAAGCCAAGGTCGGGCGTAGGTTAAAAAAAAAACTGAATTATTGTTAATTGCAATATTACATATCTTTTTATAGACCTCAAGAGGAATAGCAATAGATCTTGAAAATTCTGTGTTGTAAATATTTAATGGTAACTGTGAATAATGGTTTTTTAAAATATTATTTTTATATTATAGTTTATACAAGAGCAGAAGTTCTCACTTCAAGAGTTTATTCAGATCTGATGACATAGCTTAGAGCTACTGCATTTGACTTAAAGGTTTCTTTAAAAATTATTTTACATATTTTTAAAGGATGATGAACATTTTATGCCTAATTTACTAGTCTGGGTCACTATTAATTCTTTTGCAAGTAACTTCATTCTCAAGAATGTCTAATTAGAATAGTTTTGAATAATACTTTTGATATTTGTCCTAAACATACAAAAAAGGTTTGGGTAAAGTTATAAATGGCCTTTAGTCTCTGTAAGAATAATTTATCCTCAGTTTTATTGGGGGCTTCAAAACTTTTAAAGAATTTGATTTTGAATTCATGGTACAGAAGTTTGCCTTAACTGTGTTCCTCTGTTCCTCAGGTTTCAGGATTTTTTTTTACTACTGTGTTATTTTCTTATTTTATATCAATTGAATTTAAGTTCTGCCATAGATGTGAAGTATTCTTTTTTTGGGATTGTTGCACAGTTTTTCTGTAATAAAAACATAAGACTTTTCATGAAACTTGTTTAGTTTTTATTCCATTTCTTTTGAAAGCAAAATAATTTTACTTTTATTGGCCCAAATATGACTTTACGAAGAGATTTACTCACAATTTAGGCAGATGAGGATAACTGGTTGAAATAAATTGCCAAAGTACTATAACAGTAATTCATGATTAGAAAACAAATTGCCCTCCACATCTTCATTTGATTTCTATTATTTTGAAAGTTGCTTCTAAAGTGTATTCAATGATTGTTTCCTATGTGGAAGTTAAAGAGTGCTTTCCTTAAAACTTCGATGAGTTTTTAATCATTTTATATTAAAAATTTATAGTGTTGTTTTGTTGTATTAAAATCTTTGAAAACATAATAAATTAGACTTGATTTAAAAAGAAAACTACAAATTTATGCATCATTGATAAATAAAACCGTTATAACACTGAATGTAGATATGCAAAAAAATTACATTTTAAAAAGATGTGCTATAGTTATTAGAAATATCTAAATTTTCAATTTTGGGAATATCTATGAGATTACTTAAAATGTTTCTAATACTTATTTTCAGTTTACAAAATGTCAAATGTTTCAAGTAGAAACTTGACTAAATGGTATGATTTTATGACATTAATACTTTTAAAATATTAAACTGTTCTTTGGAGTATTAATCTCTCATAATCTAGAAAATTAATTTATTAGTTTCAAATTAATTTTGAAACTTAACTATTATGTCACTTATTAAATTGCTCTGAATATTAACTAAAGTTGTGGCTCTTTTTTCAGAAAAAAAATTCTTTGTTAAACATTTAAGAATGAGAGGTTAAAACTTCTAAATAAAAACTATAAGAGCCTCTCATGTAATAAACTTGACATCCTTATTTGTGACACAATTTGTTTATTACAGCAAACAAATATATTATGTAATATAGAAAGCACATCCATCTCCTACCCCTGAGTCAATTATAATACTCTTGATTTGCTGTAACACTGCATCAAAATCTTCGTTTATAGCTTGTATGCTTGTGAAAATATTTTTATGAAATGGATGGTAACTGTTATTAAGTGTAATTTCAAAATTTTGTGTTTCAGTGAGCAACTTTGCTTTGAACATATCCTTATAACACTGCATGCCAAGAAAGGTGTTTGTCTTTATCAGTAACATAAAAAGAGATCTTACAATAAAACTGTGTTCAACTAAGGTAAATATTTATTTTTAAACATTATTTAATCAGGATAATTGATCAAAATAAATTTATTGTAAAAGTATTCAATAACAGTTATATGAAAGTAGGCAGTAGATATTTTCGATTTTCATTGTCTTGAATGCATGAAATTTTTTTTAATGTGCACTGATTATATGCTTTGTAATTTAGTCTATTTACTTTGGTGTTACTTATATTATATACCTTTTAGTTTATGAATTTTTTCATTTTAATTATTTTTTAATAAATTCACTCAAATTTTGAAAAATAGCAAAAGTTTTCCAAAAGTTTATCCTAAGGAGAGAAAATATTAAGATGTCAAGTAATGATACAATAAGATTAGTACTTTCACTTTGATGCAACGTTTAGTTTGAAGAATATGTATGTCTATATGTACTCAGATTGAAAAATAAATGCAAAATTCTTAAATCTGGTAGTTTAATGATTCATTTGGTTTCTTCATTGACATAATTTTGGAAGAAGTTCTTACTTCTATTATGAACGTGAAAATAATTACAGAAGATGTTTTTAAAAGAGAATTAAATGTAATTAATCCAGCTAACAAGCATGGGTATCATTTTATTTTTTGTGCAACAGGATTAAAAATTTTGTTTACCATTTTGGGTAGATTTAATAAAACATACCAATTATAATAGCTATTTTGTTTGTTTTAGATTCATTGCACTCTTTCAGTTTTATAAATTTAACAACACCAAACTTTTGGAAAGGTATGAAAAAGAAGTCTGTTAATATGTTTGTGAGTTAGAAATGAATAAAGTACTGTGATTTTAAAAAAAATAATTTAGAAGATTTAATCACCTCTTAGAATATATTTGCAATGTATTATGTAAATGTGAGAAACTGGAAAATTGGTATAAATGTTTTATTAGGATTCACACTAAATAAAACATAATTTTAACTAAACATTCATTGCATGGTTATGTGATAGATACAGTGTGTAATAATAGCTTGTTTGAGTATATTAAGAGCTTGAGATAATTTAAGAAAATAAACTGGAGTTTGTTAACCTTAGTCAAATAACAATAATGTTAATTCCCAAATACTTAAAGCAGGTTACAAGAGTTGACTAAAAAGACTTTTTGCTTTTGCAGATTCATTAAATACTAGTCATTTGAATCTGATGTATACAGCCATTTTAATGTGTGAAATATTTTCTAGGGAATAATGCTGCTGATTTCTACATTTCTGTTCCTGTAAGTCTCTTTATATATGGCTTAGTAATTACTTTCATTTACTATAAGACTGACAGTAATGGCTGAGCAAAATATTTAGAGTCTATATAAAAACACACAGACTATAGACTATGTAAAAACATCCATTTTTTGTTCTTCCTAATTATTCTAGCATTAAAATAACAGCTAGGTTCACAGCCTTCTATTGATGAATTAAATAGTGAATAGGTTATGAAAAATAGATAATTTCCACCACCTTAATGTGACTACATAAATTGGACATAACCTGTTGGCACCAGTGTGCTAAAGGAACAAAACAACATTGTTAAAGATATCTTTAGACCCTTATCTCTCAAGTTTTATTTCCTGTTTCCTCTTCATTTACCACATTTTTTTGATTTTCTAGATACAGTGGAACCCCAATTTTACATTTTTCATGGGACAAACGGTTAAAAAACGTACGAAACGGAAAAGCATAAAATTGGGGTTAAAACATAATCTAAGCATAGTATAGGCAATTTTCGCGACCAGCAGAAAATGACGTATGAAGCGGGATAACGTACGAAACGGACAACGAAAATTGGGGTTCTACTGTATATATATATATGTCAAAGAATATGTATCAAATATAAATCATGGGGAAAAAGTGTCAAACTATATGTCTTACAGTCTATAATGGGAAAGTTATACTAGAATTTAAATCGTCAGTTGAACTAGTTGAACTAAAATTTAATATATGCACCATAAAGCCTCTGTAAATACAAAAATGTTAGCAGTGTATAAGAGTTAAAAAAGAATTAACCCCTGTTCTGAATCATGACACATCTTTATTATTATATACATAATTTATCAATATACAGTTAATTTAATGTATAATTAATTTTAAGGTGACAGAGTTTTGAATTATATTAACAAGATTGTTTGTATTCATGTTGAAAAAAAGGACTATTGTTGCTAAAGTTTAAAATGTGTGTTTTTCAATTATATATAAAATATTTGGTTCCAAGTTTTTACCGTTATTAACAATTAAAAAAAGAAGAAATTTACCCAAAATTATTGTATAAAGAAATTAAAACACCTCATTTGTGAACTGAAGGCATATAATACCTTGATAAAGAGAAGGGGAATTAGAAATCTGAACAGCGAACTAAAGAAAGAAGATGCAAGACCCTTGAAGTGATTAGAACTATTCATAAATTCTATTTTTAGGGTGTAGTGTAGCAAGCTTCCTCGTGGTGCACCCTGGGTAATGCAAAATCTGCTACAGCCTTTTTCAACTTCTTGCACTCTGATTTCCCTGATTGTGTACTATGTTGTGAAAATGTGGATGTGGCTGGTGAGCATCTCTGTGACTGTTCAGAGCTCCAGAAATAAAATAAAAAAATTTCTTCCAGAGCATTTGACCTTAGCAAACAGAAATGCTAATATCGAAGAGGTTTGAAAATGTTAATAAAAATCCACATGTAAATATAGATGTTTGGCATTTTAAGCATCTGGGTTCTGAATTCCTATTTAGGTTGTGGTTTCTACTAAAACGAAGACATGACTTAGGGACTATTTCATCATACATCACATGAGAAATCCAATGGTATAGGCCATGTGATTGATTCTAACCAATTAAATAATTCGACCTTAATGGTAAAATAAGGAAATGTCTATTTCATATATGCCAGAAGAGAAGACCTTTCTCTCTTCTAACTGAGCAGCATGATGTAAAGTCATGGCTATATCATCTGGTTTTTTTTTTTAGTCGTGGCCGAGATGTAAAGCCACAGCACTTCTTGTAACTTTTGGCTGACATGAAGGCTGTTTCTATTTCTCTCTTCTGAGTTTAACCATGAAAATGTAATGTGCATCTTCTCTCTCTGCTCTTCCTGGCTAAGTCCAGCAATCTTCTTATGCTTTCTACAGTTTGGGCAATACTGCCATGTCTGTAGGATCCTGAAACCAAAATAAAATTTCATTGGATAATGTCTGTGCTCTTCATGTTATTTCTGGCTCCACGACTGTGCTCTTCCTTCATTCTCTTCATTCATTTTGTATGTGAATTATCACATATATATATGTTATGGCAAAAAATATTCCTCAGTCCCTAACGTTATAAAATTCACTCCCTAACTTTGACCGATTAATTTCTAATTTTATTAACCTGTGTTAAACTTTTTATAATTTTTTTATCTACCCTTAGGTGCGCTCAGAGCTAAACTTGCTAAACATGACCATGGAAAAATAGCTAGCTAGCAGTTTAGACAGCAGAGCAATGCCCGTATATTTTCTTATTGAGTACAAAATTTGATGAATAATCACAATCCTGACCACAAGGAAAGTTCTATTTCAAGAATGTCAGGGTGTTACATGATGTTACATGATGTATTTACACTCTTCAGATAAACTTCGGGATCCCTCATGTAGGGTTGACCCCAAATTTCTCTCTCGCAGAATGTCTTAATGTAGATGTTTTTAGAAACGGAACTCTGAAGTTTTATTGAGTCTTGACCTCTCATGCACTACTAGAATATTAAGATGCGTGTCCAGTTTTAATTTTTTAACTTAACACATGCACACCCACACCCACATATATATATATATATATATATATATACAGTGGAATCTCGATCTATCATTTTTCAAGGGACCGACTGAAATGAACGATAGATGCGGAAACATAACAAAGCAATATGATCTTTGGGACTGGATAAAATGAACGACACATATGGAAAAACGATGGGTCCGAAAACGATCGATCAAGATTCCACTGTATATATATATATATGTATAAAAATATATATATATTGTTTATGCAAATATAAATTTGCATATCAGAGGTAAACAAAAAAAGTTGAAAAAATACTACTGTTAATTTTTTTTATCTTAACTGTGATACAGAAAGAACAAAAGGGATTAAATCTGGATGGGTAACACATGTACTGTATAGCAAGAATGTGACCATCCATGAAGACATCTTAATGAAATTTTGCTTTATAAATAAATTGCTTGGAAAAATCATTCATCAAAACCTTTCACTACAATAAAGGTTATTAACATTGATGATGATTGATAAATGTCATGCAAACAGTTATGATTACTAGTTATTCACAGTTGAGGGTTTTCAATACTAACAAATTCATATTCTGTGCAATCAAAAATACAGCCAAAGGATGAAAATTCATTCAATCTGTATGCAGTAAACATTACTGTTAAGTGAATTATTTATATATTGATTTCTTTGGTTTTGTTTCAAATACTTAAACAATTTAAATTATGCAAAATATGGGTTTTTTTTGGGGGGGGGGGAATCCTTATGCTTTGTGTTTTTCACGTTATATTAGTACGATCTCCATACATTTTTTTATTATATAAGGAATGCATTTTGAATGAATGTTTAAAGCAGGGATTCCCAACCTTTTTACGCTTGCGGCACCTTTAGGAATCGGATTAGAAACTTTTGGCACACATGCTAGAATTTTAGTTTTTTAAAATTTTTAAATATTAAATCAAAGTGGAATATATATAAGAAACATGCTAAATTTAAGTTCAAATAAATATTTACTCCAGTGCTAGTTTATTCATTTAAGGAAAAGTATATCTATATAATCCACCTCGGCCCCCTCCTCTTTCGAGTATCGGCCATGAAACACTTGAAGACCAGTCACTACGTAGCAAAAACCTGAATATGCAGTAGAGGGTTAATTTCCCAAGTTCGGATGCATTTTCAATTGCTGTGGGGCTGAAGGCTGCCGGATATACAGTACAGATCTGCAATCCACCCAAGGCACCCCCAGCCCCTTAAGGGAAGGTATAAGTAACAAACATCGGAATAACATATATTAATTCCGTTTCAAAAATAGCCATGGGATTGAGTATAGTAATACACAAGAGCAGTGGTGCTCAAACTTTATTCCACTGCAACCCCTATTCTTTAAATAAAAAATCACGCAATTTCAATCACCCCTGAATGAAAATTTTTTTAGTAGTAGTATTTTTTTTTAAATTTGGAAAACGTTCAACAACCAAAAAAATAGAAAGAGATATAGCAAAATTTTGACAAACTATTTTAAAAATCAATAAACTGTAGATTTTGAGTATATCTCTACTTTGCATGATAACAATTAAAAAAAATGCCTCGCTTACCTATGGTGTAACCTGAACCCGAATATCCTTCTAGGGAACAGAACTTCCCCTGATTTTCAGGGACATTGCATGTAATATGCATGTAATGTGCTTTAAGTATTAAAATACTAAAAGTGATTTGGCTTCATTCTTGTTATCAGTGATGAATGTTTGTCATACATTAAAGTAATGCATGAGTATTGATTTATTTTCTGTTTTAGTTATGAATAACAGTGATTCAGAAACTTAGAAATCTTGAATATTTCATGGAAGAGAAATGTTTTGCCACTCCCACCCCTGTTTTCAGATCTCCGTTCTTTCACCAATTAATAAACTAGAGTAATTATAAGCAATTTTGACAGCTTGGTGAGACCACATTATTTTTAGCATACAGTCGTAGTTTAGCTGTAGATCATAGTTTTGAAATCAATCATGGACCTGAGCATATAACAGTATTTTTCTTGATATTAGTACTTTTACACATAAAAAAAGGATTCAGTTTTTAACTGATGTTAAATCATCATGATGAATATACTTATAGGAGGACTTGAGGCCCACCCAAAATCTGGGGTTCTATGCCCAAGCCATGTAGCCCTGTGGGTATTTTGATTACATTTGGGTAAATTTTAAACCACCTTATCTAAGCTGTCTGAAAGCTGTTTATGGAACACTACATTTTTATTATTAAATGATTTCTTATAAAATGTTACACATCTTGTTCACTGAATTATTTCTAAAAAAATTTAGGACTATTACTACAGTTTGCTATTAGAGACTCAGTGAAATAAAGTTTTGGTCCATTCATTTGTGAAAATAATTTATATCTGTATGATTTATTGGCAATGCAAGATTATATTAATGAAATCTCAATAGTTTTAGAAACAACTGTGTAGTTAATATGGTAAAGTACACTATCTACCAATAAGTATTTGGACACCTATACAAATGACAATATCTGCAATCTTGATGTATGTCATGTCCTCTGCCATTAAATATCGTGTAGGAAACAACATTGGCATTAGTCTGGGACCCTTGGTCCCAATTCATGGTAAGCTCAACACCAATGCCTACTGTACTATTTTGGATAACAGTGTGCTTCCTACGTTGTAGCAGTTTTCTGGGTTGGACCCAGAAAACTGCTTCTTACTACTTGTTACTTCCAGGATGACAATGCCAGCTGTCATGTTACAAGGTTCACCATGGATTGGTATGGCGACAATGAGGTTAACTGAATGGACTGACATGCCCAGAGCCTAGACTTGAACCCTATCGAGAACCTCTGGGACGAGTTGGATTGCCGAATTATGGGGTGCAACAACTGTCTAAAATTGGTGAAGGAACTTGCATGTCTTCTCCAAGCTGAGTGGAAGAAATTCCCACTAGCTGTCATACAAGGACTAGTGGAAAGCATGCGCTAGAGGGTTAAGGATGTAATTGCCTCTCGTGGAGGCTCTACCAACTATTGAATATGAATAAATTTTGTTTTCCTTTTCTATCACAGGTGTCCAAATACTTATTGGTAGATAGTGTATAAATTATTGTAAAATTTGACGTAATTAGGCATTTTAAAAATTCGGATCCTCTGTAAGTTACTTATAGCTCAATTTAGCTTTTATCCTTCAAACGTTATTTTCAAAAATAATATTTCTGTTGTATTATATAATTATGTTTAAGTTCTGTGTATATTTGTCATAATTATATTCATGTGCAAGTCAAAATATCATGCATCACCTTGAAGCTCCCCATTTTTTAATTCCAAAAGTATATTTCTATATGGTTAAATTTGAACCGTACATACACACACAGCTTTGTATAGAATGTGGCTATAAGAGCTGAGGCCACACTCTGAATTTACCGAGGTTCAAGTTCTTTAACACTCAAGTCATCATCCAAGTTTTCATTTGCATCCATTTGAGCTCTTAATTGCTTCAAAAGGTAAAAGTAATAATTCATTATAAGCTTTGAGGAAAATCCATGTTTGCTGTTTATTTCAGTAAAATCTGTTAAAACAACCATGAACCTCAATGTAAATGGCAAATAACAGTTAATCAGTTCTTGAAGTACCTCTATATTTGCTGTCAAATAATGGCTTTGCCTGTATAGTTTTCTTAATGAAGAGTGCTATGCTACACCTGGAAATTCACAATTAAACTCAACTAGAAATATTTGATTTGAGAAAATAGATTACTAAATATCAGAGAATTCTCCTGTATGATTGAGAATTCTCCTGCAAAATTATAGTATAGATGCCTAAAGTCTGTATTTATACTATAATTTTGCTTGTATAATTTGTAGCATATTTATTAGTTTGAAATTTTATACATCAGAAGAAAAAAAGTAGAATATTTGAGTTTTTTTTTATTCAAATGATTAAAATTACTTATTTTTATGATTAAGTACATGAGGAATAACACACACAAGAAGACAAAAACTTTCACAACTGAGTTATGTAGCATTTGATTTTAATACAAGACTGAGATAATATAAATAGTTTTTAACTATGATATACATATAATGAAGGTGAATGAAAACAATAATTTACAAAGAAAGTTTTTTGACAATATGAGTAAAATGTCTTGAAATAAAGCTAGAGTCAAATATGTCATGAATATATTAAATACTAGACCAGAAAAGAGAAACATTTAAAATACACAAAATGAAATAAATTCAAGTTTTAATTAACTTAAGAATATGTAAGATACCTTATAAAGTTGAAATAGCAATATATATTAAAATAGTACCAATGGTACGCCCTCTTCTTTTTACAAAGGTCACATTAAAATAAATCATCCAGTAACTTTTCTTGACAAACTATCTTCACAAACATGCCAAATCCTTGATATTTTTCCAACAAATCTTATCACAGGTATTGCAGGGCATAATATGCTCAGCTGTGCAAAACTTTAATGGCTAAGCTTATTTTTGTAAAAAAAAAAAAAAGGTCAGGTATTACCAGTTTAAATATTTATTTAAAGTTTACTTGTATTATTCTGCTGCAAACACAAAAATACCATAGTTTAACATCTAAAAAATAAAATTTTTGATCTATGCAGATCAGTAAAATAATCTTTATTCATATGTAGGTGCATGAGTAATTATTTAATTTATTATCTTACAAAAGTTTACAGTATAGCACATTTGCAGCTGATGCTCTCTGCTTCTCTTTATAACTGTATTTTTAAGAAAATCAATAGAATATTTATTTAACGTCAGAAAAAAAAATCAATACTTTTAATTTTTGTTTCAGCGGGAATATATTGTAAAATGAAAAACTTCTGAGGAAATTCTTATACATTAAAAATTGAAATAATAAATGCCATTATTTTCAATAGTGCTGATATGGTTTACAATTATTTGCTTAGCCAAGAAAGTTCTAACATTATTCAACAACAATAAAATTACAAACAACATCTCATTTATAGGAAAATACTCTCCAAAACTATACATATCAACTATTTTCAACATTCAAATGCATATTCTGATTGCACGATTCAATCATAATTTATAGGAATAAATATAAAAGTGATCACATATAGTACAATTTAGTAATTATGGTCCAGAGATAGCAAGCAAGGCTGTCAACATGTGAAACAGATACAATCAAGAACTTACAGAAATCCATTAATTTAACAATATTAACAAAACAAAATAGATTTCAATTCTGTATCCCTATTCTGGAAACTTCAGTAATGAATCAATATACATTATATATTATCAAATAACATAGCAATAATAGCATATTAAATGAAGCAAATAAGGCACATCTGTTCCAGAGAAAACATGAAAGCTTACTCAAATTTCTATCAAACTGCTAAAGCTACCAATGCAAAAAGAAAAATTTTTTAAAACTCAGATCATAAATGATGATATTAAAATTATTTATATTATAAATTAAATTGGCTTTATCATTTTAGTTTTAATCAAATAAATCAGAACTGTATTCTAGAAACATATATATAAACACAATCAAATTTTTTTTATTTACCTTTTTTTCAGCATTAAAAGATTTTAGAATTAAATGAAAAGTAAAATTAGCTAGTCATGAACAGTCATGTGAAAATACATTATACATATGTGTATAATTCAAAGCTTGCTTGAATAGATAACTATAGATCTAGATATACAAATATATATTCAATTATATTTATATATATACATAAAAAAAATTAAAACTTTCTATGACCAACTAAAAAAGATAAAATTTTAATTCATTCATGCATAACAATGTTCTATAAAAGTTTGGGTTCCATCTTTTAGTTTAGATATGCACATAAATTTTACATACATATTAAACATTAAAAAAAACATGAAATATGTAATAGATTTTGTTTCTCTCTTTCATTTAAGGTAACAACAGACAACATACTAATAGACACAATATACTAATATTACTAAGTACAACAGGTCTTATATATAAGCCATAAAAATTATTTCAAGTCAAAATGGAAAGAATATAATTAATCTTATCATAAGATATTGTGCAATTCTGCTAATAAATTCAGATGTAGTAACACTTTCTTATGACCTTCATTGATGCAAAAAGAGTATGGAATTCAGAAAATTTGTTAAATATTTCCTTTTAACCATGGAAATCAAATTACAAATACACACAATTTGGTAAATATTTCAAAGAAATATTCATCTGCATTCACTGAAATGATGATGAAACAGATCAAAAAAAATTTCTTCAGTCATTTTACAGACTTATAGCAGTAATTTTGAGAATTTCTGCAATATTATTGCATATTTTTTTTCTCTTGTGCATAAATTGGCTTCAAGTTATTCTTAATCTCCCTTTCCCTACATTTCTAGTGATTATTTCATAAAAAGCACATAACAATTACAATACTCATTTTCAATTTATGTTACGCTTAAAATGTAATATTTCTTTATTAAAATGTAAGACAGTTAATTACTGCCAGTAACTGTAAGGAAATGAAGGGATTTGTAAGAGTATTCCGAGTAATTTTGCCTTCATATTTTGAAACTGTTCAATTAAAGTCATACTAACGCATCAAACTTTACTTGTGTCAGACTATGTACTTTCTCTTGATAAAAAGTTATATGTAGAACATTGCTTAGTAAAATAGCATTAAATTATTTCTATTTATTTACTGATCTGTAGATCTTGCTATCTGAATATTACTATAGTATAAAAACCATCATATTTCTCAATTGAAAATCTATTGAAATACACACTTTGCCATTATTTACACTTTTGTTAAGCACTTATAACACTGGAAACCTACAGTTAGAATTCTGCATTTATTTTCAACCTGTTCGTACCATAATGCCAATCATGTATACAAAACAGTCTCTATAATTCCTTCGCATTATACAGAATGCAGAAACTGATGTTTAAAACCATATTTGAGTTTGAAAACTAAATATCACAAAGCTTAAAAACAAGGATCATAAATACAAGTTCCAAATTAGATAGATACCATGTAACCTTTTATCAGAACAATTTACTTTTATATCAACAGATATGAGAATTCAACAAATGATCAGTATCTCACAAGTACAACTTCCTATGTACAATACATATATCTGTCCCTGCATGAAATATATAATAATGTAAACTGTGAAATAATACTGAAAATAAGAGACTTATAGAAGCAAAAATTATATAAGCTGAATTTTCAATTTCTCATTTAATGTTTTTTTTTTTAATGACATTTAAAGTAGCATGCATTAGAGAAAAATTCATATTAGTTTGATATCATGTTATCAGGCATTCAATTCTACTGACTGACACATACCAGGGTCACAAATAATCAATTTCTGCTCATGATAGTAATATTTTTCTTAATACATAAAGATACATAAATATTTCAATTTGAATATTTACAAACACTACATAGTAAATGCTTAAAACACATTTCAGCATTATAGCTCAATAATAAAACAATGTTAGTGAGGTCCTTTGGAAAGCATAGAAAAGAAAGTATAGGGTTGTTGCTAAAATTACAACCCTGTTTCACCCCCCCCCTCTCCAATTACAACTCTATATGTATCAGTTTACTATTAAAATATGTTTATATGACAAAAGTAACATTTTTCTTATCAGTCTTGAATGAGAATCTTTTGAAAACTCTTCAGTGTTACACATATAAAAACCGTAGAAAATGATTTTGCAGAGTTTCCAGACTATTATTTAAGCAATTATAGATATTTAAAAAATGAATTAATTGAAAAACAAACTGCTTTGTGCATAAAGTAGTTTAAAAGTACACATTAGAGGGTTCAATATCTTAAAACTTTTTAATGATGCTAATGTTCCAGTGCCAATGACACTTACAAAATTTTAAATCCTTAAATTTGATTCCATTACACATTTAATGAAATATTATGAGAAATCACATTAACTTCGAAAAAATTGTTATCTATCTCTCAAAAGCTGTATATGTAGAAAAAACTTCAAGTAGCAATATATAAGTACAAAAGGAAGAACACATTTGTTATGTGCTAGAGGCATATAATACAGATGTCCTCAAATAGATATATCTAGTTTTTCATTAAGAGGTATTTTTATCACTACAGAATGAATAATGTTGCATTAAAAAGCAAATCAACATAGATGAGATCAAAAAATATGAAAAAAGCTGAACTAGAATTAAGTATATTTCCTAAGTATATGTAGCCTACTATCTTATATATATATTATAAATGAAGAAACCAACACACATTTTTGGGGCAAAATAGAAAATTTAAATTAGTAAAATTAATGTTACATAATTATATCAATGATGCAGCCAGGTTTCGGATGTGGAGAAGGTTTTGAACTTGATTTATACCAAAACTACTGCAAATAATGAAACATCAATGCTTTACTATAGATCAATATTCTAAAATAAACTCTTGATTAATTGCTAATTACATGTTTTTATATTTGAGAACATCTGACATTATATACATATGGCAGTGAGATAAAATATTTACTGGTTTATTTTAAAGCAGATAGCTTGTGTCAATTCAGTTGAATTACAAATAGAACTTTATGAACAGCACTATTTGCATTCAACACATTTCTTTTTCAAAACAAACTGATTTTATACTATATGCAGTTTAATATAAACTAACATTCTGTAACTTGATTTATGACTATGTCTAATATAAAACCTCTACAGCTCAATTCAATGAAATCAAAGACAAGAAATGAATTGCATATATCAGCTTCATTTTATACAGTGAAAATAAAAACTTTAATGTATAAATGCTTTTGCTATTTGTAAACATGTTTGAAACTCAGGTAGGTTGGCAGTGAAATATTGGATGATGACATATGTGTGTTTATGAACAACTGGATGGTGTGAAATGTGTAACAGTTTCAGAGATAGACAGATTCCTTCTGATAAGTTGCTGCATTATTTTGTAGTTTTCTCAGTTTCTTGTATGGGTTTGCATCTGAAGAAAATGTTTATTTTCTATGATATTCAAAGCTTAATTACAGAATGTGATAGACTCCTCAATTTAAAGCACTAAAAGTATTCATCATTCACTCACTCACACACACGCACACATATTTATATTCATATGCATAAGACAACTATTCTTAATGAATAAAAATGCTATGATTCTTTTGTTGCTACCATGACAAAATTTGTTTTTTAATTCATATGATGTAATTAAATGAATTGGATCAATATATTAATACATAGAAGAAAATGAAATTAGTAAATTTCCTCTGATACTTAATAATATCAATTTTTTAGCTATGAATTTAATTTATTATATATGATTATTTCAATAATTTCTAAAAATATTTCTTTTCAGCAAATCAGAAACAGCTTTTAAATTTTAATAGCTCTGAAAGATTAAACCTGTTTTCACACTTATTCTAATGAATTTCAATAAATAACAGAAAGAATGAAATTAGGACAGCTCTAATTCCATTTACAGATGTTGAATACCAAATTGATAAAAAAATATTGTTGAGTCAAATGAGATTCTCATAAAATGCTGTAACAAAGTTAAAAACTATTTTGAAATACACAGTACCATTCAAATCCTAAGTTTCATAAGAGAGAGATTTTAAACACATTCGAAAAAGTATTCAATTCATTTTCAAAACGTAGCAAACATCAATCCCCTAGATACCCATCACATGTAACTAATATTACTATATATCTTCATTACTAATCACAAGCAAAATTTCCCATCAATTCATAATTTTGCATTTACAATGGCTTTACAACTACATACAAAATTAAAGGGCTTTCAAAAACTAAATATAAAATAAAGTATAAAACAAAACTTATAATAAATACAAAAACAGGTTATAAAATAAACATTAGATCTTTGAAATAATGAAACATTCATAAAATAATGCAGTGTATTAGAATTTCAACTATACTTACTATAAATACTTTAAAATATTCTCTCATAAACAAATGAATATACTACAAAGAATTTTTGAAGAATAACAGTTGTGTCATAGCATATTTATGTTCAGGAGAATAAATTAAGAATGATAATAGACACAAAAGACTTCAATTGTACAAGGGGCAAAAGTTTAATCAAAATTAACAGTCGTGGCTAATTGTACTTAAATGATTTAATAAGACTAAAAGGCTAAAACTTTGTTGCGTGTGAACTTTAAAATGATTTTGAAAGAAAAAGGGATTAACATAGCAAAAATTTTGAACATAATATATAATAGAAATTCTAAAGAAAATATACATTTTTCAAAGTAACAAAGACAAACAGCTAGTTATATTAAAAATTAGTTGCTAATAATGTGTAAACAATGTCAGAAATAACAAAGACATTACATATTCAAATTTCTCTCATATACAAAACATTATTTGAAAAGCTTGTCTAATTAACACACATGCCACCTGAAATAATGTCAAAAAAGTTAAAATGAAAAAGACTAAACACATTTTTTACTCAAAAATTGCTATCATGGCTCGATAGGTGCCTCCAGCATAGACATTAAAAAGTTATCGATTGGAGTATCACCAATAAGTTTAAAGAAGAAAAGATGTTCCAAACATTTAAGTCCAATGCTTCTTAAAGCTGGAAGGCGAAGCAAAAGTTTTGCAAATCGTCCAGGCTGATCTGGGTAATGTTGCTTACAATAATCCTCCAAAGATGCATACACTTTTTCTCTCAGATTTTCAATCTGTTGAGCACATTTTAAACCTTTTACCTCTGTAAGGAAGAAAACTGAAAGTTAATACAAGATTTTAAAGTTTCTTCGAAGCTTTCCAAAACATAAATCGAATAGCACTCTTAAAAATAATATTACGTATAAATAAAAATATACACTTAAATTACTATGAAATGCACTTCAAAAAAATTATATTTTTTGTATACACAAGAGATGTTCAAAACACCTAACACTCACACACATATTTATAGAGAATGAATGAAATTGAAGAAACAAAATTAGTAATGTTGTAATTAGAAGTACTTAATTAAACATAAATTAGCAGAAAATTTTAGTATATTTATTACTATGTTCCAATAACTGCATTCTCAGTCACTTAAAATTAATCAATAATGAAGGCTTTTCAGCTAAGTCTGACTAGTATTGTCCGTCTTTTTAAAACTGTATTAAATTTCTTCAATATATGACTGAAAGAGTCCCCCCCTCCCCAAATTACTAACATTCCATCATAACTTCTGAATGCAAATCAAAAGGAAGGAGCTTAATATACATACCTGGATTGAAAAGAACAATTGCTCTCAAACATCCAAGCTCAGTTTTGTCCATTTTCATTTCTCTCATTTTCGCCACAAGTTCTGTAAGGACTCTGTCAAAAATTGTACCAACGCCAGCACTGTGGGCACTATTTCTGTGAACAACCAGCCCAGTAGCAAGGACTATTCCATCTTTCACTCCAACAGATCGATGGGAAAAAGCCGCAATTAACAGTTCATTCCAACCTAAATTTAAGAAAGTAACCATAACTACAGGAAGAAATGCAAGTTAACTTATTCATAAGAAGAGTTTGCAATTTAATACAGTCCTAGTATGCAAAAGCTATTCTAATGTGTTCATTTTGAAATAACAGCTTCATTTCATTGGTGTGTAGAGGGCTTTATTAATTATTTTCATCCTTTAGAAAATTGCAACTTTTGGCCTTACTACAATTTTACACAACCTTTTCTTTTCACCCCCTCTTTTCCACATTATAATTTTTATACTACTATGGGATAATTTTTTGACTATCAAATTTAATATTTTGATCAATATTGTAAACAATTTCAGCCCCCTTTTAACTATTTAGGTAGAGTATCTGAGAAAAATTTTCACATTCCAAATGAAATACATATACTTCCTAAAGAAATTATATTCAGTGCTATAAAATTAACAATTATATATCAAACTAATATATAAAAGCGTACTATGATGGGAAGCTGTAGATCAAAATTCCTTTCCAACACGTTCTATCATAACAGATAGAATGCAATAGAAAAGAAAGGAATCACTTAAATATGCTTGACCAGTTTACACGAAATATGGGAGGAAAAATCTACTACATTAGTGTTGCAAATATATTTTGACATAAAGGCATACATTAACTAAAGAATGTTTGTCGTATATGAATGAGAGATAGAAAGACAGATTCAAAGTCGAAACCGAAAAGTGAACTTGTCTGAACGCTATAACACCATTATTTGGGGGTAGTATTTAACACTGTATGATTTTGATTTCCAATGAACACTTTGGAGCTTTCACAGACTGCCTGTACTTCTTCCATCGTCCCAATCTATATATATAAAACAGTTCCGTAACTGACTGACAGACAACGCACAAACCAAAACCGCTGGACATAAAGGGCTGAAATTTTGCATGGCGATTCTTCTTACAGTGTAGGAGTGCAGTAAGAGAGATTTTGAAAAATTCTTCTTAGATTTTTTTAAATTAAATTTTTAAGCTGTTTTTGTAATATTCTTTAAAGTTTGCATTTAAAATAATAATCCGAGGGTTATAAAATTTATATCACGAGAAAGATCATAAAAAATCCTTCAAAATGAAATCTTTTTCGAATCTTTACCTCCATTTTCTGATTTTTGGTGAATTTTTAAAGATTAATGTTTAGAATTTAATTTGTTAAACGCTGATCACGTGGTTTCTTTTCTTTTAATTTTACGTCACGTGTGCATAACAACGAAATAGACAAAAAAAGATTTTTCTTGCTGATGCGGAAGACGATTGGACATTAACCCAAAAAATATTAACATGCAGTAAAAGAAATGTTCCTCAAACAGTACTATATTAAGTGTGCTATATTATTTAGTATATTCTATTAGATTTAATTTGAATAGTTTCTTCTACATTATTTTGTGTATAAAAATATCCGTTACAATTTTTTTATAAATATATTTTTTCGTTTTTTTTTTCATCAATTGCATACATTGATCGTTGCATTTATTATAAATATATTTATACATATTTTTGGCATTAGTTGCATACATTGACCGTTGTATTTAATTTGAATGTACTCCTTACGGGTTTTCAGCTAGTTTATTATAAATAATGGATTCTTTCGGCTCTTTCTCAGCTTCCGTATAATACCAACTGCTCGCCAAGCTTGGCACCTTAGTGCCGCCCAGTGGCGCCGGAAGAGTCAAATATAGAGGGGGGCAAAGTAAAACAGATTAAAACTTTTACACCTTTATTATTAAAAATATATATACGGTTATAAAAAATAAACTTTTATGTTATTTTTCTAATCGGAGAAAAGTAATGAGAGATTTCTTCTGTTTTGAGAAAATCTATTAATTACTTTTTCAATAAATGTGTCTTTATTTTTACTCACAGATTCTCTGTGAACGCTAAGCATACAGAGACCAGAAAGTCTCTCTTGAGACATGGTTGATCTCAACCAGGTTTTTACCCGTCGGAGCGTACTAAAATATCTTTCAATTGTTGTTCAATTGAAAGATCTTTTAGCACGCTCTATTTGCACCTTCTATTGTTCAACTGTCCCGTGGGGCACGTTCTGGACGTTACACCTTACAATTCAAATTTGTAAACACTTATGAAATGTCTTAAAGGCCCTATCACACGTCAACGTGTACGCGTTTCAAATGCATCGGATTCAATATTCCCTTTCGCGATGCAAAAACATTGTGTAGGGTTGCTTTTGAATCGCAAAAGCAAACGTCTGGCATTGGCGTTTAAACGCACTTACGTACCTGAAATTGGCGATTAATCGCTCCTGCGTATATGGAATGACATTTATCGCGCTTGCGTTAACGAGTGTGAGGTTACAATTTAGTATTCAGTTTTGTTAGGCTTTATGATTTTAAATGAAAATTCTAATATTTTACGAGCGCTAGCTAGGTAGAAAGAAAAAATTCAATTTTCAAGGGGGGGCAAGTGCCCTCCCTTTCCGGCGCCACTGGTGCCGCCGTTTGTTTACCCCAGCCCACCGCGAGGCAAGTGCTTCAGACTGGTTCTTAACACCGCCTCTTTGCGGCTCTCGTCTGATAACATACAGGACAATATTAACGTAGGATTACGTTCCTCCATAAAGGTCCTCCGTAAAGCAAAATTTCAGATGTCCTGCGTCGCGAGTTATAATTTTGGCAGCGCGCCAAACTCAGTCTGCATCGCTTGGACAAGCAGTAAACAGTTAAACAGAAAAGTACCAAAATGCATCGAAATTTTGACTGACACACACACACACACACACACACACACACATATATATATATATATATATACACATACGTACATATATATAGATACATTTATACATAACACATACATACATACCGGGTGGGCAAAAAATCAGCAGGAACTTGAAAAATTCATAAAATAAAAAAATGTTTGCAGGGTTAGCATCGCTAGGTCACGGGAATTTTTTTTAAGACAGGAAAAAAAACCTCAAATAACAGCCGACAGGTGACGCTGACATACACAGGTCAAAGGGGTGTATCATCCCGGGTGTATCTATCTGGTCCATCCAATCTGTTAGAACTGAAAGATACGATCTGTCGAGAGGTGTCATGTATGTATTCGGACCTGCTGCACTTTGTGTTGCTAGATTTGTGACTCGCCTACAATGTATTATCCCCTGTGGTGGGGGTCATGTGGAACACCTGTTGCTGTAATAAACGATTTAGAAGCATTCTTTTCGTTATTTGCGTATCTTTTTTTGACTTGTGTACGTCAGCGCCATCTGTCGGCTGTTTTTTTAGTTATTATTTTTTTTTTCCTGTCTTAAAAATATTCTCGTGACCTTCTTCTCTAACCCTGCAAACTTTTTTTATTTTGGTTATTTTTCCGGTTCTTATGAATTTTTAAAGTTTCTACGAACTTTTTGCCCACCCGGTATATACATACAAAAGAGGTAAGCAACGATAAGTAATCCTACGTTAATAACCCGCGGTAGTTTCGTTAGAAGAGACTACCTGAAATATATATATTTTTAATTTGTCTTTTATTAATAAAATAAGCGTATTTGGAACTTTGTTAATAAATACAACTTACTCGCAATTTGTCAAGCAGTAAAGCTTTTCTAATATATATGTTGGTCGTAAGCTCCCTGGTCCAGGGCCCGACTTAGCCTAATTGGGGCCCGGGGCAAAAACTTCTTTGGGGCCCCCCTCTGCTTCACTACTTCAGTAATGAAGAACTTAATACTTAATACTAAACTTTCTATTCGATTTGGGGGCCCCCCAATGATGTGGGGGCCCGGGGCAACTGCCCCGTATGCCCCTGCCTTAGTCAGGCTCTGCCCTGGTCTAGAAAATGCTACTCCAGGTCCATTGAACTCTGTCGTATGAGCAAAATGAGTGTCAGCAGCATGCTGATAGGGGTTCCCAAAGAGTCTACAATTTGGGTAGGAGACGCAGGAGCTGCAGAACAGGGATAAAGGGGAAAGACCTTGAGAGAATTCTCAAAGCGCTTACATTTAGTATGGCCACTCAGTAGACGTGCCAGGCCAATCTGATTTGGTCTCCGACCACTATCAACACAACGAATTGCATGACTAGGGTTGACGCGATCAACTCGTATGTAACGGAAGGTGTTCCAAAAATTTTTAACTTGAAACTATTGCTTGTAAACAGCATAATAAATTAATTTTGAAAATTTCTCATTTATTCCGATTGTGAAAAAAAAAAAAAAAAAAGGGTTTAAAAAATTTTATCAATATTCTTGTACGATTTGTACATCTCAGGTTTGAAACAAAACTGTTCATTCACTACAAAATTTTTTTCTCTCACTTCACTTTGAGCGAAAAACATTTAAAAACAATAAACACTGCCAGTGTGCCTAATTTCTATGTGTGTTTTTTGTATTAGGAAGAATAGTTTGCATGATGTCTTTTAAAGATATGTAATATTACGAACGGAATCTGAATCTAAAATTAAATGTCTCTATGAAATGTCTTAGTAATCATACATTTCCACTTAACAATGTCATAATAATTATTATATAAAATTGTTTTTAATTTGATGACTTTTTTTTGTTATCTGAAAATTACAATAATAAACACTAAAACTTTTTAAATAAGAAAAATTCAGTTTTTTAATATTAAATGACAGTCTGTCTCACGCAAAGTTAGTAATTATCAGCAGCAGTAGTTCAACAAACAAAACAAAACAAACAAACAAAAAGTGAGAAAATTAGGCAATTCCGAGGTAAACTTTCGTTAACCTTCCTATTCCCCAGAAACACGGAATTTTCGCTGGTAAAGAGATTCTGGCTGCACCACTACGCAGTAACAAAGTAACGCACTCAGTGATAATATAACATATACACACTAATTCTAATGCTGAATATTATGCACTAAGGATTACACTTTCAGTTACAATTTGCATTTAGAGGTAAGGACAACATACCTGCTTTCAATAAAACCATTTGGTCTTCTATAGGAAGCTCTGTAAAATGTGGGATGTGTTTTGCCCATTCCACAAGTTGATATAACTGCCTATCAGCAGCTTGGCATATATTGATGACTGGGTCTTTTTGAGGGGACATAGGACATTCTTGTTTCACAAACCACTAGTGGAATAGATCAATATGTATGTATAAATAGAGGTACATTTATATACACAGTTACTTTTTTATTTGGTGGTCAATGTTTAAATTGATATATAAACTAAAACATTAAAAATCTAGAAACACTGAGGATGATAGATAATTCAGTACTAGGCAAGCAAAAATTTATTGTCATTATTAGACACCCTAGGTTAATCCAGGAATTTCTACTATATTTGGATAAAACAGAAATCTGTTAAGCACAATTTATTATTTTTATACAAATATAACCATTTTCTCCACATAAAGCAAAATATTTATTTTGGAGGCATACCACATAACATCATTTCAGGATAGTTATGGAGGAAAAAAAATTTCAATACATTGCGATTTTTTTCCCTTCATATTTTACAAGTATTAACAATATAAACATAGTATAACAACATCTTTAATATAAACTGTTATGTAATAAAAAGATTTGCAAGTCACTATAATACGAAACTTACAGTGGCGTCAATATCTTCTGTCTTAGGTTCAACTCTCAACTCTGCTTCCAAAATTCGATCAATTGACATATCATTTTGAGAGCTGCTTGTACTCTCAACCTCATTTTCATTCCTTTCCTTAGTTCGCTGCCGTTCTTCCTGGACAGCTGTAATGAGGATAAAATTCAATGATCTGGATATAAATTTAAAGAACCTAAAAATACGTGAACAAATAATAACATAGGATTGGTTTCCATACTGTACCAAAACTACTTGTACAAAAAATAATGCATCCTGTGCTGATGAGCGTTAAAGTTTCGCATAAAAATTTCCATTTCGCACATGTAAAAATATATACTAACTTTATTGTAGATATAGGCTATACATACTCTATAAAAGTTCTTTCTCTTTCATATATATATATACATATATGAGAGAGAGAGAACTTATTATTTTTAAAGAAATGGGCGAGTCGGTGTGCATATGCACAAGTAATAAACCTTTTACAGCATCTTTTGAAAAAGCAATGAAATAAAATCATAAAAACTGTATAAGTTTTTATCAATCAGCTAGGCCAAATACTGGTATAGCCAAATAATGGTATCAGAAATAAGTACCTCCGGTGAGGGTAATTATAGTCCATATCGTGACAGAATAATTCTTTTATAACTAGTTAAATTTCTTATGGGAGATATCGAACAAAATTGTGTTTGAAAATAATGAACATCAATCGAATGAAAGCAATTTTTTTCGAATTATCGAGAATTTAGAAACTTAGAAAGCTTAATTTTATGTTTTGATTAATATAGGACCGTATTAACAACTATACACATTTACAGATGTAAATTGTGAAATTATTCCTAAAGTGAAACATGAATTCTACAAGTTTGAACAAAAATAACAACATATGTAAACAGTAGAATTCAGTCCAAAGTTTTTTTCTCTTTTTAAAATAATATTTTACCAACATTTACTGGAGCTAATTCGCCATACAGTAACAGATAATGACGTGTGAACTGCATTGCTGTACACTGAACTTGCAACTCTAAGAAAGAGTTGTTAAGTTGGCGCAATCTCAGCTGCGTATGCAAATATGATGCACGCAATACAGAATGAAATGTAATCCAGCAGATTTTAAAGGCTTTATAAAGCAAATTCCAAACACTGTCAGTGAATTCGGTTGGCATTGCCTGCTTGTAGGTAAACATGGCTCGTCGCAAAACAAGAGGAGTTTGAGAGAGAAAGAATGATTTTGTCGTATTGTTATACTCCTGCACGCGTAGGGCGAAATTCAAACACAATTATGCGTACTTGGAGACAATGGACACAAGAAGGTTCTAGACATGGTCGTGAGAGAACTGAGCACATACGACTGTGTCAGAATGAGAAGACAGACACTTGCTACGCCTGGAGGTGACAAATCGTAAATCAAGATCCACAACGTAAGTACAACAATGGAGGATAGTGACACATCAGGCATTGCCTGCCAACACTGTTCGCCGACTAATGTTGCTGTGAAGGTTCGTAGATCGGTGTCCGTTACTGCGACTTAATTCACGTCAGAGCTTCAATGGTGCCAATAGTTAAGACACTGAATGCTAAATGGAAGCGAATTATGTTTTCTGAAGAGTCTAGATTCAGTCTTAAGAACCATGATGGTAAGATTCTTGTTCGCAGTTACAATAGAGAACGGAATCTGGAAGAGGACATTATAGAGCGCCTTATTTGTCCAACACCAAGTGTAATAATTTGAGGTGCAATTTCATTCCATTCACGCTTTTGTCTTATACGGAACGCAGGTACGATGTACAGTCTGTAGTGCATCACAGATGTCTTGAAACCAGATGCCCTACCACTCTTACAGATCCTCCCAGGATGTATCATTCAACAGGACAGTGCTCGTCGCCATGTCGCCCGACGTTTCTTCTGTGACTAACAAGTACCACTTCTGCCTTGACATGCTCGGTCGTCTGATTTGTCCCCATAGAACACGGGTGGCTATGATTGCTCGAAAATTGGCCCGCATGTCATTATCAGCAATTACAACTGCAGAATTGAAGATGCGTGTTGAATATGCCCAGTACGACATTTCAAAAACAGTCATCCAGCAAATTCATCACCCAGTGTGCGAGTTATATTTGCTAAAGTTGAACATACGAATTACTGATTTTAGCACGCTCCTTTTGACTTACAAATCTGATATATCAATCATTTATACATTGTACCACATGTCATCGCTCAAATAAATTTGAATGTGTAACTAAAATCTTTGTTAGTGTTGCAATTTCACTGAACAACAATGTATTTTCGACAAAAAACTCGTTTTTAAAATGATACAAATATGCAATACTTAAATAACATTTAGAAACTAATGAAACAGGAAGTTTTATTACCAAATTTTAATCCAGTAAATATCAGTAGGTTTTGTACGGTTGATGATGAATAAGATGAAGAAAAATTACCTTCTCGCTTCATTCCCATCGTTAGACATTTTTGATAACGGCAATACTGGCATCTATTTCTTTGCCTTTTATCAATAATGCAGTTGCGCTCTTCTCTGCATGCGTATGATAAGTCTTTCCGAACTGTTCTTTTGAAGAAACCTTTACATCCCTCACAACTAGAAAAAAAAGTAATTTCAAGAATTAGCCTCATTCACGAATGCATATAAGCTCCCTTCCACACACACACATATATATATTGATTGATTGATTGAAAACAAATCCTATAAAAACAATACACATTTATTCATTACAACAGCATCTACTACAAGATAAAGTTTGAAGAAGTAAATAAATACTTGCATAGGAAGGCACAGCACTTAAAAGAAAAGGTTTAGGTTAAAAGAAAAATGTGAACATGTTGATACTGCAGACCAACACATGAAAACAAATCCACATCAAGAAACCAGAGAAACGAAAATTGCTTAGCTGTTCGAGAGCGTGTCAACTTTTCGCTACACGAGGGCTAAATCAGACCGGGCCCTACAGTTTAAAGTTGATTCCGAACGACTGCAAACATCCATGCCAACCGTGGGATTCGAACCCACAGGTTCTAAATTGAATGCCAGCGCCCTATCCAGCGGCTATCGCTCAACTGAAATATTGTTGAATGATGATGCCTTTTTATCCACATTGCCGATATTATCATTAACCGAAGATTGCTTCTAAAAGTTGTGATCTTCAAGATCGCCACAACTTGGCACCAGGGCCCGATTATGAACGCTGGGGGCCCCTGGGCAGATGCTATTTGGGGGCCCCCCTTACGGACATGAATGCTGGCCCCCCCCCCCCTTACGAACATTTATAAAAATAAAAACTATCCATGGGCTATACATACTATTAGAAGTACTAGGTGCATACACCAAGGGGGTTTGGGGGCCCCCTAGCATCAGGGGGCCCTGGGCAAAGTCCCGATTTGCCCATGCGATAAAAAGGCCCTGCTTGGCACTGGACAATCCTTCAAAATTGGAGTTTGGAATACAATCGAAAGAACAGAAGAAACACGTTACTTGCATGCTTCTCGCCCAATCACACAGAAAATAAGGCGATGCCACTCTTAAGAAGAGAAGCGAAAGAGATAAAACATGAAGTACGCTGAAAATACTTCATCAACATTGCTTATACATTCATTTTATAAAATTAGATTATTGTAACTCAAAATATAATACTTTTAGCGTAATATATGTAGATAAAAACGCATAGTTTTAAGTTTTACTGTTATATTTAATAATGCATTAATATTTATTAAATTTATTTGACTCGAAATAATGTATAGCTTAAAATTATTTTATTAATGTGCTAATTAAAATTAGAATAATATTTACTAACTTAAACTATTAAAATTATATTCCTATTTAGTTACCATATCATCTATTGAACTAATTTTATAAATAAAAGTATTTATAATATTATTACTTATCTATGGTACAAAAACTAACTAAAATTTGTATTCTAATGAGAGCAATATTAGTTTGTGAATCTAAAACTACCAATTATGTTGTTTATAAAGCTATCATACATAGGCACATCATACAATTCTCACAATGCTTCGTTCAATGATAAGGTTGGCACTGTTGACAAAGAGATATTATCATTAAACTGGTTATATCCGATCTTCTTGTTTCGGTTTATCTTCATGTCTTGGTTTTCAACTTCAAAATTTTCAATGATTCTTTTTACAAACGAAATGTTGCAATCGGCGGCTTATTATTCAAGTATTTATAGAAAACTACAATTCTCCATATTTTTTTTTATGTAATAGTAATCATAGAATTATTTTTATTTAATATATATCATACACACACGTGCACTCACACAAGTTATATGCAAAAATGGACCATTTGGGATAGGAGGAGTAATAGTATTTCCAGGAGGTCGTGGAAAAATTCTGAGACAAGAGATTGGTTAAGCAGAAAATTTCCCATAACCAGGTACTTCTAATGGTGCATATACATTGGTGCAGAGTTCTCTGCCCGTGCCTTGGGGAATCCAGTGATTTATGTTCACTCTGTACTCTGTACTATGCGTGGATCGCCTCCTCTGGCGGTCCATCAAAGAAAGGGGGGGGGGGGGGGGGTCAGCGGGTCAAATGGTGTCGAGCGGGGTCGGGGGAGACACCACATCAAAGAAACCTTGCGGGCGGGAATGGGGGTGGTTCTAAATACCGTGTCTAATGTTACCGTGACTAATGTGATGACAGGAGTCGGGGGTCTGGAGGCAGAGAACTCTGCACCAATCTATATGCACTATAAGCGATAAGCGATGTCACGCCAAGAAAGAAAATTGGTTCCATTTAAAATGAGAAAACGCTGTAATTTCGTAAATCAGAAAGCAAGGCATAGTTAAAAAGCTATCGTAAAATAAAATACTATTTAACTTCCTTGTGATTTACTGAATTTCGAAAACATTGTTCTAATATTTTCCCAATAAACTGGGTGGAAACAACTTTGTTATAATATAAACTGTCACTAAAGGATTTAGTTTAATTTTCGCTAAAAACTATTTCTATAAAAAATATTTTTTCATTAAGCTAAGCCCCTAAAACAAACGCAGGATCGTTGGCTAGGTACGGCGGGGAGAGGTTTGCAGCAAACAAACTGGATACCAGAATAAAATACTTATTGCCATATTTCACAGAACGGGACCAGTACTGTGCTTCAACCTTTTATTCTCTGAAAGGAAATACAGTCGAACCTCCATATATCGAAGTAGCAAAATGCCGGAATAAAATTCGATATATAGAAATTTCGATATATAGAATTGATCTTAGTTTTATCATAATTCTCCTAAAACATTAAAATTAAAGCTAATTTTCGTATACGAAACTCCATTTCCAATTTATATGCGAATCACATTAAATGAAAGTTAAGAACTAAAAAATGAATTAATATGAAAGATGTATTGAGTACTATATACCTTTAAAAAAACAATAATCCAGACAGTGGTTACAGTGATCACACTTACATTCTTTAAAAAAAAAAAACTACGAATATCTTGCTGAACAGCCAGTTTTGCGGAAAGTTCATCAAAGAAATGCTCGCATTTATTCAGTCCATTAAAAACTTCATCAGGGATATTTTCTACGAGTTGAAGTCCACGAAGTATTGTTTCAAATGCCAAAAATTGTGAGATTTTATTCTAAAGTGGAATAAAATCTCCCAATAAGACGTGGAAAAAAAATTCGATATATAGAAACAGTTTTTCTATGTAACGAACATGGAGATTTGCTAAGAGTTCGATATATAGAAAATTTCGATATAGGGAAGTTCGATATATGGAGGTTCGACTGTATTTACAATAAACCATGTCTACCATGAGTTTTGATTCAATAACAGCATGTATGGTGAGCGCAGGTAGTGGACTTCTAGTCAAAGAATTGAATTTGATGCATTAAGCTTCTTATTACATCACAGCTCTATTCATGTTGTGAAAACGAATAATGTTAATATCTTACCTGTAAACACCATAATGTTTCCCTGACGCTCTGTCACCACAAATTGAACACAGATGCTTTGATCCGCTCAGAGGATGGTTAGGAGGATATCTTGGCGACTGCGGCTATAAATGACAGAAGAATAAACTCAAAACCAGGCAAGATTAGCGTAGCATAATTCTTCAAAGCAGAACATTTCGACAGTTGTGTCGAATAAAAGGGAGGCCAATTTATATTCAAGCTTTTTATAGAAATGTTTGAAATATTTAAAAATACCCGTATTATCGCTCATTTCCTTCCAAGAACAATTCCATTCAGAAAGTCTAGGTCAGGGGTTCCTAACCTGTGGGTCGCAAGCCCCAAGGACAGGGCCGCCCAGAGGGGGGGGGGCAACTGGGGCACTTTGCCCCAGGCCCCCAACTGCCGGAGGGGCCCCAAAAAATTTAAAAAAAATCTATTTATTAGATTTCCTCCGAAAGAAAAAAATTCTGAAACTTGTACCGTACTTCAAAATTCAAAATAATCTCCTGAAAAAAGGGCCCCTCCCACCCACCCCCCCAAAAAAATTGATTAATCAGATTTCTCTTACTACATAATAGTCTTCTGAAAAATAGTCTTGGGGCCCCCAACAGAAGTTTGCCCCAGGCCCCGTAAAGTCTCTGGGCGGCCCTGCCCAAGGGGGTCGTGAAGTGTTTTCTGGGGGGGGGGGGGAGGGTCACCCCGATTTTATTCAGGTAAAATGACTTTTTGGCGAATTTCCCCGAAATTTTTTTTTCAATATTTGTTTACCATGAAACTGTAAGGCTGTTATGTTTTTCAAAGTAAAAAAGTCTCATTCAAAATGTAAGCTCAGTTCGTTAGAAATCTTCAGTCTTTATCTGGTGGTAAATGAAAATCGCGGTGACTTGCTACATACAGTATACAAATTCTAAACGTTAGTTTGTCTTTCATCAGTGTGTGCTGTCAATTTTGGCATAACTATTGTAGTTTCTCCGAAGGAATAAAGCAATTTAATTTAGGAAAGAGTTTTTCTATTTTTATGGTTATATAAGTCTGAATCCATAAGATGGATACATTATTTTTCTCGAGGTTATGTTCTGTTTATTCTGTTCTTTGACTGAGAGATGAATGTTTCTTAATGTTGTCCATTTCTTACGAATTCCATTTTTGTAAAATTAAGCATTTAGTTGGAATTTAAATTGTGGAAAATGCATTTTAGTGTTTTTTCTTTGTCTCAAAAAGCCCTTTTATCGAAAATATGGATAGCGAGAAGGACGGGGGGGGGGGGGGGGTCGCAGGACCCGTAGAAACCATTGAAGGGGGTCACGACTCGAAAAAGGTCGAGAAACACGGGTCTAGGTCAACTATTAAACTTAAGAGTTACAGAAGTACTAGGTCTATGAAGGGATAAGTGTTTATAATTTCCCTCTCTTTTTCTGCATGTCTTAGAAAAACCAGGCAACTCCAAGCGCTAAATACTCTTATCTTGGTGAGCGGAGGGCACGTACGTATATCAGGATAACCATTAATCAATGAACCTAAAATATCAAATGAAGTGAGAGGGTCCTTTAATATTTTAATCCCGGCAGCGCAAACAGAGACAGATTTACATAACTATCCCAATTTCGTCTGTATTCTGAACGTAGTCAATTTTATAGTGGTGTTTGGACATAAAATATCCAGAATCACTTTCTAGTGGAATTTCTAGTTTTTTCGGGATATTGATAAAAATTTTGCAATTACTTTTCATCCTATTGATTTTCAGACTCCTGATGGGATTCATTTCATTTACATAGTTTTGTATTTCGAACTACAGCAGGGGAAGGGGGCTCAAAAGTTGTTAGTAGAGACTCAGTGTTTCAACTAAGTTTCCCTTTCCTTCTTAATAGTTCATAATACACCTTTTTTCTTCTTATTTTTGACAAAAAGGCCTCTACAACAGAGGTTTCCTAACTATGGTTCGCGTACGCCTAATTTGACAAGTAAACCAGACGGTACTGATATTTTGATTTTTCTTTCATTGTTCATAATGTCGAAGTGAGGACAAAGGGAATTCTTCAGGCGTAGTGGAAATAGTAAATTTATTTTAAAAAGGTGGGAAGTTTAGACACATTTAAAATACTTTTATTAATGAAAAGGTTTTCTACTCCAGAAAAAAAAAAAATCCTCATTTTGCAGATAGTCAACATTTTTCAAAAACCTCTCTTAGGGGTAAATTTTGAACTCGGGTTGATTTTGAGGAGGTTAGATTGGATTTTTAATCGTGATCATGGGATACGAACGTATGAGAATCACTCCCCTGCAAGTCGACTCATTTTGCTAGGACAAAGTTCTTATTGGTTAAACGTTTGCTGTAAAGAATAACATCGTATTTATATCGTGTAAGCTTATTTTACATACTCATTGGCAAATAGATCAATGCTTAAAGCTGATAAGATCTAATTCTAGTCTGAGTTTAGTCGTTTTTAAGACCCTAGATGGCAGCAGCAACATTTTCAATCAATAATATTCTACGGGGTAGGGCATGGAACCAAGTGCTTGCTCTAAGGGAAAAAAAGGAGGGTCTTCTCTTCTAAAGAAGTAAGGCTAGTACACACCGGTTCCATAAGGAAAACACTTTTTCAAAACACCGAGAAGTGAAATTTGTGTGTGTTTGTACATTCCGAGAACGGGAGATTAAATTATGAACTACGTCGTCAATCAAATACTACAAAATTATCACACCAAGACATGTTTTTCCTCAAAATTTAAAATGCATCACAAAATTTGTGCCACAAAATTCAAAAATCAACTCTCAATGTAAATAAAGCACATAAAAAAAATAAAAATGTAAAGATAGAAATGAAACAACTGAAATTATATCATATTTATTGATATAATGTGCTGTATGTGTGACATATAATGTACTATTACAGTTTTTTGAAGGCCTTTTGAGAATTTCAGTGGATTACGTACGAATCGGCATGCGTCAAAGTTATAGAAAATTATTCAAACATAGTAAATGGAAGAATTATTTTAAAAAAAAAATTAATGGAAGTAAACTAAGTTTCGTATAAATTGTTCCTATTTCCATGTGCTCTCAAAAAACGGGCAAGTTGTTGAACAATCAGGCCTTCAGACTTACCACAAAACAAAACATGATATTAAAGACAATAGAGTAAAATTCAAATGGAAATTTTCACTAAATCTCGAAATCATGAGAAGTTAGAAAAGAATCAGAGAATAGAAATAATATTTTCATCGCTTTAATAAAGAGTCAACCAAAATTACAATTTTTCTGTCCTTTGATTTCAAAGTAAGCGGATTTTTATAAAATATTATAAAATGGAAGACATAATGAAAGGAGGGAAAACTGGATTTTTACAAATAAATAAATAAATAAACGCGACTGTGCGTGGGGGAATGTCGAAGTTTTTTAAAATGTAAGTTGCCAAAGCTATCATCTGAAAGTCGTCTTTTCACGTTTTAGACCGATTACGGGAAGAAATTAATGGATTTTCTGAAAGACAAAGCCCCTACTCATATGTTACTAGAAGCACAGTATTGGTTGTGGACGAACAAAAGAAGTAGAACCGACATTTCACCAGATTTAATGATTGAATGTATTGGTTGTTCTCACGAATCATCAATCTAATAATACAGACCGTAGAAATCGCTATAGAATTTCTGAAACAGGTATAATTTATTTTTAACTACCCGTAAAATGGCATGTTAAATCTGTAGTAAGGTTAAATTTTTCAGCTCTCCAAATATTTTATTAATTGTATCGCCACATAAAATGCTCACACAAATATATATCACACCAACGTAGAGTATTTTGATATTTCAACATAGTATGCAAAATTGCTTGCAGTATAGAATGCATTTGCTTGCAGTATAGAATGTGACTTAAAAGTGGACAATAGATTGAAATTGTACAGTTCTAATAATTTGTAACGGTAAAATAATAAAAAGAGACATTTATTTAAGAGTATACTGATGGTTTTAATTATATTTGAATGGAGTCCGATTTTTTTTGAAGGCCTGAAAATACTCAGGTATTAAAATTTAATTAAAACTTTTCACCGAACATTTGGATGAATATCAATGTTTGATGGAGGTGATAAGTAAAATAATATTTTTTTCCTGTTCATTTAAATATCTTATATTAAGAGATATTAGATTTTATAAACCAAGAGCAGCGTACATTTGTGCATTTTGTGTAACATTTTGTGCATATGAGTGTCTTAATATGAGTCTTCGTACTCTCATACGCAGGAAAACATCTCTGAAAACTGTCCATCTCAGATGTACAAATAGTGCAGTAACCACAATCATTAACATATCTGTGATCCAATTCATAAAAAAGGGAAAAATCAACAGAATATCATTCTAAAGTTGAAAAATATGTGCATTCTTATAATATTTAACAATTTTTTCTTTTCCTCAATGTTACCTCCTTACAACAGCATGCAGTTGAACCCCGTTATAGCGAACCCGGTATATAACGAATTCACGGATATAACGAACGAAAATTTTGGCCCCGCCGTTTTCCTATTGTATTTAATGTTAATTTATCCTTTTATAGCAAACCTCCGAAATCTTAAGAATCGGCTATAACGAACCTTTTTTTCAGTTGACTACTGACTTTTTTAAAAACTTTTTAAGAATGTTAAAGATAGAACGAATGCTGAAGAAGCAAAGAATGTTGAAGAAGATGATGATGAAGATTTACCTATCGCGATGTGGATAGAAAAGCACAAAATTCCATCATTCTCAGTTTGTGACATGCAATTGTTGGAAACATGTGATGATGAAGTCATTACATGTGAGAATACGACTGATGAAGACATTGTGGAAGAAATTAAAATGAATCATCCTGAAATCGAAGATTCTGCATCTGATGCTGATGAAGAGGAGCTCATGAATGACGAAATCCCCACCATCTCAGATGCTACAGCAGCGATGCGTGTAATTAATAAGTTTCTGTCTACACAAACAGTGGAAGAAAGAATGTTGGAGTCATTTGATGTATCGGACAAAGAAATTCATAAAATGTGTTTGAAATCGGCATCACGTCAGCAGAAGATTACCGATCATTTCTGTATCAAAACAGTGAGCAACAATTGAAGGTAAAATTAATTTATTTCCATTTGTCTTCATTTTTAGTTAATTTAATTAGTATGGTGCCAGTTTAACGTAATCGATTTTAGTCAATTTAATTCATTAATGGTCATTTTTAATAGATTTTAATCATTTTTAATACATTATTATTGAATACACATAGCATAATAATGAGTTATACATTTTGTGAACTCGAACATTTTTCATAACGGTTCGGATATAGCGAACCACCGGATATAGCGAACAAAACCTTTGGTCCCTTGAAGTTCGTTATAACGGGGTTCGACTGTGTTGGATATTTGAGATGCGCGCGTGAATAGGAGAGAGAGTGCGTGGTCTAATTGAATAAAACAAACACTTTTCAAGGATTCATTAGAACTCCCTTTAGAAACATTTTACTAATTTAGATAGATTTTGAAAACTATAGAATACAAATTATTTTTAGAGGTGCATTATCGTTCGTTGTCAGACTCGAACAGGTATTTAAGGTTAAATATTTTGTTTGAAAGTAAAATATCAATACAAAGTATTTATGAAGTATGCAGATCACTCATTAAAATAATTCATTTGTCTTTAACATCTGATTATCTGCTAGTTATTGTAATATTTACATTTTAAGCAATTTTTTGACAATATACTTAATAAAGTTTGTACATAACATTAAAGACTATTTATGGAGTAAGCTGATCAGTCATTAAAATAATTCACTTGTCTTTAACATTTGATTAGCTGCTACTTATTATAATATTTACATTTTTAGCAATATTTTTGACAATATATTTTATAAAGTTTGTACATAATATTAAAGACTGTATTTTGACAATCCCATGGTATATGACTTATTTTTCTATTTTTAGCTGTCTATAAGATCATGTATTCAAGGAACTGGTATGCAGCATGGGATTCATATAGAAAAATCAAAGGAAATAAGATTATGAATTGGAAATTCTGGAAATTTTTATTTGACTGCCAGTCTTGATCTCATTAGTACCATAGATGAAAGAATTGGAAGTGTGGTTATCATCTTATGAATGATTGAATCTAGGTCCAGCAAGAAAAGGGAGATAAATGAGGAAAACCGGTAAAGGATGCGCGAAAAGAAAAGCCAATAAATAAATAAGTATGAAAGAAAAGAGAGCGCTCAGGAAGTTTCTCTAACCTTTTCTCTGAAACTATAAACATTCGTTCCGCATCCATGAATGAGTTGGAGCTTTATCCATCCTTTGAATGCATTTTTGAACTCAGTTGGAAAATCTCATCTGTCTGTTGAAGTCGGGATTGTCGTACCCCACCGGATGCACGCCAAGCTTAAGAGCAAATGAAGCTCAATTTGTATTTATTTAATTTATTGATGACCGATTACTAGATAAATCGATAGCGTATGACAGCAGTCTTTGGGATGATAAAAACTATGTCTTCACTGTAAACGTAGGTTCATAAAATTGGAACATTTCTACAATGGCGTAGCAAAGGGGGGGGGGGGGGGGGGGGGCAAGGGGGTCTATCATGCCCCGGGCGCCACTCGCAGAGGGGCGCCAATGTAAGATCTATATATTATATTACTATATATTTTCGAGGTGGATGCCAATATAAGGTCTATATATTATATTACTATATGTTTTTCAGGGGAGGGCCCCAATATAAGGTCTATATATTATATTACTATATGTTTTTCGGGGAGGGCGCCAATATCAGGTATATATATTATATTGCTATATTATTTTGTGGGGGGCTCCAATATAAGGTCTATATATTATATTACTATATGTTTTTAGGGGAGGGCACCAACATAAGGTCTATATATTAGGTTACTATATGCTTTTCGGGGGGAAGTGCCAATATAAGGTCTATATATTATGTTATATGTTTATCGGGGGCGCCAATATAGGGTCTATATATTATATTACTATATGTTTTTCAGGGGGGGGGGCGCCACAAAGGTATCGTGCCCCGGGCGCCAGTTATGCTCGCTACGCCACTGCATTTCTATAAATTGAGTTTTTCCAGGCAAAGGAATCCCATTAAAATATGAGAAGTCTCCGAAGCGAGGGTTAGCTCTTCGCAACAGCTCTTACGAGACACGCTTCACCAGACTAACAATAACTACCCTAGATCTTGATTTCGATCTTGGCTAGGTCATCACGCTTAAAATATAATCCATTTCAGTAGAACTGATTCTGGTTTGTTCTCTCGGAAGGAAAGTGTAGTAGGCAACCATTTATATCAGCAATCGATATTCGTAACATATTTCTCATTAATGAAGATTTAGAAACTGTACGATAAAAATTGAGTAAACAATGGGGACATTTTTTTATACTTATTCTCCGTAAATAATAGAAACAAAATATTATTTCCCCCAGTTGAATCAATTTGCTTGAAAAATGATTACGAAATTTATAATGTCGATCCCTTTTGATGTACACGCTGTAGCGTACTGGAAATATGGTCTTATTTTTTCCCGAGACCCCACAAGCGCTTGAAACACAGCTTCGTGTTTTTCAAGGAATGTGTTGTTCGGTTCCACCAGTTCGGAACACGTGGGGGGATTACAAACCGTTTTCCCTCACAGATGCAGCCACTAAAGCTGTCATCTTAACGTTTCGGCAATGTAATAAAGTTCGGCGTCAAAGAAGACCTGTCAGCCGATAATCTGCCGGCCCCTCCACCCCTTTTGAAAATCCAGACATTGGAGAGAGACGCTGTATAAAATCCGAGCGGGATAGACGTGTTTTTGCTAGGCTCCTGTTGTTGTTGGGCCGAGAATGGGCCCTGGAGCGTGCATTTGTGAATCTGCACGTAAATTGAGTGATTATGTCGGAAGTGTTTAATGTTTAATTCTTTTTGTAAATAAATCTACTTGTTCAGTTTTTGTTTTAAAAATTTGGCTTTCGCTTTTAATTAGAACTCTGTCTTTCTTTGGTATGGATCAATAGTTGTGAAATTTCTTCAAAATGCCTCAGAGAGTTTATCAGCCTTGTCGTGACGCTACAACGCATACGACATTTCTAGTCATGCAGAGAGATGTATGGACAGAGAACGCGTATACAAGTGGCTTTTTGATATCGACAGCATATTAGCAGCCCCGTAAATAGACTGTGCCCTTAAATAAGAGATAAAAGCATAGAAAAAACAAGACTAGTTTACAGAAAATAAATATATTAACCGTATGAATGTGTCTAGCAAAAGTTTTAAATTATAGGTGGCAGATGTAAGAAAAGGTTACTCTGGTGGTGTTGCACCGAAATTTAACATTGGGGGGTTCATAGAAAAGAGATACATCACTCTTTAGATAAGAGTTAATATTTTTTTTCCTCGGTTAGTTGGTTGAAAGCGTTTATGGTTATCTTTTGCTAGACGATGAGACCGAATTTTCCTTTTGGAGAAAATAGGCTTTATATATTTGATCGCTAAACTACTGATGTCAATAACTTAATTAGCAAATTTTCGCTATACTATAGAAGTTATAGATACATCTATATATTTAAGTTGCTAAGCCGAGTTTTTGGGCAGTCCGTGAGAGAAAACTACTGCATCAATTTACTTCATTTTGGTCTTAAACGAAAGATTGTAATCTGTAGATTTGTCAAATTTGGTTTTTTGTAACCGCAATTTCTATTAATTAGCGATAATTTAGAATTCAAAATATATTTCTGCGCATGCTCAGAGGTATGTTTAAATCTGTCTTTAGAAACTCACTGTTTCTGCGCATGCTCAGTGACATGCTTTAATGATAAACACATTTATTTCGAGGAGTCTCTCTAGATCTCTCTCTCTGCCATTTTTATTTTTATGATAATTATGTTTGAGAAATATAAGATTAAACCTCATGTAAATTGTTTATTTCGTGCTGTTTAATTAGCCATAATTTACAATTAAAAAAAAATAGCTTTCCGCGCATGCTCAGTGACATTTTTAAATCTGGCTTCGAATTCTCACTAAGCACGAGGCAGCTTAAACACATTAATTTGTTTCTGCGAATTATTATGATTTTCAACATTTGGCAATGATGTGTTTAGTATAATTTGTGTATTAGTACATTCATTTACTATCTAGCTGTCATGTTTTGACGAGTATCAACTAGTAACTTTCTAAGTAACAGAAAAGCCCCCATGAAGTCAAATACGGCAGGTTATATTTTGATCCGATGTTATTGACTGTGTTGGAAAACATGTAGTTAGGTGACCGTTTTACTGCTAACGCTTTTTTACGGTTTGGGTTGATTGTTGGGCGCAAGATGACTCAAACTTTGCCTTGAGGTTCACGCAACAGTTAGCTGCATTTCATTAGCTTAAATTACTTCATTCTAACAATTAATATCATATTGTGTTGCCTAGCATGCTTTTCCGTTTCAAATAGCACGTAAAAATGCTTGTTAAAAGGTATTTAGTAGACGGTGTTTAGACGGTATACTTAGTGTTTCTAGACTACATGTAGTAATATTATTTTAATTTATAAGTAACGATCATGAGGAAGTTTTCAAACCGAAAGCAAAGGACTTAATTGGGTTTTATTAACATCACTACATTACAGATCAATAAATTCAAGGTTTTATCCTTAACGACATAAAAGAAACATTTTCCTGATGAAATTTGGCACCACGAAATTACCTCGAAATTGAGAAACTTAGTTCAAGTTAACGGGAAACGGGCAAATAAAAGTAAAATAATATGACAAATGAGTTCGTTGTTTACCTTTTTTTGTTCTTACGCCTAGGCGTTGCTGTGACGATTGTGTTTTTTTCCCCCTTGCATTCACTTTAATATTTCTCATGCTGTCATATTTGCACTATTTTATCTTGCTGAACGTTTTAATAAAAACTTTTTTCATAATATTAACTGCGCAAATAAGTAACAGTTGGGATCTCTGGATTTTGACAGCTCAAAAAAAAAACTTTCCGGATATATTCCTCCAATTTCTCTTAATCGGCAAGAATTTATTTATCAATAGGAATATAAAGATAAAAATGACTTAATTTGCTGCATCAAAAATCAAGTTGAATATAGATCAGTGTTTCCCAACCTTTTTCGAGTCGCGACCCCCCTGAATGGTTTCCACGCGTACTGCGGCCCCCCTTCCTTCCCACCATGAATATTTTCAAAAGGCCTTTTAAGACAAAGGAAGAAAAAAATTTCAGGTAGTCTCTTCTAACGAAATTACCGCGAGTTATTAACGTAGGATTACTTATCGATGCTTACCTCTTTTTTTTTTTCTTCATTTTGGTACTTTTCTGTTTAATTGTTTACTGCTACTGGGTTTGGCGCGCTGCCAAAATTATAACTCGCGACGCAAGACGGACTCTGAATTTTTTCTTTCCGGAGGACCGTTATTGAGGAACGCAATCCTACGTTAAAACACTAAAATTCGTTTTCCATAACTTAATTCCAGCTATATATTTAATTTAGCAAAAATGAAATTTGTAAGAAATGGAGAACATTAAGAATCATGTATCCGTTATTCAAAGTTGTATTAAAGAAAGAACAAAACAGAATTTCAATGCACCTACCGTGCTCATTCAGAATGACATGGCAATAAAAATTGAAAAACCCTTACCTAAATAAAATTGCTTTATTCTGTTGGGGAAGCCACAATAGTAATACTAAAATCGACACTAATGTTTAGAATTTCTATACTGTACGTCAGGGGTGTCAAACTCAAAGGCTACCTTGGGCCAAACAAACAAGGTTTAACTATAGGTGGGCCGCAAAAAAAATCAATATTAATAGAAACGTAGGTTTATTTACCTAATTACAGTATATTCAACATAAATATATGCATTTTGTTTAATAATAGCAAAAAAGAGTATCATTAAAAAAACATTTAGCGAATTCTTCCTATCTTATTATAATTCTGCGTCGGTTATTTTATTATATATTATTGTGTGCCAATATATTGGCCGGGCCGCAAAAATGTTCGTCGCGGGCCGCGAGTTTGACACCCCTGCTGTACGTAGTGAGTAACAGCAATTTTCATTTACCACCCAATAAAGGTGGCAAATTTCTAACGAACTGGGTTTGCGCTTTGAATGAGACCTTTTTCTTTTAAAAAATATCACTGTCCTAGAATTTCATGGCACACATTTTTTCGCCGAAATTCGCCAAAAAGTTATTTTTAATTGAATAAAACCATAGCGACCTCCCAGCAAACACTTGACAACGCCCTTGGGGGTTCACGACTCAGAGGTTGGGAACCCCTGATATAGAAAGATGATGGTGAATGGGAGGAAGGTGAAGAATATGTCAGGAACAAGCAAATCCCAGCTGTCTGATTTTTAGAGAACAGGATTTCACGAATTCCTTCATTTGATTCCTTCATGCTGTCGCATTAATTTGTTTACATGAAATATTTTTAAATTATCTATTTGTACACATTGGCACCAGCATAAACTATTGTGGATGATTAATGTTTTTTTAAACGGGAAGGAAACTTTCTTCAATAATTATAAATGTTGAAATACCTGCCCACCTTTTATGAGATCATATACCCCGGTAGATATGGATTTATCCTATCAGTAATTTGGAAAGCCGGTAAGTGGTCATACGTACTGCATTTCATTGCAGTTAAATTTTTTTTAAAGCGAATTTTCTTAATAAAGGGAAAATGAAATATTTATACCAATAATTATTTATGCAAAACACGTCACCATACTCACTGCAGCATAATTAGCAGCTAGTATTCCAGGATATGCCGTTTGAGAAAGACTACTGCTTACAGCTGGAAGAGTTCCTGTCGTAACAGTGGTACCTCCGGAGCCATTAGACACAGTTGTAGTACTGCTCAAAACAGTTGGACCTAAAAAGAATAAGATTAAATATTACTAAAAAATCACTGGAAAAATATAATGCGAGACAAAATATAAATGGTAGCTAGGGGTGTGTGTGGGTGTTACCGAGCACGGCTTATGCGAATCGACCAAGATCAGTGCCATTTTGCTTAGAGCTTTATGTTATATCCATAACACTGAGATCTACTTTTCAATATTCTACTTATTGCTTTGCAGTGCAATCAAAAATTATTAACTAAGAAAAGCGGTAACTAAAATTATTTCAGCGAACTTTAAGTTTCAAACTAACATTTTGAAAAAGGAAAATACGTTATATTATATATATATATATATATATATATATATATATATATATATATATATATATATATATATATATATATATATACACAGTGGAATCTCGATCTATCGTTTATCGTTATCGAAGGGACCTACTAAACTGAACGATAAGTGCGGGAAAACGATAGATGCGAGAACATAGCAAAGCAATATGATCGTCGGGACTGGTTCAAATAAACGACACATACGGAAAAACGATGATTTGGGGAACGATTGATCGAGATTCCACTATATATATATATATATATATATATATATATATACCAAATAATGAATTTTAAAAGACGCCAAAAGTTTTCTAATACATTATTAAAAGAAATTTACGCACTTCTCTTTTCTTGTATCACTGAATTATAAATTGAAATTATAATGAGCAACTTTTCAGCAGGAAAATTTTTTTTTATATAAATAAAATAACAGCGTTATATAGTATGAGTACATTGTATAAAGAATTCGCTTTTCTGGAAGCTGTGCATTATATGGTGCGAAACAATGAACTTCATGTTCATTGTTTCATATGTTTAATGATTCGAAAGTCATGTTCACAGTCGTTCATTCAGTTTCGATGTTTAGTTTTTATATTTGGCAAGATAGAGATAGCTCATTCGCAAACATACATAGTTAGGGTGGGAAGTAATTGCTACGAGGCATTTTCCCTTTATCTGAATAAATATTTTTCTCTAATAAGTAAAAAAGTATCTGAAATACTTGTTGGATTGACATCATAGGCATAGCGTGCTTCTAACTTTTTTTTTCGGGGGGGGGGGGGGGGGGCACGAATAGAATTCAGTTAAAGCCCTCCTGAGCACATTGACTGCCGGACGGTCCTTAAAATATGAAATATGATATTTTTAAAAATTGAATAACAATAGAATTGATGTTTGAGTAGTATTCAAAAGTTATACAACGAGAAAATTAAATATAGTATAAATAAAATGAGAAAAAAAAAATATAGCATCGAATATTTGCTATGGATCATATCATTGTTAAAAACTATGTTAAGGCTAAAGACATAATCGGAATCTTCAGTTTCACAGTTTCAAAAAGCGAGAAAAAACCAACTTTTCAAAAAGTTTTCTAATTTTCCGATTTTAACTAAACTTCTAATAACGTTTTAATTTATTTCAAGTTAAGTTGGGGGTTGGGGGGGGGGGGGACCTATCCCCCGACGATTGACATCAGTTCTCCCTAACAGTTTTGTGTGACTAAATTTGGTTCCTATTCTAATATTTTTAAATGAGAAAAGACTTGATCACCTAGTGACTTAGTTGGAGGTCAGCGGACCATACTTTCGAAACACTGCTTTACACCGCTGAAATACCTTTTTTTTTTTGCCTCTTACCGCACGGTTGCTAAAGCTTTATTTATCCCTCCCCTCCCCCCTCCCTCCGACTGCGAGTATTACTTTCTGAAGCCTATTCACAACGATAAAATGAATGGCAAGTTTGAGCGGCACCTGTACGACCGCCCACATGAGTGACCCTGCTTAGGTAAGAAGTCCCCTCCCACCTAGCGGCAAATTCCGGCCAAATCTCTCAGTCCGGAGTTGATGTTATGCTCGTAACGAGCCAAGGTCTCCCAGCGAACGCAGCCTGCCATCATCAGCGGTTACTCAGATTGTCTGCGATCAGCCCAGGTCAAAAACACGGCAGAGCGCTGGGAGAATGCCAAATCCCTCCTACTAAAAACCTATTAGAGTCACTTGCTGCCAAGGCCGCGCGTGGCAAAGACTGCGCGAAAAAACAGAAAATTCATAACTCGGATGCCGATTCAGAGCTTTACTTAGATCACTCGGATATTTACATATGTCTTAGAAGGGCAATTCTTTTTCGCTTGGAAAAGTCTGTGGGGGAAGCATGTGATAAGGGGTCTGTGGTATGTTGCAACGCAGCGAGATACGAAAGTATGAACGAGGTTATAACCCTTACGTCAGATGTGATAGCCTTTTTGAAAATTTGATTTTCAGCGAGGATTACGGTAACTTAACGTTGCTTAATAGACGTTTGGCGGTGCAATAAAACTTTGAGCTCTGATTATCAATACTATTGGAGGGGAAAAAAATCCTTTCGAAAACCTTTAAGGAACTTTAAAACATACGGAGAAACCTAATAGGTTTTAACAGTTTATAGCAGTGGTGCGCAAACTTTTTTCGACCGCGACCTCTCTCTTTAAGCAAAAAAAATCCCTTGACCCCCCCCCCCCCCCCCCCCGAAAAAAAAAAAAAAATGAAATTTTTTTGGTAGAAATACAATTTTTAAAAAAATTATGGAAATATTAACAAAAAAAAATAGAAAAATAAGAAAACCGTACATTTTAAGTGTATATTTATTTTACATAATAACAACAAAAAAGACAAAAAAGTCTTGCTTACCATCTGTATTTGTTTTTGGTAAAACTGTTTGACACCTCATTTAATAATATCATAACATTTTTTTTCTTCAACGTATAAAATATATGAACAACAATATTAAAAATATGTAATTTTCGAAAATTTAAATAGCATTTTTTAAAAATAAATGATTCAATATGGCATATTTACTTCAAACTATCCGAAACACCTCCAATTTTGACTCCCGGTCTAATGAGCCGTCACGTAGCAAAAATTGACCGTAGCGCTTCAAACCAAATCAAAAATGTATCACATGTATACTGTTTACGAAACCCGTATATTCCTATAATTACTATATCCCAAGGCCCCGAGTCCTTGGGGGACTCGGGGCCTTGGGATGTCTTTTGGGCTTACCTGCATCCTATTCAGAAAGTTCCCCTTGAGGTAACTGATTTGGTTAGGCTCCCTGATGACGAGACCTGTCGGTTACTTCTATGTTGTTTTATGGTTCAGTTCCGGCTCTTATACAGAATCTTGCCGTTGGTGCGTGGAGGCCCAGAGTGCTTGATTTCTGTTTGTTTTTTGTCTATATTCGTATTATTTTTATTTATCTCTGTTGGATTATTTATTTGTATTTTTTTCATTATGGGGATATGAAGCTTCTGCGCTATCCTCTATTGAAAATGTTTTATGTTTTCTTTGCAGGATATGTTTTATGTTAAAGTGATTTAGCAATCTATGCTTGATTTTTAACTTTTGTTTATTTGAATTGTTTATATTTTTTACTCCGTATATTACTATCTCTTGCATCGTATAGCTTTTGACAAGGCTATTTTTTTGTCTCGCGTTTTCATGACTGAAAATTTTTTGAAAGCGCATTAATTGTGTATGAATGTGCTGATATATATATATATATATATATATATATATATATATATATATATATATATTTAACTTCATACGAACCTTACACGATTTTAAATATATAGGGAATTGACAATGGTTTCAAATTCACCAAGAATCTTAGTCAAGGATTGAACTGAAATATATTTCATCCAATAATTTTAATTAAAATGTTTGCTGCATATTATTAAAAAAAATCAAACGTACTTACGATGTGAAAGTAGTAGTATTAATTTTATATAGCACAGACTATTAACGCAGACATAAATGATGCATAGTTCTCAATACAAACCCACAAAATATGTGAAGTATTCGCAAAAATTTATTTATTCGATGTAGTCAAATAGAAATAACGAAAGAATTCAAAATTTACTAGAATCTGTTGAAGAAACTTTTCTAAAGGTCGAGGGAGAAAGTCTTTCTGTTGCAAATAAAAACGAGAAAATGTAAGAACGACAAAATTTCAATAAGCTTATAGGAACTACAGAGAGAACAACAACAACAAAAAAAAAAAACCGAAAGAACGAATAAGCTGAAGAGAACGCAATCCAGCATTACTTCGGAACTGTGGCCTTTTTTTAGGCGGTGAGTTATTACATGTGTGTTACTGGGAATTGCGCGCGTAAGTGCAGCACGATGTAGGTTACGCTTCACGAAAAACTACGCGCGTGTCTCCAGTATGTTTCGCAGAGTAGGCTGGTGCAAGATTATCACGCCAAAAGGACGTGCTTATTTAGGAATAACACCTTCTCAACGAAGTAAACATTTGTAGAGGATTATTCGAGTTGTCATAAATGTCACATATGTACAATGCTGATTTCTTCGCATCCTGTAACAAGTAAAATGCCGGAACAGATAGATGTTCATTATTAAAAGTCGCCACACCGTTAATTAAACAGAGATGAAAGCGGACAGAAAGCGCAAAATTTCTTTTTCTGACCTTTTTAAGAAGCTTGAATTGGTATATATATATATATATATATATATATATATATACAGTGGAATCTCGATCGATCGTTTTCGGATCCATCGTTTTTCCGTATGTGTTGTTCATTTTATCCAGTCCCAACGATCATATTGCTTTGTTATGTTTCCGCATCTATCGTTTTTCCGCATTTATCGTTCATTTCAATCGGTCCCTTGAAAAACGATAGATCGAGATTCCACTGTATATATAAAGTCAAGCTAACATAAACATTTGAACTGCAAGGCGGAAATGCAATGAAATTTTACATATGCGATTTTAAACAAGAAATATTAATGATATCACTAAAAATATACACTTTTAAAGCAATTAGCATATAATGTAGCTAGAATATCGGAGTTTCTTGTAGTTAACCCTTCTGTCTTTTACTGAAGACATAATACATAAGATATTGCATTTTAATTAGCTAATTTCGTTAAAATTATTATCTATGCATCTCAGTAAATAAAGCTGTAAAAACATCAGCGTTAAAATTATGAATCTAGAAATCAGAAGCATATCAAAGTTCGAATATAATCATATTTTAGTAATTTTATTAAAAATGTTTTTAGAATGAAATAACAAAGAAATGTCAAAATATTTGTTGCTGTTTTGCCCTTTACTTTCTTACACACACACACAAAAAAAAAAAAAAATTTAAATCCAATTTTTGCTATATAGCTGAAAATATATGCATTCTAGTGAATGTATAATTACAATTTATTTCGGAGAACTAGGATTTAAAAAAAAAATTATAACAATAATATCATACTTGCAAGAGGAAATCGAAATCCCTTTTTATTTGATATCAACAATATGTAAGATTTTACGGCAATCAATAGGATATAATTAAAAAAGAGCACAGAATTATTAAAGAAAAATACTGCAATTAATCAATTAAAGTAATTAATATATCCCGCTCAATATACTCCAATTCCCTTCAGTTACACGAGTTTTAAACTGTATTTGTTATTCAAAAGAACTAATGACTGTGGAATAAATAGATAGGAAAAAACAATCGTCTAGTTCAAATTTTAGAAACTTCAGATAACTTCTTTCTGCGGCCTCTTGATTTCATGAGGAAAACTTGACAAGATCTCTAAAAATAACCTTGAGACTCATATCCAAAATATTACTATATGCCTCCAACTATCCTCTGATAAGTCAGATACCGCAGCAATCAATATCTCCCCCTGCAAAAATTTTTTGTTATTTTTTTCGCTCAGTATTTTTATCAGAAATATTGCGAAGCGCGCGCACGAACAGAAAAGACCGAAAGTGGATGGGCTGACAATTTCTTCTGTTCTGATGACCCGAATTCACCGACCTAGTTTCAGATAAAGTCTGCTTATCGATCTATAGCTGCTAATTTATTTGCTTTGTTTTTTCATCCTCGCTTTTGTGTTGCTGGGACTCATCCGCGCTACTTGAACACATTGGATAATAATAGTTATCGGCAATGTTCTAATAGTAGTGCGCTAGCAATTGGAGAGTGATGGATTTAAATCTTTTTGGTTTTGTTGAGTAAACTGGATCGCGTCTCCAAACTTTGATTTGAGGTGCGACTACGGCCAGAATGTGTTGATTTATGCATATCACGAGCTGCCACGCATTGAAACACGTACCAATAGCTATTTGTTTGCACAGTTTACATGCAAGCTGATCGAAATAGGCTTTTAGATTCAAAAGAGAAAAAATAAATAGGTTAAAATGCATGTAGAATTTTAGTTAATATTAATGATAATATTTTATACATTTATGCATGCGAAAAATTATATAAATGAATTTATAAGAATCCACACCGATGCGTAATCTATATATATAAAACAGTTCCGTAACTGACTGACATACAACGCACAGACCAAACCGCTGGACCTAAAGGGCTGAAATTTTGTATGGCGATTCTTCTTATAGTGTAGGGGTGCACTAAGAGAGATTTTTGAAAAATTCTTCTTAAGATTTTTTAAAATTAAATTTTTAAGTTGTTTCAGCAATTTTTTTTTAAGTTGGCATTTAAAATTATAATTTGAGGGTTATAAAATTTATATCACGAGAAAGACCGTAAAAATTCCTTTAAAATGAAATCTTTTTCGAATCTTTATCTCCATTTTCTGATTTTTAGTGAATTTTTAAAGATTAATTTTTAGAATTTAATTTATTAAATGCTGATCACGTGATTTATTTTCTGGTAGTTTAAATCAATTTATCGTCACGTGGATAACAACAAAATAGACCAAAAAAAATTTTTCTTGCTAATGCGGCAGACGGTTGGACATTATCCAAAAAAATATTAAAATACAGTAAAAGATGTGTTCCTCAAACTGTACTATATTCTTTAGTATTTCCTATTAGATATAATTTGAATATTTTCTTCTACATTATTTTTTCTATAAAAATATTCCTTACGCTTTTTTATAAATATATATATATATATATATATATATATATATATATTTATTTACATCAATTATATACATTGATCGTCGTATTTATTATATATATATATATATATATATATATATATATATATATATATATATATATATATATATATATATATACACAGTGCTAGATTTCTAGAAATAGAGGTGCCGGAACGGTAACCTTCCGGGGTGTGTGTGGGGGTATTCTAAATTATTGATAAAGAGAGGTACCTAAAGAGAGGTACCGGAACGCTGTTTCGGCGCGTTCCGCCTCAAATCTAGCCCTGCATATATATATATATATATATATATATATTTGGCATTAATTGCATACATTGACCGTTGTATTTAATTTGAATGTATTCCGTATCGAAGTGCATGTTTTCAGCTAGTCTCACATATAAAAACTTTTAAAAATAGATCCCGGTTATATGGGTCTTTCTGTGTTATAGTAGATCTTTTCAGCATGAAAAGTTATTCTCCAGTAGTTGTATATAAATTGAATACCATTAATCAATACCTTAAAATTCAGACATGCAAACTAAAATTCCACCCTAGAGTAATAGGTTTTTCGCAAGTGCACAAACGTACTCAATAAGTGGGATAATCAACACTGACAGAAAGGCGCATCATTTTGTGGACGGATGGAAAGTATTTACATTTACATACCCGCATACTTAGATATTCAAGAAACTATTCAAGCTCATTTACGTTTCGCAAAAACATTCACTCAAGCAAAAACAAACATTCAAGTCTCTGTGCAAAGCTGAACAATTAGGATAAAGTTTAAACTTCATAGTAATAGAGGTAAATCAAACTAACAAAATAGAAACATGATAAATTCAAAACTCTTTTGGATATAATGAAAAGAACAGCCTCTCCTTGGGCATTACGAAGTAAAAACATACGTGTAGTACAGTGATTCTCAACCAGTGTGCCGCCACTGCGAATTATTTTGTATGCTATTTTTATAAAATGTATTATAGGTAAATCAATCAACTATCCAAGTAAAATTCTTTTAAATTTATCTTATTGTTAGTGTGCCGACAAATTTTTAAATTATTGAAAGTGTACCATGACGAAAAATAGGTTGAGAATCACTGGTGTAGTAGGTATAGACAGTGACGTAGCGAGCATAACTGGCGCCCGGGGCACGATACCTTTTTGGCGCCCCCCCCTTTCCGAAAAACATATAGTAATATAGTGTATAGAATTAGTGAAAAGGACCATTTGGCGCCCCTGTTCGAGTGGCGCCCGGGGCATGATAGACCCCCTTGCCCACCCCACGCTACGCCACTGGGTAAAGATGAGAAAAAGAATTACTGGCCAGTCAGTCGAGAAAAGTAATATTTAATACGAGTGACGTCAAAAATATTCATTCACCCATGCATAGTTATATAATTTCTATTCCTTTTCAGAAACACTGCTATTGCTCTTTAATATATCGGGATTTCTTTTGGATAACCTGCGACTCGTATGCGGCAACGTTTTTACGGAAAAAATCATCAATTTTCTTGACCTTTGCTACAATCTCTGCTTTACGCCGAGCGTATTGCATGAAAGCTCGTTCTCCTCCACTCCCTCTAACGAGTCATGGTGTTCTTAAATCATTACATGAACGTCCATTTGACTGGCACTGGGGCAAGATCACGTCAAGAGAGAAAATACAAAATTATCTTTCTTAGTTCTTGTATTGCGGGGCAATTTTATTTATTATGGTTATTGTTGAAACATGGGTTCTAAGAAGCAAAGAAACAAAGGCGCCAAGTTCCCAACAATTCAATATGACGGTTATGGTGTTAATGCATTTCCTCAAAGCGGCGTTTCTTTATTTCCCCCCCCCCCCCTTCAACTGCCGTCCTATACGCCTGTATAACTTATCTGAACTTCTATAAATGACGCTTGGGTGAATGTAAAAATTTTAAATCTATGTATGTGGGACGTAGCTCACCTTCGATATTAATCATAAAAATCATCATGAATAAATCACTTTATCGTGAATACTGATATATATTTTAATCGAGAAAGATGGTATATTCCCGGTGCAGCACATAAGCTAATAATTTCAACGCTTTAATACAAATTAAAAGTAGGAACTTTGCAAATATTGAGTATTTTTCTTTTCATCAATTACTACAGCGGCAATTTTACATCTCGATTAGGAGCTCCCCGTAAGTATATTAACTGTCAAAATACATTTTTATTTCCGAGTGATACACGTCCGAATTATTTTAGAACGGGTTTTTTGGTTTCAGTTCATTCTCTAGCGTCAGTTGAGACAGAGCCGTTTTTAAGCTTTGTAAGGTCAAAACTGATAATATTGCAAGATCTTAAAAAACGATCTTTTAAGTTCATTGACCGCCTAATTCAAGTCATACTTGAGTGCGCGCACGTGTGAGTATTACTTACACACACACACACACACACACACACATATATATATATATATATATATATGTATGTGTGTGTGTGTGTGTGTGTGTGTATATATATCAGTTCTAAAAATTACAAGTTGCGTATTCTAATCATTACTAATTTGAGAGAAATTCCGGTTAGTCAGTAAGAAGAAAGAGAGGTGTATAATGCAACATTCACTTTTAATTGATCGATCGGCAATTTTTCGAATAAAAATAAATATCTTTCGAACATCCGATCTTGGAGGATTTTTTTTTTTTTTTTAATCATCATTGCATGAAACAGTTTGTCGGAGCGGAATTATTTCAAAGTACATAGATAACTACTAATTCAGGATACAGACATAATATAGGAATTAATATAGGAATTCAGACGAGTGAGGGACGTAAAATGAAACAATTAGAGAGGATGTGACGTTAGAAACGTCCAAAAATAAACTAGGGAACTTGTAAGTCGTCACAATATCCCTAGCACAATAACATTTAAACAAATTTAAAAAAAAGCGTTATTCTAAAAAATGACCGGTTATTTGAACACGAGAAATTTGTCTTAAATCCTTTAGATGCTAAATTTATAGTAAAAAGAGAGGATGAATTTCTCCTCGCATTAAATGAAACCAAAGTTGACACAGGTAACTTATGGAAAAAGGGAACTAAATGAAATTATTTAGTCGAATGAATACCGTCTGCGAAAAATGCCTTCTGTTATGTTTCACATGCCTCCTGTTTTCAAAAATCTTTTAATCACTGTACAAGATTTAGGAAAATGCAAAAATATTTAGGACGTTAATTGTACTAAGAATTTTTCAGCCAAATAAATCTGGCTGATCTCGCACAAAGATTTCGTATAAAGTGCTGAAGTTTATTATTTTCCTTTATGCGCTAAGATCTATCTTAACCAGGCTTTGACATTCATTTAATTAAGGCGTGAGCTTAACGTACAAAGAAGAAATGACACTTTCCTCTATATTTCTTCCCATATTTTCATGGGCGAGAAATAATTTCATCTCAATAGCTTTCAGATTTTAAAATACCAGAGCTCTCCTTTGTTCCGTATCACATCAAAAGGACACGTTTTTATTTTATTCATTTCGATAAAGAGTAATGCTAATAAACATATTTATATGCTGAAAAGAATGTAATTAAAATTTTAGTGCCACTTAATAAATACTTAAATAAATGAATGATGTTAAGTACTTCAAACTAAGCATTCAAATTTACTCAAAGAGAGCCTTCAGACCAATTGCGGTATGGACAATGCAAATTTTGTAAACCGAACAAATATTAGACCCCTATACATTGTTCTAAACTTAATTTTTTTTCATATTTATGGGCACAATTGTAAATTAGGTAGTGATTGTTCAATTGATTTATCCCTGAATAATTAAATAATGTATACAATAAACGAAATTACAATCCCTTTCTTATAATTTATTTATTTATTCTATCTTAAAAATTACTGATTTTAAAACGTAGATAAATATTATGAATTACATTCAACGTGTCTATGCGCAGGCATCTGCTTCGAGTAGCATTAATATTCAAAAAAACCTGCTACCAACATCAAGACTATGAATGCACATTTTACGCCAGTAAATATCATAAACAAACAAAGTTGGGTAATACCCCTTTCCAACCGCATACACTCATACACGTGATAAAACCCACCGTAGTTTCAAGAGCACAAAAACCGGAAAAAAAGAGATGAGAAAAAATAAAATAGAAGACAGCTAAACAACTGAGGTCAAATCGACCCTGGCCTTTGCTTGAAGGCACGCCATCGCATAACAAGTCATTTCAATAAACAAAGCATTACATCCGAATTGCAACAACCTTGAGAAAAGAGCTATTTTGCCGCGCTTGCGGGATGTCAAGATTACGAGAAGATTTTGACCTCTTTTCCCAAAGGCTGAATGTTTCTGACTGCGCGATTATTTATGTTTCAGTTTTAGGTCATTTTCCTTCTCTCAAATCGGGGCAATAACAGAAAGAGGAAAACGAACTGTACCGAGCAAATGAAACAATAAAACGCTAAAATACCGTGTAGACAGTGAAATTCAGGAGAGGACAAGGATGTCGCATTCATTTAACAAATAACCCGCATAACTCTTCAGGTACGTGTTTGATCGAGCGAGATAAAATCGGAATTGTCACAGCTCCCAAGCAATTTCGCAGACGACGAGTAATTCTTTTATTATATTTATTTTAGTATGTGATGGGGGGGGGGGGTGACGTCAACGAGAAAAGACTCCTCCCTCCCTCTCATTTCTCCATAGCTCTGTTAGAGGGGGTCCTAGAGACCATATTTAAATTAGTACATAATTTCCTTATTTAATATAGAGGTAAAGAAATAACAGCGATAGATAGATTTATTACAGTAAAGATTCAACAAACAATCAATATATAAAACAGATAATGATTATTTGTCACACATTTCCTACACTTGTCATTTTTTCTTCCCTTGAAAAACAACTGAGTGGCCCGAGAATTAAACCTGAATTTTTTTTACAATAATCAGTTAACTTATGCGATACACGATCCTACAGTGCTAAATAAAAGTTTAATAATTTTCTTTCTTATATTCTTTTAAATGGCGTATATGAATATGTCCATCTCCTTAATGAAATTCATCTTATGACTCTGAAGATAAGCTATGCATAAGAGAATGAAATATAATAATGTGTCTAATTTCTTTAAGTTCTAATCCTAGACGGCACCATAATTCTTTAAAACTGGTTAAACAAAAATGCCACTCATGAACCTTATTCCCCTGTTTAGTATTGCGCCAATTTTGTATATTGCAGTCACTTTTGTAAGCATATAAATAACGATGAGCCGACAAATACGTATGTAGTCATTGCCTCTGAATACCGACAGCTATGAATTCTTAGATCGGAGGTTCGGAAACTAAGTGCAGAGGAAGGACATGACTTTCGTGTTTACCTAGCATGTGGGTTTGAGTTTAAGGATCTACGAACTTTAACACACAGACGCCTGTGAAAGGCCATCGCTCCATCTCTCTTTCGGCAAATAACGCTAATGGCGCGTGAACATATTGTATATGTTTAACAGATACGTGATTAAAAATTCACTATCGTTATTGATAATAAATTGCACAAACTCTTAGCACTCGTGTGTAAAATGCAAAAGAGTTGCCATCAAAGATTTTTGTGAGTTAATGCACGAAAACTGAAAGAAAATTCAGCGGTGATCTAAACTTTAAAACACAGAGTCAATGATTCTACACAGTGGGGGGAGGGGGGGGGGCACTGACGTAGCGAGCATAACTGGCGCCTGGGGTATGATACCATTTTGGCGCCCCCCCCGAAAAACATAGTAATATAATATATAGAATTAGTTATTTTGGGACCATTTGGCGCCTCTCTGCGAGTGGCGCCCGGGCATGATAGACCCCCCTTGCCCCCTTCTCGCTACGCCACTGGGGGGGGGGGGAGAACAAACTCACACACAAAAAACACCATCGTCAGATGACGTGAAATACGCTATATGCGGTGGATGTAAATCTTGCTCTAAATGACACACGTCATAATTCAGTCATGAATTGAATTCTTAAAACATAAAATTACGGAGGCAGAATTCTTATATATAAACCTTTATCTCGGCGAGAAAATTGCTGACCTTCGTACTCATGACACATAGCTATAAACGGCAACACATAAAATGATCCCCTTTTAAAAATGTAATCCCTGAATATAAAACGTGTCAATGCATTATTATCATATTCATACAACAGACGCCTGCGCGAAAGACACAAAGTTAGGGGGTGTAAAACACCAGTTCCACTTCAGTGGCGTAGCTAGCATAACTGGCGCCCTGGGCACGATACCTTTGTGGCGCCCCCCCCCCCCGCAAAACATATAGTAATATAATATATAGACCTTATATTGGCGCCCCCCCCCGAAAAACATATAATAATATAATATATAGACCTTATATCGGCGCCCCCCGTAAAACATATATTAATATAATATATAGACCTTATATTGGCACCCCCCCCCCGAAAAACATATACTAATATAATATATAGACCTTATATTGGCGCCCCCCGAAAAACATATATAAATATAATATATAGACCTTATATTGGCGCCCCCCCCCCCGAAAAACATATAGTAATATAATATATAGACCTTATATTGGCACCCTACCCCGAAAAACATATAGTAATGTAATATATAGACCTCATATTAGCGCCCCTCTGCAAGTGGCTGCCCGGGGCATGATAGACCCCCTTGCCCCCCACCCCCTCGCTACGCCACTGTTCCACTTGAACCCTAACAACCGCAAGCTTTTCAGTTCCGCAACAACTTGTAAATACTCCAGCTCGGCTCCCCAGCCTACGTTCAACGACATAAAAATCTAAGGTCAAATGCTTCTCGGCAGCATAAATAAACACAGAAAGTAATACTGGCAGCGGTTACGTGTTGGATAATTTTAGTTCGTCCCGTTAAACCGAAGTTCACAAAGAAAGTAAGTCTCAAATTAGGAGGGGTGGGCATCAGTGACCTTGAAATGAGAAACTAGGTCAATCCCACCGTGAATATTGTCATAGCAACAGATCCGTTGCTAGAGTACGGTCGTTTAACTTTGCAGTGCGTTGCGAGCTAAGTTAGTTGGCGCTGAGTCACTTTTTGACTTCCAATTTCGTTTTCGTTCTTGAATTGGCTGTTAGCAGGTGGTGTAAGCAGTTACAGCAAGGACAATGCAGTGTAGCGGTGCCCAACCTCTGCTGCGTCTTTGCGAAACAGACTGACTTTGTGTTCCCAAAGTATTTGGAGAAATAAAAATGAGATGCTGTTTTTAATTTGTTTCTTAAGCTATAAATGCGGAAGCTAGACAGCTGAGTCCTCCAAAGTCAAATTTCTCCGCTTCTGAAAGCTGATAATGGTTACAAATGTTCCACCTTACTACTGACCGGCGAAACACGGGCAGAGAAAAAAATTACTTTTGGGATGATCACTCGAAGTTTCTACCGTTCACTGCCAACTGATCTGTGTTTTTCATGTAATGCACATTTTTGAGAGTTATTTCAAGTAAAGAAAGAACGAGAACTACAGTCATAAACCTTCATAATTTTCCTCAGGTGGATGCAGAAAATAGTTTAATGCCAGACGAAAGATGACAGAACAAGCTTAGGGGAATTCTCATTCAAGAATAAATAAGAATATATTAACAATCATTAGACACTAATCATTTTCGGTTTCTTTGGGGGTGATCTACATTGTATTTCCAAAATTAGCCCTTGTACATTATTTATAACCTGAAAGAGTGAATGGGTTCAACAAACAAAAATTTTAATCACTATTGTAAACAATGGATAGTTAAGATAAGTTGATATAAAACAATTTTCCTCACTGGTATAGGTATATGGTCATAATAACAAATTATATGGTATTCATTACTCTGTACCATAAAATATTTTTTAATGGCGCTTTATTGTAAATATCTTCTATTGTAAAACCGTCAATAATACCGGGATTTTTCTCCTCAATACTTGAGTGATAACGCAACTTTAGAGATATACAGAATAAGATAACACTATTAGTATGCATACAAATGTTGTTCATCTCGGTTTAGTACAACCAGAAAGTCAACAAATATTTTCTAAATTATTTTGTCTACGTTTTTATACATATATGAGTTTTTCAATAAAGGTTACACGACATCAATATAAATTAGCACTACAGCAATTAAAAGCTTTTGTTCTCAGGAAAATAACTCTTATCAATTTCTACGAGGAACTCTCATAAAACTGAGGGATGGGTCAAATGAAGCAATGCAATTATTTTAATCTCTTTCATTACAATTGTTAAATATGAATGAATATTATAATTTTTATAACTGAAAATGTTAATTAGCAAACTACATATTATCAGCTGATAAAATTAAACGACTTGAATGATGAAATATTTTGCATAAAACAAATTGTAAGCCTGCATAAAAGAAAATGTTTTACTTTTATACTTCTTAAATTTATATACAGTGAAATCTAATTTTAACTATTGGCTTTCATCAGGTAACTGTGATTTATTCAAGCATCATATCAACTGAATCATATGTGATTCATGAAAGCTTGAGTATCCATGGTTGCATTCATTTTCCAGACCGTTAAATTCATGATGTCAGAATCTTTTTCATAAACATTTCGTAACTTTATTTTGAAATACTCAGTGGCAATGCAAAAACATTGTCGATCAGTCTACTCACGAATCTGCAGACATTTTAAGAAAAGTTTCCATTCCACTTGAGAGTTATTCCCGCGGGCGATACACTGTTCTATACACGCGACAAGAAGATTGGAAATTTTTCGAAGACACTAAAACTTTTAGGTCACGTGTAGTGGAAGTTGATAGCATATTAAAACGGTTTTAAAATGAAAAAAATGAAAAATACAGATCAGTATCAAAATAGCTCGCAAATATTTACATATGTGCATCTGTGTGTAAGAAATTTTATAAGACGTCTCATATTTAATAAAATGTTACAATCTAAGATAATATTACGGTCTGAATCTTAAAAATCAAACATGTTTTAAAGGATATTTGCATTTTGATCAGAGAATTGAGAATCCGGTTTCCATGTTAGACAGTGAGAATCTATATATATAAAACGCGTAGGTATGCGGCACAAAAATCGACGATATTTCTACAATCCGAATGGCAACGGCTGCAACTACCGGATGTAAACATTAGCGGCTGTCCGCGTGTGGCTCGACGATAGCACGTAATTTGGTACAATTTAATTGCTGTATTTTACTCATGAATAATTTTAATTTATACACGAAATAATTTTAATTTATTCATTTAATATGATTAAGTGGAGATATCTGAATTGCGAACAATAATACATACAGAGAGAAATGTAATCTATACTATATTTTAGTATTTGCTGAATTTTCACTCCATTTTATAAGTGAAAAATTTCCCCAACAATTTCTTATTTGATGTAATGATAAAGTGTAGATATCTTAGTTTTGAAAAATAGTACATACAGTGAGAGATATAATTTTTAAAATCATTGGTGTTGGGTTTCTCAGACTTATCTTTAACTCTGTTCTGAAGTAATGGAAATTCACACTTTTTAATCATGATGTTTTAGAATCAGCCTTATAGTGAATTTATCAATGATTATAAATTTTTTGTCTGAGTTTTCACTACCCCTTAACAACGTATATTTATTATGACAGGTAATGGTAACATTCCTTCATTTGTTACTTTCAATTGAGTTGTTTTGCAAAAGAAAATATAAATCTAAAAGCGACCATGCTGGTCGCGCAGCGGCTAGTTTAAAAAAAAAAATCCGAGTTAGGAAACCTTCGAAATAATATTTTGTAAACATTTTTATTCGAAATTTTCCCCAATTAACAAATATATGGCGTTTTAGGACACTTAAAAAATTCATAAACATTTTTCAATAATGAAGAAAAAGTTATAAATATGTATTAATTTTTTATACAGAAATCAGCATAGAACATGAAACTGACATAACACCACTACATAGCTGAGTACCTCACAATTTTTTTTCTTTGCTAATATACAATGGAAGATTTTTTTACTCCAAAATCTATCCTATATTAGGATTTGTAATCTAAGAATTCCAAATTTACGATAGGAAAGATGTCATTTCTTCAGATGAATTCGTTTGAGTAATGCACAAAATTACTTAATTCTCTGGACGAATTAAAGACTTTTCAAGGCGGATATAACTTCAGACTCAAAATATTTAATTTAAGACAAACGTTTACACAGTTTAGGAAAATTTGCAAAACTGCAGAAATTCTTTTTTGTTTTCCCTATTATTCAACCCCCAAAACATTGACACTATTCATTATCGTATAGTTATTCTTCAGACACAATTGATAGATATGTGCTTCTGTGTATTAGAGTGCAACTTTTTAAAATGCCCCCATGTTAATAAGTATGTATCATGGAACAAGGTAAATAAGTTATCAAAAATCCATTTCTCAGTTATATTTTATTTGGATTTTTACAACCTACACGACTGGGATTATAATGACACTAATCTGAAAATTCTTACGAAAAATAAGATCCTTATGTAGTGTTTGGTTTAAATTTATTGAATGCGCAGTACACACATCACATTTCTAGCTGGAGGATTTTCTTCTTGGGGGTTACGTTTGAATCGAATCGACACATCCAACATCTTCAAACCATTCCGTGTTTATTTTGTATGGATCACGATTTCCTTCCCAACACATATCTTTTAAAAGTGTCGTTTTTTAACATGCTCAAAGTTTCCATGTAACATTGTTAAAGATAATAAAAATATTTAAAGCCCATATATTTACAACTGGCAGAAATATTTGAAAGTTAGTAGCTACCTTTAATAGCATATTAACCTTTTCCTTACGGGGTGGGATAGCATGCATCCCAAGAATAAGAGCCGCAGAATGAATATCAATATATATATATATATATATATATATATATATATATATATATATATATGTATATATGTATATATATATATATATATATATATATATATATATATATATATATATATATATATATATATATATATATATATATGCATATATGTATACATATACATATATATATATATATATATATATATATATATATATATATATATATATATATATGTATACATATACCTATATATATATATATATATATATATATATATATATAATATATATATATATATATATATATATATATATATACATATATATATATATATATATATATATATATATATATATATACATATATATATATACATATATGTATACATATATATATATATATATATATATATATATATATATATATATATATATATATATATATATATATATATATAACCCCATAATACCGTTCTTACTAAGGGGGTATGAAATTTCGCACTCTAAAGAGCGAATCGGAAAAATAGGCCCCGTAAGCTAAAGGTTAAGAAATAAAGGTAATGAATTCTCCTCAAAATAAAATTGTTTACTCCCAGTTGGCGTAAGAATGAATCCTTGTGGAGCAGAGATAGCGCAAATATTCTTGAAGACAAACTCGCCACACCTAACACGGGTAAGTCTTAATCAGTTCAGATTTGAATAGATGTAGGGCAGAAAACCAATGAGGCGCAAACGGTAAGAACGCTTGGCCAGTCACTTCTAAAAGTAAACTATAACTAAATAGAGAAAAAAAAGGGAAAAGGAAGATTATGCTACTGATTGCATTGGAGCCTCGGGGAAGGATTCAAATCGCTTCGCACGTTGTAACATAGGAAGAAGAATTGCTCTACTGAACTTGCCTCATTTGAAACAAAGCAGAATGATGTATTTGGGCCAATAGAGTTATGTGGCACGAATGAATAAAAGATGTAAGTACCAGCAACAAGTTTTTGAAGGTTAATAATACGTTGTTCACAGTACAATACTGAAAATGGAAAAAAAAAAATACCTCAAATTTTTCTCACTTTTTACGCAAAACGTTTTTCTGATTCGTAAACTCTGAATAAGTAAATGTTTCAAAACTTGTTCGGAGTGAAAATTAATGTCAAACGTTTAGAGAAATTTTATTTGCAGTACAAGAGGAGAGCATTAAGGATTTTTTTTTATGTTTTTAGCGAAATAAGATCCTTTAAATTATGTGAATAATCTATGCCAGGGGTCTGCAACGCGGTGCCTGCGAAGCAATTTTAAGGTGCCCGCCGTTCAAATTTCGAAAATTTTTAGATATTTGAACAGCAGACGCTCGTACTTGTAATGAATAATTTTAGTAAAAAAAATTAAAAATTGCAAAACCGTAAAAATCAAAAACTGAGCAGCCTGATCTCTCGACAGCGTCGTTCTCCCCTTGCTTCTATGATAAGTGCGATAAATGCATTAAAAAACTACAAGGCGTGAAATTGACATTAGTGTCAATATTCCCAAATCTTTTTTTAAGAAGGTCATGTTTGAGAGTATGGTGGAGTCATGGAACCAAGAATACGTCAGCTCAAATACTGGTAGTTTAACCAAGAAATTTTTCCCGTCCATTAGAATGAGACTCTCTTGCCATCACTTCTTTGCTAACTACAAATTGACTCAGTTCCTCACAGGACATGGAAATTTTAAGAGCTATTTGAGTAGATTCAAATTGTGTTCGGCGACCCCCTGTGATTGCAGCGTTGGTGGCGAGGAAAATGCTGAACATGTTCTGTTTTTGTGTTCCGCAGGGAGAGAAATATTTTTAAATTGGCTCTTAAGGACTTAAATTTTAACTGGCCTCCCAATTTCTCTCTGCTCGTTTCTGGGAAGTGTGCTTTCGGCTTATTTTGTAAATTTATTGTAAATATTTGAATTCTTCTTAGTTTCTTTAATTTGTTTTATTTTGTCTGTTTCTTATGTTTTCTTAGTGTTTTATACTTACCTCTGTAAGTCCCGTGTGATACTTTGTGGTACACGGGAATTTTATGTGTATTTTTTAATTAAAAAAAATGCATTAAAAGATAACTTGTCGCTGTGGAAATCGCATATTGAGAAAGATAATTTATCACATTTCCCAAATTTAAAATTAGAAAATTATTGCGGTGGAAATGCTGCCACCTATTAGCTTGTCAAACATTTTGCTTCCTTATTGGAAGAATTTAATACCAAGAATTTATGCTTGTGAATCTTTGTTTTCTACGAGTAGTATGAAATACTTAAAATCAAAGTACCGATCAAGCACCACTGATACTTACTTGGACCAATGCCTGAGAACTGGGAATTCAACTTATGTGCCATATTACAATGAGTTGGCCGCAGATTTGCATTGTCAAATATTTCATTATCAATTATAAGATTATTTTGTTTAAATTAAAATTTGAATTTATGTATTAAAAATTTATGTCGCATTAATATTTTCATGTTTAAATATTAACCCCCCCCCCCTCCTCTTCACCCAGTGGTGCCCGCCGAAATCCTGCATTTCTAAAATATACCCTCCTAGTTAAAAAAGTTGTCGACCCCTGATCTATGCGATAAGAAAACCGAAAGAAGAGTGTGAAACTTTTTCTACTTGGGAAAGGAGATGTACTCAAACTAAATAATAATTATTATTATTGCATCGCCATTTTTAAAAACAAGTTCTGTAGACTAGTTACAAACGTACATGCGCAGCATTAATGAAAAATTTATGAAACAGAATATAAGTCAACTTATTTCCACTCTAGATCTTTCATAGTGTTTTTTCTCCATCTTTTCGTGCTAAATATATTAATGGACGTGTATTCGCGAGTCTCTCAGACTCAAGACAGGAAATCAAGTGTCTTGTAAAATAGAAAAAGTATTGCAAGAGATTCTTCCATCTCTTTAAATTTATTAAATCGCAAATAATGTTGTTAAATTTTCCTGTTTTAAAAGGGAGAGAAGAGTTATGCGTTCTTTCGTAACATTGACTTATTGGTCCTCTTTGGTTTTGACAGTGATATTGTTGACGTTAAATATAATTGTTACTCGACTGTTATCGAAGTGGAAAAAAAATTAAAGAAAAGAAAAGTTGGCAAATAGGAAACTAGAAGATGATTCTGTAGGGGTATGTATTTAGTAAAAGATATTATATATTTAACATACTCAATGAGCTCAAGGAAAAAATAAAACTTATGATTTGGCGATTGCAGCCGTGGAGTTAAACCAGTATGATCGATTGTTTGAGATATTTCGATTATTTAACGTAACAGCGACAGATTTTCCCTCTTTTTTTCACAAAAAATATGTGTTTACTTTATTAAGCAATCTTGGATCAGTTTGTAAAACTTGCATGAATGTTTACTCAAGCTCTAAGGTGTTCAGGATATGATGTGATTTAAGTTTCAAAATGAAAGGTAGAGGCACTTTGTGTTCCCTCAGCGCGACAATACCCAGAATTATCCTTTATTACAACCGGAGAATCCATATTGAAATGAGTGATTTTAAAGGGGTTTAGTTAAAATAATAATAAAATAGAGATTTTAAGTTTATTTGGGAAAAAATTCGTTATGCACTTTTACTTACGAGTAATTTCTAACGAGTAATACTTACGAGTATGCACCTTTACGAGTAATTTCAATATTCTTTCGTTCAATGACTACTTAATTCCTATTCTTATTTAAGGGAGATGCAAGAATAATCTACAAAAAAAAAAGTAAATCTACCAGCAGATAATCAGGGGCTCAGAATACTTTAAATTGCATTTTTTTAACGCAAAAATTAACACTCAATTACTCTAAATCTGGCGTGTCCAACCCACAGCCCACGGGCCGTACGTGGTCCTTGACAGCTAACAATGCGGCCCCATAAGATCACAAACTTCATAAGATCCATCTTTCCACAGAAAAGTATCCCTCATCACAATCATACCCTAATCACGTCATCGCTCTTTGGCACTAGCTACATTTGTGAATAACTATTTTCAAAGATGAAGCGGTCGAAGAGTAAAATTAGATGAAAAATTTCTGATGAGAAACTATAAGGACTCACGAAGAATTGCAACCACTTCCATCGAACAAGACATGGAAACACTGGTTTCACAAAAACAAGGTCAAATATTCCACCAGTTTTATGTTGCTCTCTTTTTTATGATATAATAAAAAAAAGAAGGAAAGTTTTGTTATTTATATAAATTAACTGTACAAAATATTTTATAAGCGGCCCAAGGCTGTTCCACCTCACGCAGTACGGCCCTTGCAAGCCAAAAGGTTGGACATCCCTGCTCTAAATCGATGGAAAAGAAAGAGAGAATTCAGTTCCAGATTTAAGAGCAACTGAACTAAGTACATCTTGCAAGACAAGCAGACTGGTGAAAAAATATACTTTTTTATCATAGCAACCAAAAAATTCGGAACAGAATTACGCAACAGAAGTTAAAGAACGATAACTCGAATTGAAATTTGTTTGAATTAGGTCGAAAATAGGATCCGAGGACATGTTTATTTCTGCTTATGCAAGTTGATGGCTTAAGAATTATCGCTCTCATAATCGCTTTCTGAAAGGATGATTTACATTAAAAGCTTCATAGTGGAGCACAAATTTTTGAAAATCAGAAGATATATTTAGAAAACATGGCTACAATGACCTACTCAAGGTTAATACGAGGATGTGTTGCTATCGCTCTCTGGTCAGATTGGGTTGATTACGCTTGGCGTCAGAAGACAATTTTGACATCAGAAATCTACACAGTCAACAGACCGATTGCATCACAAGTTATAACCACGATGTCGTTCAGGAGTATTTCCCATTTACTTGAAATTTAAAAAAAAAGGGCATATATATTATGATTACAATAGCATATTATAACTTCTACGGAAGACCTTAACGGTGAAGCGCATTGTAATAATAAAACACTAGAAAAATAAGGAAAAAAGTATACATTTTCTTTCTGAAAATCTCCCCTCTTCTAGGTTTAAATAATAAATAAGACCTATATTATATTGACTGCTTAAGAGCAATTTCAAAAGAAACCTTTTTACATACGTATTATGTTTTGAATTATTGTTAAATTCGCAGTCCGTTAAATGTTAGATGATAAAGTTTTCAGATACCACACAGTATATATATTCTTGTCGTATATAGACAGTCTAGTTATACATATATATTCTTGTTAGTATAAATGTATTGTCTTTTTATTCATGTATAGCCTTGTTGGTTTTATATGTATAGTCTTATTAGTATATGAAATCTTGTTGAAACCTAGTTCTTAAGGTTGTCGACTTGCACCAGTACATACGCTTTTCGGATTACGAGGCCTACTGTTGACTATTTCAAGCACATATACACGCAGTAAAATTTTTTTTTAGATTTTTGTGAATTTAACGTTTTTAAAGACACATTAATATTATCATCACCAAAATCCAACAAATGGAGATATTTACGATAAAATTATATATATATATATATATATATATATACATATATATATATATATATATATATGCTAAAGTTAATACTAAAAGAAAAATTATCTGGATTTCATAACCTAACGGATTACTGGAAACCTAATAAACATTATTCATTTTCCCATAAAACCTCTTAAAATTAACACCTCCTTTTCTGATCAGAACATATTCTTAGCGATGTTTTGTGAAATGCACTTTAGAGTGTGAGAACTAGATATCTTATTACCAAAAATTCAAGTATTTTCGAAAACTTTGCGAATTGTTTTTTACCACTTCCGTGTAAAGAAATGTTTGTAATTTAGGTAACAATGCTAATAATTGATTCTCTAGTATATCAGCATTATGGTAAAGAAATTACTAACTTCGGAAACAAACTATCGAACCTTTTATTGTTAGTTAACAATTATTACACTATGTAATGGAATATGTTTATAAAATTATTGAAAATATTTCAGGTGTGACCAAATTATAATTAAATATCAAGAAGAAAAGCCTAGATTATTCATAAATATCTTTATTATACCACGGCAGAGAAATCTTTCTCTCTACTCAGTATCAAAATTTAAGTTAAATTAAAAAAAAATTCTCATAAGACTAAAATGCATGTTCTTGATAAGTTACTGGATATCATGAGACCTTAATTGTACGAGGAAATACGGCACCATATGTTTTTTAATTTTTCCTTGTCCGAAAATAGATATTTTGAACCTAGGTTGAATTAAATATTTCATTTCGAATGTATTAGCAAAAGTAAAACATAAAAACTCATTAGAATACAATGAAACTATTACAGCTTATAACTCTCACTTCAGCTGTTATATTTTTTTCATTAATTACTTTAAAAAGTAAAACTCTTAGGATTTTTTTCCTAAATCCCATTATGATCGCCTCCCGAAATCCGAAACTCCCTGTAACGACATTATTACGAACAATTACTTTTCTTAAACTTTTATCTATTATTTTCTCTGAACCAACATTTTCCTGCCTCATAAAGCAAAGTACCATCGCATTCATCCGATAAATGCAAACAAACGAAAAAAAAAAAATTAATCTGATGAGCTATTGAAATAATCAGCAGCATATAAACGGAAGTCAAACTTTCTGTTCCAGTAAAACAAGAAAGAAAAGAAATTTAAAAGGAAAAGTTAAGATTTAATAACATGCGATTCAGTTCCCAGCACTTTCGAAACTTAACACAATGGATGGCATAATCTAGGCTTCCCTATTGATTTATTGAGAGTTCAGCCACTCAAAAAATATAAATGAGTGTCCTATTTTAACCGTATTTGTCATAAAGACAGGATATTGGTGCTAGAAAGTGCCACGAACAAACAACGTCTACGTTTAAAAAAATGAACAGATAAAAATGACAAACTTGATGCATTTTCCCCTTAGCATTTTTTGTGGTCAACTTACGAATGTTGGCACGCAACTGTAACACAAACACACACCCTCTGCAGTATATTCGATTTTACCAATGCGTGATTTAGGTAACTAAAAGCTAGACATTTCCTCAACCAAGTCAGCACGAATAAGAGGAGGATGACTCTTTTCAGGAATATTTAACGCCTCGTTAAACTCTTATTATTCTCTTAAAAATTATTGACACTTATTTACAGCTCATCACTAAGTAATTCAGTATTTTGGCATGCAAAGTTTGCAGACATTGAGTTTGAAGTTTAAAAAGAATAATTTGTGCTTGAACTACATGGTATGGAAATATAAAACGAAATTCAACAGAATAATACATCTATGTTTCTCAAGAGTTTTAAAATGAAATTCAGGGCACAGCCTGTTACATTCCTTTTCGAGATTAAATTTTCTAGAAACTGTTTCGAGACTCACAGTTCTTGATATTTTATTTCATCGTTGGCGCTATCTAGGAACTGCTTAAGTAAAGTTCTCCGACATTACAGACTTTAAAGTTAAGAAACCAGGATTAATAAATGTCACTAGATTGGATTTTTAAAAAGCTTTTCCTGTCCACAGTGGTTATACACATGCATACGAGAAAGAAAAAAACTCAGTAAATGTTCTGTAAAACAATGAACTTAACGCTATTTTCTACTAAAATCGATGTGTTGCCACAAAAATTCCTGTATCTGTCATCTAATTAAAGGAATAATTATTCATTAATAAAATAAAATAAGATTTTATCAATGAATAAGTGTCGATGGAAAAAAACATTCATTTTAGGCCACATTCCATTTCAGCTGAAGGTTTCAATTGATTATAATTTTTGAATGGGCTTGATTGCAAGTAAGTTTTACAAAAAATTATACCAAAAATTCAAACTGCTTACAAATTACTAAAAATTTACACATACAAAAACATGCATATTAAGGGAAGCAAATACAACCACAAGGTAAAATTACTAAAGTCCACATAATCAGATTACAAAACTGAAATGGCTAAATTGGAATAATTTTCCAAACAACTGCTAGTACTCCTTTCCCTTTCTTTCTCACTTACGCACACACATACGCATATTAAATTTTGATAACAGCCACAAAAACAATTCTGATAATGATTGGAAATTTTCGGAATATTAGTTTGGAACTATAACTTATTGATACAACATTTTTTACTTCGATATCAGTGATACACTAGAAATAAAGCGAAAAGTCTTGATTGAATCTTATTTAACTTAGATACGAACCAAAAAGTAAATACATCGTAATTTTAAAGACTCAATACATTCCAAAAATTGAAAACTTTAAAACTGGGAATACAGCTGGGAATTACGTCACTTATACAGAGCGAAAAAAAAAAATCTTTTAATGTAGAATTGATTGTTTGTATCTCCTACATTCTCCGAAAGATATAAAAATTTTAAATACCTCTCATTTAGAATCATTTGAATTGCTAAGTATTCTTTTATTCGAAGAGTAATCAGATGAGGAATTAGAGTGTCGAAGAAACTTTTTTTTCCAAATGTGAACTTAATTTATTAAACCAATTATGACGGGAACCATTTCAGAATTTTGAATTCAAATAAACGGTAAAGTTTTGGGAGAGAGGTACATACAGCGAAAAAAAATATGTATTCGTATATCAGGTAAAAAAACTTCGAAATTATAATTCTGAAGAACGATCTTATAGTAATATGCGTTTTAAGTTATTTAATCGGAGCAGTGAAACGTTAAAGTTCTGGGACTTCCGTAAAACTAAATTGATCTTGATCTCTTCGTAATTTTGGTAATTTATGCTTAAAGTTTCCAATCGACTGAAAATTGGTAGTGATTAAAGTTTCAGAATAGTTTGTTATTTAAATCACATACTAATAATATTCTAAATTCATGTGGATTTCCAAAATTTGCATATCCGGTTAGTCCAAAGAGAATTTTTTTTTTTAATTAAAGCAATGACAATGCAAGATATTATTCACTATCGGATGAAGGTAAAACTTATTTTTACTTTATTTAACTGAAATTTACACCAGAAATGTTTTTTTTTCTCAAGAAAATATATTCAACCCGATGAAATGCAGCGGAACGCAGAGAAAAGAAATGTCACTACCTTTGTCGCCACTTGTTACTCCATGCCTTTTCACGCCTGACACAATTTAGACGCCCCCACTTGATTTACAAATTCTCCGCAAAAAATCGAAAGTACTATAAGAAAAATAGAAAGCGAGAAAAATTATTCGAAATGCGTCGGCTTGCACCTACACTCAGCAAACACAACAAAGAGCTTTTCTGCTTTGTCTCAAGGTCAACCCATAGGATTGGACTAACTTTCCAACAAGCATCTTGCGCAATACTCAACTAGCGGACATTGTCACAGAACAACCACGCTTGAATATTTTTCTGTTTTATTGTTGGCGTTTCTTCTTTGTTTTCCGATAGAGCTTTGTTGGGTGGCATGATTTACGACACAGCCGACAATCATTTTCGGTCCACGCCGAGTTGAATTGCTCAAAGTCAATGTCAGGGTTTTTAGATACTCGAGAACTTCGGATATCCTAGGTTTCGAGGTTGGAAATACATGAGTAGAACCGGAAATGAACTTTTTTTTAAACCTTCTTGTATCTTCCGGTCAGACCCGCGCGTTGAGAGTACAAGGTTACAGTCAAGGTTTCATGCAAAAGATGATTAAGCTAAAAATAACATCCATTTCCACCCTACACAATCATTCATCATTGCGTTAATGAAGTGATATTCAAAATCTTTTTCCAAAGATTACTATTTTTGCATCTAAGGACCTAACACCTCAAATAAAATTAAAAGGAAATTTGAAAACGTTGAGATCAGTAATATATTTACAAGCTAACATGGTGTTGTTTAGAGCATTTTAAGCAATAGATTCTGTCTCATTGTCTATTTTATTCGTTACGTCGAATCAGTCTTTTTTTTTTACTACTTTACATTGCACTTACTGATCCAAGAGATTCTCTTTTGTATTATAAAAGAGACGTACAATTTTTTAAGCTTTCCCTCGATCGCACTGTAGCTTGTCTTCGAAGGCGTAAAAAATTATTAAAACAATTTCAATAAATAAACATAATTTGTTTGATCTATTTCTGACATTTTTTTCAAGATCGTATTGGTCTGATCGCTAGATATATATTTAATTTTACTTTGAAGGGAAATAACAGGCTATAAATATTATTTCGAAAATATCATGTCTAATAAAGTTTAAAAATATATTCCATACAATAATTTTTCGGACCGCACCATTAAAAATCTTGTTTTTAAATTTTGTTTTCGCGTTTTTAATTTTTGTGAATCGATATTTGGGTAAAACAGTGGCGTAGCGAGCATAACTGGCGCCCGGGGCACGATACCTTTGTGGCGCCCCCCCTGAAAAACATATAATAATATAATATATAGACCCTATATTGGCGCCCTCGATAAACATATAATAACATAATATATAGACCTTATATTGGCACTCCCCCCTCCCCCGAAAAGCATATAGTAACATAATATATAGACCTTATGTTGGTGCCCTCCCCTAAAAACATATAGTAATATAATATATAGACCTTATATTGGCACCCCCCCCACAAAATAATATAGTAATATAATATATATACCTTATATTGGCGCCCTCCCCGAAAAACTTATAGTAATATAATATATAGACCTTATATTGGGGCCCTCCCCTGAAAAACATATAGTAATATAATATATAGACCTTATATTGGCATCCACCTCGAAAACATATAGTAATCTTACATTGGCGCCCCTCTGCGAGTGGCACCCGGGGCATGATAGACCCCCTTGCCCCCCCCCCCCCTTTGCTACGCCACTGGGGTAAAATCGTAAATGAATAGTTAGTAAGCTGAAAATTTAGTAGATATTCCTCATTTACAAGTAACAATCTAGAGAGGTCATTACACAGCTTGAAATGTACGGTAAGTTGGAATTTGTAAAACATCCTGCAGTGAAGTTTTTTGCTTCGTAGACACACAACTTCTTAAAATCTGAAAAACTTATTTCGTGTCACGCAGCTTGATATCAGTCTGCAGATTACAGCTTAGTTAAATTTGCTAGAGACAAAATAGAAAGGGCCCTCCACTCTTAATGGGAAAATTACATTTGTTATGTATTCAGTTAAAAACTCGTTAAATTAAAAATATATTTCTAACTAAGAATGCAAAGAAGTTAGAAAATATGTTTTAACCTCCTTTTTAAAATAAAACAGAATAAGAAATTCTTTAAAAAGATGAAAAGGCAATAATATGAAAATAAAGATAAATGAAAAATAAAAAATATCTAAAGTGTCAAAAGATAAGAATTTATTTATATTCCACAAATTTGTCTACTAAAAATTTTCTGTTACATACAGCTGTAAGTTTTAAAACGATATATATACAAACGATTAAAATATTTCAACAGGGAAACCCGAAGACTTGTTATGAATTTAAAACAAAACTTACGGTTTATTTAAGAATATATCTTCAGTAATTTACCAAATAATATTCCAGAAATATAAATACCAAAGTTTTAAACCTACTAAAACGACAATTTACCGTTTCTCAATGATTTCTAAATTTCCTTTTCTGACAGAGACAATGATGCAACAAAGGAAGAAAAATTCTATAACAATATGTCAGTCATTGAATTCAGCAGTGAACATAATTCAGCAGTGAACATAATTGAATTCAGCAGTGAACAGTTGCAATTTTCTTCTTTGGTTCTCCATGGAAATTTGAATACTAGAAATGTCCTTTTTCGTTGTGACAAGACTTAGATTAGAAACAAATTTCGCGTGCTATATTGAATACATTGTTTTTCGGTTTATTGTACGTTCAACAGCTAGAAACTTGTCTAAGAAAATAACCCTAATATATCAGTAAAGCTTTATCTTACAATTTCAAAACCTTTAAAGCTCTTCTGTAACTTTTCTTTCTGAAACTATAATATTTCACAGTGTGTCTAACACTGAGTGAAATTTGTTTCATACCATCTTTTATTCAGAGTCTTTAAAGCCTAGAGTTTTTCCAGTTCTATGTTATGTTTCAGAATAAATCCCTCTAGTATGTTTCAAACCAAATTAAACGCTGCGTAACTACAAATTCATAAACAAATTAAAATAATAAATTATGTGAATATTTTCAACATAAAAGAGGTCAACTGTTATGTGCTTCATATGAAAGCATAATTTCAGAGTAATTCATTTCTCATTGGCAAAGTTCCATAATGGTTAACAAATCAAACAGTTAGTAATTGTTGATGTAGTAGAATTAAATTCAGTAGTTCTACTATGTACAAACCTTATTTAATTTTTTTTCGATTAAAAACGAATTCGCAGGAGCACAAATAAACTCTCTACTTTTGGTCACACCGTAAATGGAATTTTAATGAAAATACACTCCACACACACACATACACAAGAGTGTCATTCTGACAAATATCTCTTCTTACAATGTCATAACATCTCCACATATTTAAGAGTAATGGTGCAGTTAACTTCAAGTACAAGATGTAACGAGGAAAATTGACCAATCTTCAAGCTACTACACTGATAATTTAATTTCATTCAACACTACTTATATGATCCCTCTAATCAGTGCTTTTAATTTTCCCGCGCTTCCCAAGAATTTCCTATCAGGTCTGAGCAACTTCAGGTCTGAGCAAATTCAGGTCCAACAACTTCTAGCAGGATACTAATGAAATTTACTATATTGTATCTTCTGGCAAGACCTGTCCTATCAGCTTTAACTTTTAAAATACACAATTTAATATAGGCCTTTATGTTAAGCTTTCGAAAAAAATTTCATCGTCGATTGAGACTTGGCTCAAAATCAGTGAATTGTGCGAGCTACGAGACATTTTCCCTGATTTACGTCAAATATAAAGAAAAGTCAAGATTTTAAGTCAATTAAGGTTTTAATAGTAAAAGTTGTACAGACTTTCATATTAAAAAAACGAAAACACTTTGATAGCTTAAACATAAAAACTAGTGTCATATAATTAACTTCAATTGAATTTAATATAATCAACTTATAAAAAATAAAGGCCACTTTATAAGACTACACTTTACGTAAGTGCTGTAGGAATTAAAAAAGCAATAATTCGATCCTTGCATAAAACGTAATGAAACTAAACAGAATGATCTGTATACCTTTTTGCAATCAAAACGTTGCCCAAAAAGGTTCAAGCGACTCTAACACGCACCAAGTCCGCTTCCTCAGTAACTGACCACTTCGTACTTTCTTAAGCTACGCGTTGTCATATCTTGTCTGTTCAACAAAACAGTACTGCTTTCAAAGCGATTTGAATTTGTAAACGCTGAGATTATGTGTACGAGTTGAATAGTTAGAACGTTTCGTAGGTCAGACGTTTGCAGATGTTGTTAGAGTTCTAAGGAAAATAAACTGACCGCCTGGTGCGCACATATATGAGAAAAGGCACAGCGTTGTTAGTAGTGGAGCGATGGCAGAGCAAATTTTGAGACATAATAGGAATATTAAATATTGGTATTAGTGAAGACGTTACACACACATGGAGTAATCTGTTATACGCTTCATTCATCCCCACGCATCTATATTCAAATGAATTTAATTATAATGCCAGAACAAAATTATAATGGTAATTCAATCAAACATCATCCTCAAATACAGACATTGGTAACTTGATAAGGAAGATAACCCTCTGATTGGTTTGGTTTGGAGCACTACGATCAACTTTTGCTACACCAAAGCTAATTAGACCGGGACCTACAGCTTAAAGCCGATTTCGAACGGTTACAAACATCCATGCAAAGAGTGGAACTCGAACCCAGGGACTCTGGTACGGAATGCCAGCGCTCTAGCCATTCAGCCATCGTCCGGCAACTCTCTGAATTGAAACGCAAAAGTACTGTCAGTGTGATTCTGGGTTCGATTCTTGTAAGTGAGATCTACCATAAAAGAACGTTAAATCGATGGACTCGAAAGTTCCCCTTAATAATTAAATGTTCAGAATCAGAGAGAGAGATCCTTCTAAACGTGTTGTCGCAGTACCATTGTCATGAACTGTTCAATTTCCTAGTGCTAACGTTTTGCTAAAACTTGCGAGAAAACGAATAAGTTTTTACAATAATTTATAGTGAAATATTACGGTTATTTCTAGTCACGAAAACGAATGAGTGTTATGTTTTCATTCACTGCAACTACTATACAGTAACAGCCAGATGAAATAGATAATGTCAATAACAAACGCAAGTAATCGCTAACTAAAGTGCTAGATGCAAAATTTCTGTATTAATTAATGAACATCCAACAACTCTGTTAACGTCAGTCTGATGAAAGACAGGTTCGCTTCACTGGCAAACATGTATATGAATGTTTATGCACCTAAGGTTTGAAAGGTATTCATTTTCAAAATTGATTACAGCTTTAAATTGTTTTGAAATACATTGTTTGGGCAGGATATATTCTGAGATCTTTATCTGTACAACTCCATCCCATTTACTTAACTTTGAAATATTTTGAAGGCGAGAGCTGATATGAGCAAAGAGTCACAACCAACGACACAATTTGTTTTATATTGAATAGGTTTCTAAAATCTTTTAATTAGTTCATAATTTGCAATAGGAAGGGAAAAATTTCAACATGACATTTACTTTAAGAGCTTCTTAAATTATTTTTTGTATTATTTTTTAGGAACGATTTAGATAATCGAAATAAATTATGCTTAATGTGTGGCGAATCAATAACTAGTTCTGTCTCATGCTACACTCTTTTTATAATTGCAAAATTAATTTAAATATTTAAACACCAAATTATTCAATACGATACCAAATTAAAACGCATGAAAATTTTGCAAGGAGCTATAATTCTGCGACGTTATTTCTCAAGAAAATAAAATATACTTCCAGTATTCCCAATATTTCTTAGCAAAGTATTCAAATTTCCCTACTTACTGTTGCTAAACTCTTACTATGGCAATATTACCCTTTTCCCCGGCACCTAATCCAAATTAAATTGCCCGATTGTTATTGCTTGTAATCCTTTTCCATTTACGTTTCCTTTCCTCTCCGAATTCTTTCAAAATCTTTCGCGACGTCACACGCAACTATTCCAGGGATGCGTTAAGAAGTACTTTAATAGTAATTAGGGACGTATTCGAAGATAGGACGGCGGCAGTGGTGCTAATTAATGAACCCACAGTGAGGAAAGCAGATTCTCCCGCTCATGTTCAGAGAGGCAAGTTACGACGATAAAGTCGACTAGCGATCTGAACACGACCCTACTGGTCCCGTTACTGCAATTTCGGTGACTTTACGAACAACTACGAATATTACGAACAATTTTGGGTAATCTTTGATAAACGAACTGTATAGAAGGAGATCGTTATAAATATAATTTTTATGATGTAAACGCTCTATTTGACTCTAACATCTCCGTTTAATTATTCGTTAGGAAGTAAAAAGAAAAAAAATTCCAGCCTCTTTATCCCTTATCCTTTTACTTCCTTCCTCTCTCTCTCTATATATATATTCTCTCTCTCTCTCTCTCTCTCTCCATATATATATATATATATATATATATATATATATATATATGGGAACGAGTGCAACGCAGCGCTGAGTAAACGAGGAGACGACAGTGCCATCCCGCGGAGAGAGGTGTTACTTGGGAGTTGACCCCTGGATGCCGACGCTGACGGTCGTGCGAGAAAAGGGCAGACGGCCCTGTAATGTAACTGAAGTTTGGGCAAGACGGCCCTGTAATGTAACTGAAGTTTGGGCAAGACGGCCCTGTAATGTAACTGAAGTTTGGGCAAGACGGCCCCTAGAAGTATAATTGTATATTCCAGCGACTGTGTAGACTTTCCCGTAATACTCAACTCAACTCAAATCCTTTTGTATATAGCTTTCTATTTTTTTATATCTAATCAAGTTTAAATATAGATAGTTAAATTACATGTGTTGTGAAGTTATTGATGAGTTAAGAATTCGCTTCCCATATATATATATATATATATATATATATATATAGAGAGAGAGAGAGAGAGAGAGAGAGAAAGCCTCGTCTAGGGCTCAAAAGACGGACAATCTGTTTGCCTGGAAGTAAATTTTTAATTTTCGGGCAGACTTGATTTACACTCATGAAATGCATTCCTACACCCTCGCATTACAATTAATGACGAAGCCTTGCCGTTGTAACAGTATGCAAACTCGATTAATTTGCATACGAGGGATTTTGATATTATGGATCCTAAGAAGTTTAAATGAGCAAATTGTTGAGAAACAACCCACTCATCATTTGACTGTTAGTTTAGCGTCTAATTCCCCAACTAATTGACTTATATTTAATAAGCTGCCTTGCAGTGTAAGCCAGTTGCCGTTAGTAATTGTCATAATTTTTACTCCAGTTCCAATGATTTTTCAAAACTTTTAAGGAAACGTGAGATGCGAGGTACCTATTTTCTACCGTCGTGATAATCCGTTTATCGGCCGTGAATTGTTTGAAATTTCAAGGTGTCGGTGATGTGGTTGCATTTTATCGAGGATCAGGTACCTTTCATTTAAGATTCTGGATGGATTAGAGCCTTCGTTGAGAAGTTCCTAAAATTTTCTTTCAAATCATGTGTCGTTAATCCTCGATTTCTCTCTGATCGACGGCGGTATTGGAATCCCAATTAACACCACTCGAGTGAATAATATTCAAATTATTTTTTTCACACATCTCGCACACAAACACAATGATGAAAGTTATTCACAGAACTTATTTACAATATTTACATTAACTAATCTCTACCTCAGTTATCTGACGCTGACTGAGAACAAAGAAAAACACAGTGGGTCACACTCCTACTCACTCTTCTCTCCAACACAGACTGACCACCGTGGGTTGTCCCTCATAGGACCTCCAGACAATCGTGGGTTCGTCCCTCATAGGACCTCCAGAGAATCGTCCCCTTCTCCAGTAGAGAGCGCGAGGCACAACATCATCCCATGTGTTTGATCAAAGCTTCGTAAAGAGGTTTTAAGGCATAAACTTATCCGAATGACTTCTCAAGTTTTCAATATTCAACTGTATATGGAATGGAAGTTCATTATTTTTTTTTCTTTGGCTGCATTTAGATTTTGTTTGGAATGCTTGTACTAATAATAAGTATTATGTTGAGTATTCATATACCAAAATTAAATTACCCAAATATCCTCTACTGCATTAAATCTATACATAAATATACATGTATAGGAAAGGAAACTTAAGTTTAAACGTTAAAAAATAGTAACTATAAAGCAATTAATTTCCGATCAGTTGCCCGGAAAAAATGTAATAAAGCCATAGTAAGTGGTTAGTAACAGTAGGATAAATTCATTAATTTTTGCAGGAAATATTGGGAATAATGAAAATATATTTTATTTTCGTAAGAAATGAAGTTTACGTTGAAGAATTATAACCCCTCTCAAAATATTCATGGGATTTAAGTGGGCATGTATGCATTTGATCACATACTCTTAAAAGTAAAACCTTGGAGAAAAAATAATTAGCTCTAACTTCAAATTTGTATAAACACAAAGCACAATTGATTGTAGCATACATAATGTGGACAGAAAGATGCTGAAATGTAAGCAAAATGGTACTATTGACAAAGATTTATCGGTTATTTTATTTTATTTTATTTTTCATTTGTTTCGGCTTTCTTTTATTCATTGAATTTCTTTTATTCTCTTGTTTGTATACAAAAGTTAATGACCCACTATTGTAGATGCTTCTACAGGAAAAAAATTTCGATTAATTTTTTTTAAATTTTTGTCATGACCTATTTATGTGGCTTTGATATATATTGATTTTTTACTGTTTGTAATAGATTTAAAATACATAGATACATAGATTTTTTACTGTTTGTAATAGATTGTAAGCAAAATGGTACTATTGACAAATATTTATCGGTTATTTTATTTTATTTTTCATTTGTTACGGCTTTCTTTTATTCATTGACTCTTATTTGTATACAAAAGTTAATGACCCACTATTGTAGATGCTTCTACAGGAAAAAAAGTTCGATTAATTTTTTAAAAATTTTTGTCATGACCCATTTATGTGGCTTTGATATATATTGATGTGAAAAAAAAATATAATGTATACAGTGTGTATAATGTGCAGTGTATATAATGTATATCTATGGTGTCTCAGAATCGAATTGCGTCAATTGAAAATTTTAACTAATTTACATTTAACCTTTTTGACTGAAAAGCAAGACTTCCTATTACACGAAGAAAGAGAAAATTCCTCCACTCTAAACTAATATCCCATGTACAGCTTAGGCCTTATAACGTCTTTTTGCATTTAGTAAAAAAACATAATTAAAACTGTTATTTTTCGTCTATATTACGAAAAAGGTGTTTCAAAAAATGTTATTCTGCCTTAATTTCTTTGGAAAAATTTAAATGTATTTAAAATTATTTACATATGTGTGTGTGTATGAACGTTCAAGATTGTTGCTTCGCTTTTTTTTAATGAAAGTAAAACATATTCATCGCAAACTGCAGCTACTCAGACACGTTCCTAATAAAAGCGTCTGGTTTAAGTATTCTCCTCCCCTTTTCAATTAAGGGTTTTACCGTCTGCTGTTTATGCTACTATAATGCCGAAGCTACAAAATTGTAGACATGTCTGCATAAAAGGATTTGCAAGGATATAAGATGACTATTTTGTTCATGACGAATTAAATAAAAGTATAGTTACTATTCTTCAATTACTTGAGATATTCAATGTGTGTAAGAGGATATATATTCTTGAACCATTTTCAAGTCTTTATAATTATGCCAAACAAAAGTGGAATAAATAGGATTAGTTTGAACAGTTAAAGGATCACGATTCTTAGTTACAGTTTTTAGAGACATCTGGCGTGTTTCCTTTTTGACATGTTAATTCATATTTTGTATGCAATGTTAAAAAATTTTGAGACTTTACGGAATGGAATAGTTATACTAATCAATTTTTAAAGAATGAGTAGAAAGAGAACTATTACCGATTTATCTAATAGCAACAATTATTTAAATCTAACATTTGCGTGTCCTCATTTGGGGTTTAAAAGGCTATAAAATGTAAGTTTGTATAAACCTACAATTGATATGAATTTCACCCGTTTACTATACATATTTTTCTGAATGTTTAAAAGCTAGATTCCTTCGAGTGGAGAAACTATAAATGTAGCTCTGATTAACTGTAATATAGCATCTATGGTGTCTCAGAATCGAATTGCGTCAATTGAAAATTTTAACGCTACAGAATTTCATATATATATATATATATATATATATTAGCGACTAAATTACTTAAATTTATTACAGTCTACAATAACTATTTCTGTAAACAACTTGCATTTTGTTGAGATTTCTGAAATTCAAGCGTACTTGCAACACGTGGAAAACAAAGTTTTTTCTTTCAAGCTCTGATATAAAACCTAATCTTAATGTCCACATAATGAATAACTTGAGAGCGCCTTCTGACTACTAATTAAAGAACAAGGAATACAAAATGCTACGGCACTATAACAGCTAGTGTTTCCGTCCATTTTTTGTGTGTATTCATGTAATCAAAAACATTCTACACTGTGTCCAAAATCAAGGTCACAAACATAAAATCTGTGATATTTGGAGAAATAATTGGTTTATTGCAACGAGATTCGGTACAGAGTTGGCTCATTCAATGCGAAAGCATACAGCAGCATATCAAGATGAATAAGAGGTAAATAGTTAGCGAGATTCTATTTAGACCATAAACGGTCAAACCATGATGCATCATATCTCCAGAACGGTCCGCCTAAAGGGGGTGTGGTCACCGTGCTAGGCAATACAAGCCGAAAAGCGAGCTGTGTGGAAACCATGAAGCTACAGAGCTTCATGGTGGAAACAAATCCCATTCTTCTAAAAACGCGGATTTTAGCGCCTGAGGGGGACTGGAAAAGGGTGGGTGGGTGGGTGTAATGACTCTTTCTAGACCATCCAAAAATCGCTGGCCAATACATACGGCGAATCTTTACTTCCCCCAAAAAATCGTCAACAAGGTGAGATCTTAGAGGCTTCGCATTATTGCCCATAAAAAAGATGCCCGGACCGGCGGCACCTGGAACGACTTTATATATGCTTCAAGGACCTCATCACTATAGCTCTGTACGGTGATACTGCCCGCATCGAAGACGTGCAGCGGTGTACGATTGCCCAACATGATACCGCCTCAGACAAGGATTCTCTTACCACCAACAGGGTCAATTTCCCTTTGCGGGTCCCATGAAAACTCGCCGAGAATCACTTGGTGTACTGAATCTGGACTCATCAATGAAAAGAACACGCCATCATTCTTGGACACATGTTGTGTCCAAGAACTGCCATTGTGTTAACCACGGTAACTGCAGTTTTCCAAACTTTCAGAGTTTTCTCAAAATCACGAAAGTTGCACCTACAAAATGCCAGCTCTAAGTCGGTAATATGGGTGAGCATGCAGTATTAATTAGAGTAATTTATAATCAGAATGACAAAAAATAGCTAAGAATGAATTTTTTAAGCTCCTCTGGGGAAGTTAAGTACAATTCTAACGTTAACAAATTTTTGAATAGTAAAAAACCAAGGATCTAGTGACGAAACTAGATTTACTTTCTAGCGGGTTACTAGGTTATGAGGGAGAGATGATGATTTCGGGGGCGGACATTGATGAAATCTACTATAAAACTTCCTTTTTTCTAATGATTTTTACTCCCCCCCCTCCCCCTCCATGGTCACACCACTATGAAAGACAAATAGAAAAAGAAAAGGAGACAGTGTATTTTAAGCTGTTTAAAATCCAAATATTTATTAAGACAGATTTTCTTTTTTGCAAATTTTAGAGCAATATTAAATTTAAAATAAAGAATTAATTTCAGCCATAATTATGTTGTTAAATTTTTTTTGGGAGGGTTTGCAGTAACTTCACTGTTTCTTTAAAGGCGAAATTCGCTGAGAGCAATCACTATGAATTAGTTTTTTACCCCCCCCCCTGTTTACGCGTGTATGAAGAAAAAGAAATTTATTTTTAACGCTACTGATCATTTGCAGCAACATATAGTAAATCAATGAAAGAGTGATTAGTTCCCAATGTAACAAACTTAGTAATTAGTCTCGAGAAAGGTATATGTAATACATTAAAGAGCATGTCAGAATATTTCCATCTATTCTCTTAATGATACAAGCTTTAATGATAGCGAAATCCTCTTAAGTAATTTTTATTGAAGTAGCGTGACGTCCCATCCATATACATAGAAGGATTTCTTTATTACCACGTTCCGTTTTTGCTTGACGGTACGATCAGCTAATTTAATGAGCATATATTGGGGATTCAAGCGGACTTGGGGATTTCAAGCGGTTTAACAAGGTAAAGAAATCCTAGATCAAATTTCTATTTGTGCTTTTTAGACTAATAGGAGGTGAGTTCAGATGCGTAAAAACGATCGCGAAAATAAGTTTTAATGTATTTTCCCTGAATGTTTGGTGTCGGCTTTTAATACATAAAGTAGCACTTTTAGTAAAAAACTTATATTTATTAAACTTAGTGAAATTTAATTTAGCATAAAAACCTCTAGAAAAAGTCTAGTTTTTTTTCTCAGGCTCGCAATTGTTTTACACTTTTTTAAATAGTCGGATGCTGATAGCAGTATTTATGATGATAGAGTATAATTGTTGATTAAATAAGGGTGGGTCGTTTGATGACATTTAGTAAGCGCAACAATTATAGCTTATTAGATGCTGAAATTTCTTGCTGGATTATTCGAAATGTTGCATGAAATATCAATTCCTTTTTTTAAAGTATCTAAAAATTCAAACTTCAGCTTTTAAAGGTACTGCAAATACGCAGGGTTTTTTAAGTATCAACATTTTCTTATTTTTTAATTGGTATTATAACAAATATGTTTGAAATATATATTCATATTTCAGGAAAAATTTATTATCTTCAGGGTTCAACTTTTAATTATAAAAGACTATTAAATCCACTTTTGATTTACTTTCCCTCTAACATATGTTTAAGAACATTTTTCAGCTATATCAATTGCGAATTTTCAATATATGCTGAGAAATTGCTTCGACGATGATAAAAGAAAAGGCAAATTGATTTTGCTCAGAATTTTAAATGCATATTATATGACTTAACTCTCAATTAAATATGACTAAATTGAACTATTCATTTTTTCCTTTAAAGTTGTTTTCTTTGAAATTTTCTTAATTCAACTGACCAACGTAATGGCAAATTTTTTTCTCCTCGCAGAATATTAAAACAAATATTTTGCACACATAAATGGATATCGTAGAAATAAAATTCATGTCTATTGATCTGAAGCTGCTGACCGTAATTTTTAGTCATAAAAAAATTACTTACATACTTTTTAATTACTTTTTATCTAGTTCATTTCTGCATTTTAAAGTGACAAATTCAAATTTGAATTAACCTCTTTTCCATGAAAAAATCCTAGCAAACACAAAGAGTTTTCGTAATATATAAGGCGTCAGTAGCTGATTATTTACTAGGATAGAAACTTGATAAATAATTTACAGTGGAATAACAGTATAATAGAAGAAAAGATAAAATGCGTTCAGTTCACATTGAACGGTTGCTTATCTTGAAAAACATATTTCAAATGAAATTAAACTATAGAAATATCTATGTATATAATTATGAAAATGTTAATTACGCAGACATATAACTGACACAATAACAAGTACAATCACAAGTGGATAGAAAACTTCAGTTATAAAACCTTCTGCGGGAAATTTTATTTCATGTCAACGCCAAATAATAAAAAAAAGTTATTCCCTAAATTGTTTATGAAAACTTGTTTCGACTGTTTGTTATCAATATGCATATATTTCGTATTAAAATTTCTGAAATAATGCGAAGTGAAAGAAAACATACTTTATTACTTGCGTAAAAGATTATTTACTCTTATTTCTCGCACTTATTACTCAGCCAACTAAATATTTAAAAAAAATTAAAGCAGAAAAAAAATTGAAGTGATTAAGCAAGTTCTTTCATAATTGACACGTAAATAGAAGTTATTAAAATTCTGTCTTGACAGATTGCTTTGGGCAACGAGTTTTTTAACATGAGATGTAAATGAACAATTTGAAAAAGAAAAATATTTCTGCTTCATTCCCGCTAAATACCTGTAATCCCTTGGACAAGAGGGAGTTATAAGCTGCCTTGAAGCTGATGTCCAGGCCATTTTTCGTGACACGATAATTACCCATTTTTAGTAAAATTAGTTTCGAAACTTAAAATCGTAATCTCCTTAACGAGGTAAAGCCTCTTGCAGAATCAAGATTTTAATTGCCTTTTTTCATTTTCCTTTGAGGAAAACTTTATATGCCTATAAAATAGTGAATACTCACTCTATAAAAGGTCAAAATTGAAATCGTAAACAACGTCTCAAATTAAAAAAAGAACTTTTGACAATCTTTCATGGAAATTTTAATGCTAATTATGATATATTTAACGCTTTTAAATTTGTATATATCACTGGGGTAAGAAACTATTACAAACATTTCTGATTTATGAACAGTTGTTCTGACAGCTAATAGTGAATTCGAGATGTTCTGCCGACCACAGCGTGAGCTTAAACGGCGTTTATATAAAAACAACCTCCGCGCAAAAAGCGACTACCTGTATCTTAAAAATTTTAATTCTTAATAACAAATCCTTTTTTTGTTTTTTAAAACTATTTCAGTGGCAACAATTTTAATTCCTTGATTTGTTAATTAATTTATTAATTAGGTGCTAAAACATAAAAAAATTCTTAAGTTTCTTAAACCATCAATTCTATCGACAGCTTCAAAACTAATTTCTATTTTGCCGTGTTCCAACTGGACTTATAAATTTGACCTTATTATATCCTATTTAAGTTCGATTATACATTCCTTATTCATCAAATTTTAACACAAGGAGTGCTCACTTAGCAAACCGTACAAAAAAAAAACTAGCTACATTTAGGTGGGCCAAATTAAACCCCACCATCAGCTAATAGTGAATGGAAGGATAGATAGATTCAGTTCACGGTAATTAAAATTTTTCATTGCAGCTCGGTTATAGGAGTTAATTTCACCAGACAGTAATGGCAATACTATACTATAATTTCTTCAACTAATTAATTATTAAATAAAAACAGCGTGAGCTTCTCTAATTTAACACGAAATACGAATAACATTTTTTTACCCCTTTAGCTATGAAATGCAAAAATTTTTAAACACCGATTCGTTTAAAAACAACTTTTCTCATACTGTATGCAAATATAGCACTTTTTTTTGTTTTTTGAAGGGGGGTGTGTGTAAATTCTGTTATTCAGAATAAAAATTTGCAAAGGCAAAATGGTCCATTGCTAGTATCAAATTCATCTGGGATTATAACGCTACGAAATTTTATGTCTGTCTAACAATTCCACTATTAAGATGTACTCTTTCATGCAAAAGCATGATTAACAAATGTGAGAAGGTGTCTTGACTCTTGACGGAAGTTGCGACACTATAGTAATACACTTCGTTCAAAGTCGTCTCTCAGACAGAAGGATTAAAATCCCATAGCTCAAAAACGAATTTTTCCCCGTCTGATGTATGATTTGTACAGATGAATTAGATCCAATCTCATTTTTTCCTTACCTTTGTTATCTGTCATTTTTCTCCCCCTCTCTCTACTTTTCATTTTCTTTCCCCTCTTTTACACACACGTGTGATTTACTGCTTCACGAATTCGTTTCACTACATCGACCTAATGAAAATAGGAAGTCATTCTCTGTTGGAAGGAAGATAATACCCCCTGCAGAGAACTTCATGGGAAACTGCTAAGGTGATTTTCTTCTTCAGTAAGAGCGGGATGCGATAAAATAGCTCTTTAATTTCATGATAGACAGTATTGGATTTTTCGGATATAAAGAGGTGCATTTTAAAGGTGAAGTTAGATTCATCCTGTTTCTCGCGAAATGCAACAAACAATGCGAATGATTGCCACAATCCAAAGAAGTGTCGTCAAATTTCCATTTTGAAGAATTAATAAATGAATGTCTATTGCCAGATACTTGAACTGTATTGACTGTAATTTTAACGAGAAAAGATTAGGTTATTTTTTGTTCGAAAAAAAGGTATAATTCAATGTTTGAAAATAACAAGAAATAAATTAGGAGTTACTGAACATTTCAAGAGAGTTTGGTGGCACAACCCTTGAGACATTTTTACGCGTGTGTGTGTGTGTACACACACAGAGAGAACAACAGCCGGCAAAACTTTTGTAACGAGAAAAAAAATAATTTTAATATATTGGTTATTTTGGCAAATATGAACAAATTTTTGTGTTAATGTAAAAACATTGCACATATATACACAGAGAAAGGCCTAACTCATGTCTAATATTTACTCCTTGAAAACACTCTTTAAGAGAAAAACTTTATTTCAAGGTGGTAAATGATAGAACAAAGTTATTCCCTTGAAGACTGTTTCTAAAAAGTAAATATTAGACATGAATTATAAGGCTTTCTTTGTATGTTTACAAGCTTATGAATCCAGTATTATGAAAAGAATTCTGTGGTTCAAGACATTCATAGCTGGAGTCGTCCATTGCAAGTTGCTTTGAAAATTGGCTTAAGGCTTTGATTGTGTCTTGCCAGCTCATCCATGACATCCAGATTTTATGTCTAGAATTTGTAAGACGCAATTAGAAGATGCTCAAAGATTTTTATTCAATTCTTAAATTAGTAGAACCGGTTGAATTCAAATATTGCCTCTAAAAACGATGACTGTCGTTCAAGCCCATGGATTCCTGTCCAGAACTCTGGCCAGGTCATACTATTTGCCAATAATATGGGGTGAATGAAAAAAAAGGCTAATAATGAATTAGGAGATAAAACAAACATCGAACACGTATTTTATCAAGGCAACTCATTTTCTGGGGCCACGAGAAAAAAAAATTTAAGAGAGAACATTCAAAGCATTATTCAAAATAAAGAGACGCGTTGGTATGGAATGCGAAGAACATAAGAACTTGTGAAAACTGAAAACCTCAGACAGGATATTCAATGATGTAACCGTGTCTTCCCTCTGTCGTAAAACCAGACATTTTGAGAAAATCTTTTCCTGGTTTTCAGTTTTGAGAAAATGTTTTTCCGGTTTGGTCAACGATAGAGTGTGATTATGCGGTTTTAGACATAGCGGTAACTGCACATACAGAGCCAGAAGCACTGGAAATAATAAATGCGGTGATAGTGTCAGACAAAGGAAATGCTTGGAGAAAAAAATATCCGGAAGTATGTGAAGAAAATGTCATAGAAGTCGACAGGTTAGTTTTCTGACAAATATGCTCTCTATAAAAGCTGTTAAATACTATAATTCTATGAATAATTCCTAGAGTTAAAACCTCTAACTGAGTGCATTATTTTTATGATTAAATCTAGTAATATTAGCACCAAGTAAACAAAAGATAAAGTATCTCGGGAAATAAAAAAAATCAAACAGAAAAATTAGTTAGATCAATCAGTTTATCATACTTCATGTGGTCATCAAACCGCATATCGATAGAAGATTACGCCCAGTAAAGTCAATCTTACTCTGTACAATTTCTCCCTCACAGGACAGTCTGAATTTGTGTATATCTATGAAAACTCCGATACTTAATGCACTGCACTTCAATGGGTGAAGAACAGTACATATCAACACACCAGTTACTCATAGAATTTATAATTTTATATATCAACACACCAGTTATTCATAGTAATCACTCAGTTTAATTCTTCACCAACAATTCAATGTCTGCTCACACTGAACGCCGTTGAGCTACCGAAAATTCATTCTGGATCAGCATGTTATTTTACATTTATGGCGAGTTTTTGATTTGTAGCAGATGCATTTTATCTACCAACGGTGCCACGGAAATATTACAGTTGCTATTACACCACAATTTATAAGTATAAAATAACAAGTATACGAAGTATAGAAAAACACATACATATCAAGCACACGTATGACTTGTTCCCTTATAGGGAGTAGCGATTGTTCTGCTATTGAGTTCTCCCATAATAAAGTAGCCAACAGAAACTGAAATGTGAATAGGCGAATGTCCTCAGGATAAGAGCCTCTTGCATTAATATTAACAGATCATTTTTGGCTCTATTTGTAGGAGTAAGAACCAATAATTATCCTACCATATAAACGCACATTGAGAATACATAATTTTGAAAAAAAAAAGGAACTGTTCCGGATGTTGCACTTCTCCGTCGGCTTACAATGGAGGTTTGTCGACGCTACCGCCGAAAAGAAATCCCCACAAGTATCCCAATTTTTTTTTTTCAAAAATTAAATCATTTTTACCGAAAAACAAAGAACAATTTTTTTAGGGTCCTATTTTGGCAGCGCATCGGACTCTCCCCCACAGCAACCTTGAAAAAATAAAGGCGACGCATATACGATGTAAAAGAACGATAGCACTTGTTAGGAGAGGAGGCGGCTATAATTGTGTTCAACAATGGTTGACTTGCGCGACGCTTTCTTTGAAGAGATCGAAACTGAGTGACAGTGTTTACAGAAAGGAAACGCAGCGATGCGAGAAAGATCAGCGAGTCACGTTCAAGGTCCGTACATCGCCTTCGGACGCGGTATGCTAGAAATGAAAACTAACTGGCATTCACATGTTGAAATGGAAGAAAAGAGAGCTCAAGTGGTAAAATAACTGAAAAGCCGTAATGATAGTTATTATACGGTTCCCATTTCCTCACACATTTTATCCTTTTAGAATGTGTCGTGTGAAGAAATGCAACACGTAAATACAGTCTTTCAAATCAATAAAAAAGGGAGCAATTGAGGCATGTGCACAAGAAAGAATCGAAATTGAAAATAAAGATAAATTACTATTACCAATATATCAGCACACGTGAACGCGAGAGCAAAATGCATTTTGCGAAATACAAATTGTCTAAACTTTGGAAACTGATACCAAAGTTTAATTAGATACTGTTTTGAATTTACGTGTTTATACTTTTTGTAAGGTTGATATCTTTTCACAAGTAAATTTGACTGTAATGACGAAAGGTTTTTGTGTATACGATAGCACTGGTTTGAATACTTTAATCCATTATTTTCCACAGTCATAACGAGCAAATCATTTATTCATATACATTATACGATTCATACCTAAGTTTGCTCAACTTAAAAATTTGACACGTTTTTAACATTCTTTAGCAGACTCATTAAATATTCTCTGCTTTTCTACTTCAGTCAGATGGATTAAAGTATTGATACTAATGGAATTACAGCAGAAAAAAGAAAAATAATTAAAACATTATAAATAAAATTATTTAAAGGTAAAAAAAAATAAAGCATTGAAATTACCGCTTAAAAAGAGAGTTTAGTTTTTAGATTCTATATAATTATTTATGAAATAGGCAGATGAATTAGATGGTTAACAATTAACAATGCCCGATTTTTATTGATTATATACATGGGTATTAATGCATAAGAATAATTTTTTATTGAACAATAATGTTGTTTATTTTTTTGATAACGTCAATATACATAATTAGCATAATAACGAGTTATAAATTTATCGACATTGTCAGATATCAATCTATGTTTTGAATTAATATATGATTTAGAATCATTTACCCCCTTTTCCGAATAAAATGTAAAATTATAAAACATTCTTATAAGATAAATAATTACTTTACAACATAAGAAAGATTAATGTAACTTACTTCACTTTTATATATAATTAGTATCGCAAAGATTAATGTGTACAAACATATACGCTTACACATATAGATATACTTTTTAAAATTTATCGGTTACTTCAGTTACTTTTTGAAAATGCTTAAAACGATAATGAATTAATATTTATTTTATAATTATCACACTAAAAAAAAATTCCAAAATAAATTCTTTTTTTTATCTTCGCTTACAGAATCTAAAAATAATTTTATGTCTTTAGAAGTTGAGAGATGTAATCACAATAGAAACCAGTTGGCGAGTCAAAAATTACATGCGTGGGCATTAAAAAGTTTTGTCACAGTAAATTCTGTTATTTATTTTTTACTAAGAAGTTATTTCAAGGAATAATTTTTGTGTACCTCTTTGCAAGTAATTTAGAATCACATTAGATCCCAAGTACAAAACCGGAGATACATATTAAAAGTGAAATATTTTCTTTTTGACTTGAGTTAAACTTGATATTTACATAGCATACAGTAAGAGAGATACCACGAAAACAGAACTGAGCAGTTGAAGGGAATTTTATGTCTCTCCTCTCCCGCAGTCTATCCCTGTAATAACTAAGCCGGTAAAATAAACATTTGGAGTGAGGAAAACTCAGTTTCGATTTCCTTTTCACATTTAGAACTTCATAATGCATGAGACATACTAACCGAGAAAAGGACGGATCGCAATATTTGCATTGTTTATTCATCATAGAGGTCGTTCAAAATATATTATAATTCACTTCACATTAACTAGCGCGTTACCCCTTTCTACAAAGTTTTATTTTTCCAAGTATACACATGCATGAGAATAATTATTTAGATTATTATTATAACATATAAAAAGTTACAAACAATAATTTGGTGCACATTTTCTCTTCCCATGTTATTCTTGGTCTAAAAAAAGAGTTAGCTCTTTATTTTAGAAATCACATCGGCATGAAACTAATAACATTATCAAAAAGAAATTAAATTGTGAATAATGAACGTTTAGGATTGTAATTATTACTAAGTTCTCTTAACCACTAAGTATCTTTTATGACTCATATATCATAAATTAAAATAACATATTTTTGTTCTTAGTATTTGATTTTTGTTCTGATCAAAAGTTTAGAGCACCAAAAATTTTTGGGAGTCGTTATTTAAGTTTTTGAAAATTATATATTATGATAATTTCTCATCCCATGTTATTCTTGGTCTAAAAAAAAAGAGTTAGCTCTTTATTTTAGAAATCACAGCGGCATGAAACTAATAACATTATCAAAAAGAAATTAAATTGTGAATAATGAACGTTTAGGATTGTAATTATTACTTAAGTTCTCTTAACCACCAAGTATATTTTATGACTCATATATCATAAATTAAAATAACATTTTTGTTCTGATCAAAAGTTTAGAGCACCAAAAATTTTTGGGAGTCGTTATTTAAGTTTTTGAAAATTATATATTATGATAATTTCTCATCCCATGTTATTCTTGGTCTAAAAAAAAAAGAGTTAGCTCTTTATTTTAGAAATCACAGCGGCATGAAACTAATAACATTATCAAAAATAAATTAAATTGTGAATAATGAGCGTTTAGGATTGTAATTATTACATAAGTTCTCTTAACCACTAAGCATCTTTTATGACTCATATATCATAAATTAAAATAACATATTTTTATTCTTAGTATTTGATTTTTGTTCTGATCAAAAGTTTAGAGCACCAAAAATTTTTGGGAGTCGTTATTTAAGTTTTTGAAAATTATATATTATGATAATTTCTCATCCCATGTTATTCTTGGTCTAAAAAAAAAGAGTTAGCTCTTTATTTTAGAAATCACAGCGGCATGAAACTAATAACATTATCAAAAAGAAATTAAATTGTGAATAATGAGCGTTTAGGATTGTAATTATTACATAAGTTCTCTTAACCACTAAGCATCTTTTATGACTCATATATCATAAATTAAAATAACATATTTTTATTCTTAGTATTTGATTTTTGTTCTGATCAAAAGTTTAGAGCACCAAAAATTTTTGGGAGTCGTTATTTAAGTTTTTGAAAATTATATATTATGATAATTTCTCATCCCATGTTATTCTTGGTCTAAAAAAAAAGAGTTAGCTCTTTATTTTAGAAATCACAGCGGCATGAAACTAATAACATTATCAAAAAGAAATTAAATTGTGAATAATGAACGTTTAGGATTGTAATTATTACTTAAGTTCTCTTAACCACCAAGTATATTTTATGACTCATATATCATAAATTAAAATAACATTTTTGTTCTGATCAAAAGTTTAGAGCACCAAAAATTTTTGGGAGTCGTTATTTAAGTTTTTGAAAATTATATATTATGATAATTTCTCATCCCATGTTATTCTTGGTCAAAAAAAAAAGAGTTAGCTCTTTATTTTAGAAATCACAGCGGCATGAAACTAATAACATTATCAAAAAGAAATTAAATTGTGAATAATGAGCGTTTAGGATTGTAATTATTACTTAAGTTCTCTTAACCACCAAGTATATTTTATGACTCATATATCATAAATTAAAATAACATTTTTGTTCTGATCAAAAGTTTAGAGCACCAAAAATTTTTGGGAGTCGTTATTTAAGTTTTTGAAAATTATATATTATGATAATTTCTCATCCCATGTTATTCTTGGTCTAAAAAAAAAAGAGTTAGCTCTTTATTTTAGAAATCACTGCGGCATGAAACTAATAACATTATCAAAAAGAAATTAAATTGTGAATAATGAGCGTTTAGGATTGTAATTATTACATAAGTTCTCTTAACCACTAAGCATCTTTTATGACTCATATATCATAAATTAAAATAACATATTTTTATTCTTAGTATTTGATTTTTGTTCTGATCAAAAGTTTAGAGCACCAAAAATTTTTGGGAGTCGTTATTTAAGTTTTTGAAAATTATATATTATGATAATTTCTCATCCCATGTTATTCTTGGTCTAAAAAAAAAGTTAGCTCTTTATTTTAGAAATCCCAGCGGCATGAAACTAATAACATTATTAAAAAGAAATTAAATTGTGAATAATGAACGTTTAGGATTGTAATTATTACTAAAGTTCTCTTAACCACCAAGTATATTTTATGACTCATATATCATAAATTAAAATAACATATTTTTATTCTTAGTATTTGATTTTTGTTCTGATCAAAAGTTTAGAGCACCAAAAATTTTTGGGAGTCGTTATTTAAGTTTTTGAAAATTATATATTATGATAGTGCTCGGCGAAATTGTGTATTATATTAGTTTTGGGGTAGATTCTATATTATACTCTTGATGAATATTCTAAATTTTCCATTACGTTTCATAGGAAGTTAAAATGTTCGTAAATATGTACTCACTTGGCACAGTAGGTGACTGCAGCCATGGAAGGCCAGTGTGAGATCCATAGAGTAATGCGGTGACTGATAATTTCGGTCTCTCCTTCTTATGGTGCATCATGATTGGTTTTTTAGGTAGTATTCAGATGGAGATAAAAATTTCTGACTCAGTATTAAGTTCAGTCTCAAAAAGTTTTCTTCAAAATGAATGCGTTAAATAAATATCACAAAAAAGCAATGCATAAAATACGGCACAATTGTAAAATGAGATTCGGGGAAGACCTCAAAAAAAGTCACAAAATAATTTCGTTACTCTGTTATTGGGTTGACGTTACTTTTCACCGGGTAAACACTCTCCCAATTATTATATCACAGTTCTCATTTACACCAAGCAAACGTTTTGCAACAATCACAGGTTCTGTAAAACACAGCAGAGAATACTTAAGTTCTATCACAGAGAATATGCTTGCTTTATCTTCTACAAGTCTTTCGGTAACAAATGTGTATGGTTACGAAAAAAATCACATATATATGTAAATATACAACATTAAGAGTCATTGAATTAAAAAAATGCAATCCAAATTCATAGAACTCATTAAATCATTCGAATTCTTTCTCAAATGCCTTGGAAGTTTTTGAAAATCTTCGGTAAAAGAGAAGATAGTCTGGAAATGGAAATTTTCGAATTCAAAAAATCTTAAACTTTGAATATATATATATGTATATATATATTTATATATACATATATTTATTTATATATATTGCAAGACGATGACAATCAATGAATCAAATGCTTTGGCCTTTTCTTTCCAATATCGAAAATTTCTAGAAATTTTTAGCACATATTTCATTTAACAGACAATAGTGTTCTGCAGTTATAACTTCTTATTTTAAAGATTTAAAAGTTGTGTATTAATGGACTTTAACATTTTTAATTCTAGTGCTGAAGAAAACTTTCACATATTAAATAAAATATACAACTGAAGTCATCAGTACTGCAATGAAAAAAAAAATACAAAGTATTTTCTAAAATATTCCGCAAGGTTTGCTCTCGAGTCGGAGAAATTAAAGGGTGCCGAGATGAAGTCAAATCTACAGGTGAAAAACTTTTCCCAATAAAGTTCAAAAAGTTTCGAATTGACGCGAAATGGCCAAGTGTGAAGTCCAAGTAAAAATTCTTTCACTAATCACTCTCCAGTGGTCACCCATAACTGGCGGCCGGTTCCATAGTTCACGTGAGTGGTAGCTGCCATAGCATTCATCAGCTGTGTCGAAGAGCGCAGAGAACTACCTGCTCTTGGAGCCCGCGAGTAAGAAACGAATGCTCGTGTTGCGATGACTTGCGAGTGACTGACTGCTGGTAGGGGTTGCAGAGCGAGGCTGGAAAACGCGCCAAGCAGCCAATGCGTGCCGTTTTCAAGGCCGCGCTCGAGGAAATTAGAATGTCATCGTTTTGAGTTATATCGGTGAAGCAGTTGCGTAAGGATTTTTCATGTATGTCAATAAAGAGGGAAAAAAGTGAATGACCCAGTCTAGAAATGTAAACGCCTCGTAGGTAACTCGAAAGCACTACGAATATTTATTTCTCTGTTTAACAGGATCGCGAATTTAAAATCAAATATCACGTATTTCCCCACCCAATTAAAAGTCTTGAAAAATGGTTAGTGGCAATACGTTTGAGGGTTTGTAGAATAAATAATAATAATGTTGTTTAAAACATAAACTTACAGAGACCGCTTCATTTATATTGTAACTCGAAAGCACTACGAATATTTATTTCTCCGTTTAACAGGATCGCGAATTTAAAATCAAATATCACGTATTTCCCCACCCAATTAAACGTCTTGAAAAATGGTTAGTGGCAATACGTTTGAGGGTTTGTAGAATAAATAATAATAATCTTGTTTAAAACATAAACTTACAGAGACCGCTTCATTTATATTGTAACTCGAAAGCACTACGAATATATATTTCTCTGTTTAACAGGATCGCGAATTTAAAATCAAATATCACGTATTTCCCACCCAATTATAAGTCTTGAAAATGGTTAGTGGCAATACGTTTGAGGGTTTGTAGAATAAATAATAATAATGTTGTTTAAAACATAAACTTACAGAGACCGCTTCATTTATATTGTAACTCGAAAGCACTACGAATATTTATTTCTCTGTTTAACAGGATCGCGAATTTAAAATCAAATATCACGTATTTCCCACCCAATTAAAAGTCTTGAAAAATGGTTAGTGGCAATACGTTTGAGGGTTTGTAGAATAAATAATAATAATGTTGTTTAAAACACAAACTTACAGAGACCGCTTCATTTATATTGTAACTCGAAAGCACTACGAATATTTATTTCTCCGTTTAACAGGATCGCGAATTTAAAATCAAATATCACGTATTTCCCACCCAATTAAAAGTCTTGAAAAATGGTTAGTGGCAATACGTTTGAGGGTTTGTAGAATAAATAATAATAATGTTGTTTAAAACATAAACTTACAGAGACCGCTTCATTTATATTGTAACTCGAAAGCACTACGAATATTTATTTCTCCGTTTAACAGGATCGCGAATTTAAAATCAAATATCACGTATTTCCCACCCAATTAAAAGTCTTGAAAAATGGTTAGTGGCAATACGTTTGAGGGTTTGTAGAATAAATAATAATAATGTTGTTTAAAACATAAACTTACAGAGACCGCTTCATTTATATTGTAACTCGAAAGCACTACGAATATTTATTTCTCCGTTTAACAGGATCGCGAATTTAAAATCAAATATCACGTATTTCCCACCCAATTAAAAGTCTTGAAAAATGGTTAGTGGCAATACGTTTGAGGGTTTGTAGAATAAATAATAATAATGTTGTTTAAAACACAAACTTACAGAGACCGCTTCATTTATATTGTAACTCGAAAGCACTACGAATATTTATTTCTCCGTTTAACAGGATCGCGAATTTAAAATCAAATATCACGTATTTCCCACCCAATTAAAAGTCTTGAAAAATGGTTAGTGGCAATACGTTTGAGGGTTTGTAGAATAAATAATAATAATGTTGTTTAAAACATAAACTTACAGAGACCGCTTCATTTATATTGTAACTCGAAAGCACTACGAATATTTATTTCTCTGTTTAACAGGATCGCGAATTTAAAATCAAATATCACGTATTTCCCACCCAATTATAAGTCTTGAAAAATGGTTAGTGGCAATACGTTTGAGGGTTTGTAGAATAAATAATAATAATGTTGTTTAAAACATAAACTTACAGAGACCGCTTCATTTATATTGTAACTCGAAAGCACTACGAATATTTATTTCTCTGTTTAACAGGATCGCGAATTTAAAATCAAATATCACGTATTTCCCACCCAATTAAAAGTCTTGAAAAATGGTTAGTGGCAATACGTTTGAGGGTTTGTAGAATAAATAATAATAATGTTGTTTAAAACATAAACTTACAGAGACCGCTTCATTTATATTGTAACTCGAAAGCACTACGAATATTTATTTCTCCGTTTAACAGGATCGCGAATTTAAAATCAAATATCACGTATTTCCCACCCAATTAAAAGTCTTGAAAAATGGTTAGTGGCAATACGTTTGAGGGTTTGTAGAATAAATAATAATAATGTTGTTTAAAACACAAACTTACAGAGACCGCTTCATTTATATTGTAACTCGAAAGCACTACGAATATTTATTTCTCCGTTTAACAGGATCGCGAATTTAAAATCAAATATCACGTATTTCCCACCCAATTAAAAGTCTTGAAAAATGGTTAGTGGCAATACGTTTGAGGGTTTGTAGAATAAATAATAATAATGTTGTTTAAAACATAAACTTACAGAGACCGCTTCATTTATATTGTAACTCGAAAGCACTACGAATATTTATTTCTCTGTTTAACAGGATCGCGAATTTAAAATCAAATATCACGTATTTCCCACCCAATTATAAGTCTTGAAAAATGGTTAGTGGCAATACGTTTGAGGGTTTGTAGAATAAATAATAATAATGTTGTTTAAAACATAAACTTACAGAGACCGCTTCATTTATATTGTAACTCGAAAGCACTACGAATATTTATTTCTCTGTTTAACAGGATCGCGAATTTAAAATCAAATATCACGTATTTCCCACCCAATTAAAAGTCTTGAAAAATGGTTAGTGGCAATACGTTTGAGGGTTTGTAGAATAAATAATAATAATGTTGTTTAAAACATAAACTTACAGAGACCGCTTCATTTATATTGTAACTCGAAAGCACTACGAATATTTATTTCTCCGTTTAACAGGATCGCGAATTTAAAATCAAATATCACGTATTTCCCCACCCAATTAAACGTCTTGAAAAATGGTTAGTGGCAATACGTTTGAGGGTTTGTAGAATAAATAATAATAATCTTGTTTAAAACATAAACTTACAGAGACCGCTTCATTTATATTGTAACTCGAAAGCACTACGAATATATATTTCTCTGTTTAACAGGATCGCGAATTTAAAATCAAATATCACGTATTTCCCACCCAATTATAAGTCTTGAAAAATGGTTAGTGGCAATACGTTTGAGGGTTTGTAGAATAAATAATAATAATGTTGTTTAAAACATAAACTTACAGAGACCGCTTCATTTATATTGTAACTCGAAAGCACTACGAATATTTATTTCTCTGTTTAACAGGATCGCGAATTTAAAATCAAATATCACGTATTTCCCACCCAATTAAAAGTCTTGAAAAATGGTTAGTGGCAATACGTTTGAGGGTTTGTAGAATAAATAATAATAATGTTGTTTAAAACATAAACTTACAGAGACCGCTTCATTTATATTGTAACTCGAAAGCACTACGAATATTTATTTCTCTGTTTAACAGGATCGCGAATTTAAAATCAAATATCACGTATTTCCCACCCAATTAAAAGTCTTGAAAATGGTTAGTGGCAATACGTTTGAGGGTTTGTAGAATAAATAATAATAATGTTGTTTAAAACATAAACTTACAGAGACCGCTTCATTTATATTGTGACTCGAAAGCACTACGAATATTTATTTCTCTGTTTAACAGGATCGCGAATTTAAAATCAAATATCACGTATTTCCCCACCCAATTAAAAGTCTTGAAAAATGGTTAGTGGCAATACGTTTGAGGGTTTGTAGAATAAATAATAATAATGTTGTTTAAAACACAAACTTACAGAGACCGCTTCATTTATATTGTGCTAGGTTATTTGTAAAATATTTCCTCCTAACTGCTGAGTTTTAAAAATATTGTCTCTGCCGCACTTCTGCGATGTATTTTGATCTCGAATACTGTTTTGTGCGGTATATATTTAACAGCATCCAACGCATTTATTCTTCTATGAATCGAAGTAATTGCTGTAAAAACTGCATAAAGGTTAATTATTTTCGTTTCAGTCATGCCTCACGTAGTCAGTCTAGATAGTTACTAAATAGGGACAATTTTAGACTGTACGCAAGTCGTTCCCGTGGAAGGAACAACGAGATTTTAATAAAATAAGACATTTTTTAGAGAGGAAAACGAAAAATAGAGAGATTGCAGAGCTGAAAAACCTTCGCTGGTCTTTTGAGATCAAAACAATAATATTCTAACAGAGCAACTTATCTTTCAGATTTAAGAGAAGAATGTTCTACGTAACAAAAATTAATATGCTGTTACAAAAAAAAAAAAAAAAACAATCGGTTTTAAAAAAACATTGGAAATAAAACTTCCCGACATTTATATTTGGGTTAAAAAGGTCTAGACTAGTTGCGAAACGGAATATGTCTGCTTTTCTTGAAATTGAGCCGGAGATCCCCATTATGCGCTTATTTAAACTGTTCAATAGCTGGACAGTTTGTTTGAGCAGTTTATTTGACATTTTATTCGCAGAATGATTGATCTTAATAAAGACTTCAAATAATTAGGAGCATACATTTTTCAAATCATTCACATTCTTTGTTAAACTACTTTACAACATTAAATAATAAAAAAATTCTTTGTATGATTAAAATAATAGGAACATATTAAGATGTCATGTTAAACATTTTTTCAAGGGCAATAGTGAAATCTGAGTTCAAGGGTTATGCAAATGATTTTTAGTGAACATAAGAAACACAACTGATTCATTAGTTCTTATCTCCGTATTTTTTAAATTTGACCGAAAATAGCATAAATGGGAAGACTTTTTGTAGTTTCTATTCCCGCATTTGAGTAAGCTTACCACTTCCCATATTATTTAAATGGGAAATTCCAATGGCGCACCCATGATTTAATCTTGAGGAGGGCCGAGTTGAACGGAAAAAAATATTTATAATGCAAATTCAATATTCAAAATGCAATTTCTATTTCTTTGGAGGGGGCTAGGGCCCTTTGGCCCACCCCCTGGGTGCGCCACTGGATGGTTCCATTAATGGCAAACAGTAATGACCATTCGCCCATGAAGAAGCTTAATTTCAATCATTTATATAAGAAAGGAGATGTCTTATATTTCTTTTACAACAGGAACTAAAAAAGCCATTCAAAATGGCTGGTTTTTAACATTGGCAGAAAATGTTACTAACTTTAGAGTTAGATAGAATGAAAGTCCTGCTTCATTCCTGACTGAATGAACCCCTAGGGTCAGAAACTTGACTCATGTTCGAAATAACCCAGGCAGTCTGATATATTGGGAATAATCTATTGTTTGCAGTGGCACACCCAGGATTTTTTCTTGGGGGGGGGCGAGGTGAATGGATAAAAATATATATAATGCATGGGGGGGGGAGGCGAGATGAACGAATAAAAGTATTTATGCAAAATCAATATTTCTACTTCTTTGGGGGGAGGGGGGGGCAGGACCCCTTGGGCCCCCCCCCCCTGGGTGCGCCACTGATTGTTTGCAAAACTTTGCCACAGTAAGATTTGAGCCTGCAAAGCTGAAGTTTTCAAATCTGATTGATTCCTATGTATACGAGTATGTTCTTGTTTCCGGATTGTTTCAAAATAAACTGATAAAACTTAATATAAATCAAAGCATAAAAATCAAAAACCAAAAGATCCAAAAATAACGAACCAAAAATATCGACCGGTCTCTAAATCAGGAGGCCTAACCGAGTCGGTCACCTCAAGGGGAAACTTTCCGATAGGATGTAGGTCAAGCCAAAAAACATTCGAAAGCTTCGAGATCCCCACATTGAAAACAGAGAGTCAAACGCATTAGCTCAATTGAAATAACAACACAACATTAAAAACACAAAAGAACCACACACACAAAAACAGAAATTTACAAGCAAACTTTCCATACCCCCATTTTTTCAATTCCTACTATTAGTTCACACTCTCCCTATATATATCTTGTTCAAATTTTCAATCGTTAATAAAATACTTTTTATTCATCCACTCAAGTTCAAATACATTTTTTTAAAAATTGTAGTGGATGACACTTGATGTTAATACAGTTTTTTCAAATATTAATTCATTAATTAAATTTAATTAATCAATTTTAGTTTTAGACCTAGAGCGTCTCTTGCTCTTGAATAGTAATTTCCCTCTTGTTACTGTGTAAACGGTAGCACTGCGGTAGCGCGGGCTTCTCCCGTCCTGTAGGTTGCGGATCGAATCCCCAACCTGACAAACTTTTTCTCTCTCTTTCCCCCCCTCCTAATCTCGCACAGTAGGCAAGGTTCTGGCAGGCAATCCTTTTTTTTTCAATTCCTACTATTAGTTCACACTCAAAATTTTCTTTGTTGACCTAAGTAGGAATTGACTTAAATTTTTTTTTTTTTATATATTGCTTGTTTGTTTATGTAATTTGACATTCTTATTGGGATGGTAAAAACATTTCTTTCCTTTCGTACAAAATGCGTGCATTATTTTCCAATATTATTGATTAAATTTGAGCTTCAATTTGTTTTGATGATTTCCTCGCATCAAGCGGAAGTTTCTTCTGAGAAAATCGAGTCCTCACGTGTTTTTCATTTCTCTCGGTCTACCGAGTTATTCAGTTAGAAATCGAAAAACTTTCATTCCCGGTAACTGATGTAAAGTATCCGAAGCTTAAGGAAACTTGATAAAATTCAGGAAGAATCAAAATAGAACACGCAGTGGGTGCAAAAAGTATTTGCTCCTAGTGAAGTTTCGTCCTATTTGCAAGAAAATAAAATGCATGTCAAATTTAAATAATAAAACAGATCTTTTAATCTTCAGAAATCTAATTGGTGAAGAAAAACCGAAATAATATTTGACTTATTGCAGAAGATGAAATTACATTTTAGGAAAACAAAAAGTATTTGATCACTTATGGTTTTAAACTGCTTAGACAAATTATTAGTATATGGTATGAAATCCATTAGCATCAATAATGGCTTTTCTTCATTGTTTCAATTATATTGTGAATCGTTTCATTTACTATGTTGGCTTATTTACTTTCTTTCCCTGACTCTAACTTAATTGTGCTAACTTATTGCAGAAATATCCGATTCTGTGAAGGAACGTATTTCACCACATTTTGATAGTAAAATTATCGCGACTTCAAGTAGGAAAATGCTTTTTGACTGTTAGATATGTAATTAAAAGGTAAGCTGTCTATGAAACTGCAACCAATATTGACCGTCTAGATCAGGGGTGTCAAACTCGCGGCCCGCGACGAACATTTTTGTGGCCCGGCCAATATATTGGCACACAATATACAGTTGGCTCTCTGTTTAACGACTTTCAAGGGACCGCGAAAAATCGTCCTTAAGTAGAGATCGCCCTTAAACAGAATTTGTTAAAAAATAACATTTCCCATAACGTCGGAGAAGCCGGGACCGGGAAATATCGTCTTTAAATAGAGATCGTCGTTAAGTAGAGCGTCGTTAAACAGAGAGCCAACTGTATATTAAAATACCGACGCAGAATTATAATAAGATAGGAAGAATTCGCTAAATGTTTTCTTAATTATACTCTTTTTTTTTGCTATTATTAAACAAAATGCGTATATTTATGTTGAATATACTGTAATTAGGTAAATAAACATACGTTTGTATTAATATGGATTTTTTTGCGGCCCACCTATAGTTAAACCTTATTTGTTTGGCCCAAGTTAGCCTTTGAGTTTGACACCCCTGGTCTAGATCGTCCCAAAAGGATATGTGATAGAGAGGACGTCTTTAAGGCATTGTTGTACTAGTCCGAAAAACTACATTAACGAGTGCCTAAACACGTGTTGAAACCATTGCTGAATCAACTGGTAAACGGGTTTGTGCTTTCACCATTAGAAATGTTTTGAAAGGTTTTATTTATCAAGGTAGAGTACCTGCCCTCGATTAGCGAAGGTAACAGAAAGAAGCGCTTGCTCATTGATAAAAACGGACATAAATAAACCAATCGATTTTTGGAAAAATATATTATTTATTGATGAAAGCAAATTCAATCTTTTTGGCTTAGATGGTTGTAAAACAATTTGGCGTCGCTCTGATTCATAATTGAAACCAAAGATCATTTCACCCCCAGTTCAATATGGTGGAGATCATGTTATAGTTTAGTTTTGGTTTATGGTCCATTTTTACTACACGAGGGCTCATTAGACCCGGACCTACTGCTTCTATCTGATACCGAACGGCTCCAAAACGTCCATGTCAAGAATGGGACTCGAACCCACAGACAATCGTGTTATGGCTTTGGGGTGCATGACATATTCTGGAGATGGCAACTAACACTTTATTAAACGAAAGATGGATGCGAGGTAGTACATTGACAGAATTTGGATGCTATATAATTTCAGAGGAATGGATGCTATATAATTTCAGAGGAATGGATGCTATATAATTTCAGAGGAAAACAAATTTTACCTCCCCAATCACCTGATATTAATGTTATTGAAAATTTATGGCACATTCTGGACTTTAAGTTCGAAAATATCACCTTACTTTCGATGACGCTAGAATCAGTCATTGAAACTGAATGAGCCAAACTAGCTAACGAAACAACTCAAATTCTATTTTAGTCAATGAAAAAAAAGACTCAAAGCCATTATTGATGCCAATGGATTTCATACTAAATGCTAATAAATTGTGTTATCAACTGAAACAATAAATGTACAGATATTTTATATCCTCATAAAATGTTGTTATTTTTTATTCTGTTAAGTCAAACTTTTTTTCTTAAACAAGTAGGTTTTTGAAGATTGAAAAAACCGTTTGTTGTTTCAATTTGCCATGCATTTTATTTTCTTGCAGATGTATCGAAAAGTCACAACGTGTCAATACTTTTTGCACCCTGTGTATATATTTTTAACTTTTATTATTTTTAAATAAGTTCTTAGAGCATCAGTAAAGCTTTATATGTAAAAACTGACAGTGTCATACTTAACTGTTGCCGACAAATATCAGGTTTTATATTATCATTTAATGGTAAACCAAGAATATTTGGAACTATATATAAATGTATATTAAAATAATGGATTTTAAATTCCAAAATGTGTATATTATTCATACATTTTTATATAAATCATGCGGATACAACAAATATATAAAAACGTTATCTTAGTGAAAGTGAAGTATTCTTTGCATGTAACGGTAGACCACATTGTTACAAAAGTGACATTGTTTGACAATTAAAATATTGAATAGTAAGCCATTGTTAATCGTATTATGTGAAGGGGTCATATGACTGTTAAACCGTCAAAAAAAATCAATTAAAAAAAACATGAAATATTAACCTTTTCTGAGTATTTTAAGACAATCCGCCTGAAAAAATTCCCATAATTACGGAAGTTATGAATAAAAAAATTGAGATGTTTACTGTAAACAGATTTAAAGGGCAATACTTCAAAGTGATTTATCTCAAATTGTTTTTTTTTTTTACATAACGCACTTGTTATCTCTAGAACTAGATCATATTTTTGCATGAAATTTTCACAGATGGTACATATTATCATTTGCTTGAAACTGAACCTAAATTTCTTTACAGATCTCTAGAGAATGCTGTTTTCATGCACAGATAAAATTTAATTTATTAAGAAAAAAATGCACAATTTTCAGTTTCATAGTATAAATAGAAATATACCTTAAATATATACAAATTTAGGTTCAAATTAAACTTTAGTTTCTGGAGTATGTTTTAAAAGCAGAAATTTTGTCTTAAACTCATTTTTTTTTGGAGTATTTATGTGCGTTAGCTTTGATATCACTTTTGTCAAAATCAAACTGCTTATTATTTATGAATGATTCATGTTTCCATCGTCAAAAGAGCGATGACGCTTCATTAGAATCCAAATATCTCTAAAACTATTGAATTAACAGAATAAGTGTACGCAGAAAAAATTATCAGTTTTCGAAGCTCTTTCTAAATATGTAACATTTATGTACTTTCATGAGAAAAAAAAATACACCGATTCCTGTATATTTGTCGGCCATTTTTTCGAGGATCGGTCCGCCCGGTCGCGTTACGGTCACGTGGTCTCGACTTCCCCTTGTCTCTTTATTAATATAGATGACTATCTAACACAAATTATTTTTAACTATCAAACAAGAAACAGGTATATATTCATAAATCAAACATTGTTCGATTAACACAAACAATTCGGATTTTAAATCTTATACTTTTCAAGATATAGAATGTCGAAAGTGACACAATTTTTATACTTTTTCTACTTTTAACAGTCGTATGACCCCTTAAATCTATATAGCTCTGATCAACACTCATTTTCAGAAATTATTGTATGAAATGTAGTTGATGGCAGGATTTGTCGTCACTATCAACTTAGAATGAAGAACCGAATCATGACTTTCGACAAAAATGTTGTTTCTAAGGTCCCTGACGCTAGTGACGCTGACGACTATCTCACACCTAGGGATGAATCGATACCTATCGATATGAGTAAATACTCGATACTTCTGCTTCGAAAACAAGTACTTTTGGTATCGATACTTTCAAACCGAGTAGGTATCGGTATGGATGAATCAACACCTGCCGGATACGAGTAAATACTCGATACTTTTGTTTCTATACAAAGTAATTTTTGATATCGATACTAATTAACCGAATGATAACGAAGTGTTTTGTAATTTAAAAATCATGCTCTGTACCCTTTTACTCAAAATAATTATATTTTTTATATAGGTACCTATGTAAAGTATTTTTATATAAGCTTCATACCTTCTGTCTGCTTTCTATGTTACCAGTGGCGTAGCAAAGGGGGGGGCAAGGGGGTCTATCATGCCCCGGGCGCCACTCGCAGTGGGGCGCCAATGTAAGATCCATATATTACACTCATGGACAAAAAAATTAGCGCACCAAGAAATAATTGCGGGATCGTAACGAAACTTGCAATGAAGGTGCATGTCGGGGAGATATGCAAATGATTAGAAATGCAACGTGATTGCGCATTACATATAGCTGGTAGAGGGCGTTGAACATCGTACTCTGTGGAGTATAAAACAGGTAACCAAAGCTTGTTTGAGTGTGCTGAATCATTTACAAAGGAAGAGCTGAGATAGACATGCCATTACGCCGTGTTCGAAGACAATATAAGCAGTTGTCGCAGTTTGAGAGGGGGAGAATCGTCGGGATGATGGAAGCTGGGTGGTCAGCTAGGCGAGTAGCTCGTCAATTAGGCCGCTCTGATTGTGTTGTGAGGAGGTGTTGGGACCAGTGGACCCGAGAGATGTCATGTACACGAAGACAAAAGGCTCAGGACGCCCTCGACAGACCAGTCGTCGAGAAGACCGCCACATCGTAAGAAATGCAGGCGTACAGCCAACTGCTTCATCGGCCGCCATCCAGGCACAGGTAGCACCTTCACTAGGGGCCTCTGTGTCTTCTCGAACCATACGAAGGCGCCTGGCTGAAGGACAGTTGGTATCGCGGCGCCCATTACGTGTGCTGCCCTTGACGCCCACCCATCGACGCTTCCGTTTGGAGTTTTGCCGCGCACGAGGAAACTGGACTGCAGCGGAATGGAACCAGGTCGTCTTTAGCGACGAATCCAGATTCAATCTCGGCAGTGATGACAATCGTGTTCGTGTGTGGAGAGCCCGTGGTGAACGCTTCAATCCTGCCTTTGCTGTACAGCGACACATCGCTCCCACAGCTGGTGTGATGGTATGGGTGCCATTGCCTACAATACACGGTCACCCCTAGTATTGTTCCGTGGCACCATGACAGCCCAGCGGTATGTTCTTGAAATCCTGCAACCGCATGTGTTGCCACTCATGCAACGGCTCCCAGGAGCCATTTTTCAACAAGACAATGCTCGGCCTCATACGGCAAGGGTGTCACAAGACTGTCTCCGCACTGTTACTACCCTTCCTTGGCCTGCCCGATCCCCAGATTTGTCTCCAATCGAGCATATCTGGGATCATTTGGGACGACGAGTTGGGCATCCCACGAGTTTGAACGAACTAGAGGCAAGGTTACAGCAAATATGGAACGAAATGTCTCAAGACATCATACAGAACTTGTATGACTCAATGCCCGATCGTATCGCATCGTGCATTCGCGCTAGAGGGGGTCCAATACTCCACAGAGTACGATGTTCAAAGCCCTCTACCGGCTATACGTAATGCGCAATCACGCTGCATTTCTAATCATTTGCATATCTCCCCAACATGTACCTTCATTGCAAGTTTCGTTACGATCCCGCAATTATTTCTTGGTGCGCTAATTTTTTTGTCCATGAGTGTATATTACTATGTTTTCGAGGTGGATGCCAATATAAGGTCTATATATTATATTACTATATGTTTTTCTGTGGAGGTCCCCAATATAAGGTCTATATATTATATTACTATATGTTTTTCGAGGAGGGCGCCAATATAAGGTATATATATTATATTACTATATTATTTTGTGGGGGGCGCCAATATAAGGTCTATATATTATATTACTATATATTTTTAGGGGAGGGCACCAACATAAGGTCTATATATTATGTTACTATATGCTTTTCGGGGGGGGGGGGAGTGCCAATATAAGGTCTATATATTATGTTATTATATGTTTATCGAGGGCGCCAATATAGGGTCCATATATTATATTACTATATGTTTTTCAGGGGGGGGGGCGCCACAAAGGTATCGTGCCCCGGGCGCCAGTTATGCTCGCTACGCCACTGTATGTTACTCCATAAGTTAGCTTTATTGAAACCACGTACTCAGTCTCATTGGCCCACCCGGTAATAGAACCAGGTGCATCAATATCCACAGCCATGCACTTAGACGAGTCGACTACAGAGGCGTTCCGTTTAATAGAGATTCATTGAAATTGCAAGGAAATTAATAATAGGAACAAGAGTTCTTGGTCTTCAAAAAGTATCGATAGAACTGTGTATCGATACTTTCTTTCGATCCAAGTACCAAATGAAGGTATCAATACCTTACTCGAATCGTTTCATGAAAAGTTCAGTTTTTTCGCTTATCATTTGAAAGATATTTGTCGAAGTTTCTGAGAGCATAAAATAATTTTATATAAATGTTGCGTATTATGTACAGACCACACCACAAAGTTGGCTGTCAGCAACGAATTCTATCGTCATTCACAAAGAAATCTTACACCCAACGCACTGTTTTCAAAAACGCGGTATTTTTTCGACAGTATGTCGTGCATCTGACACTGAGGTTCATTCTTCAGAGTGGCAAATGAGAAAAGTTTCTGACGGATTTCGGAACGAATTTGGCAGTCTTTTCACTGTTTCTTTCTTGGAGTGCCTTTAATGTTATCTTAAATGATATTCGGGAGAGTTCCATTCTTTTATTATTATTTTTTGTTTAATAAGATATTAAGTTTTATTTATTTATTTATTTTTATTTTTTGATGCTCTGCCAAAACAGAACTAGACCACCTTTTTACTTCACTCCGTGTATGAAGGGGGAACTTGCATGCGATACCACCGATCTCGCTACCCTTAAATCTTTAAAACATTCGATTTTTTGAAAAAAATATATGTTAAAGCCTGATCATTTCTGAACTAAATAAAGCAAACCGCATGAAAATATTCCGCATTTTTCCGGAGATATTGATACTCTAAATATTTAATTACTGATCAAGTTTATGGTAAGAAAAATTTTAAACTCATTTTTCTCAAAATGTAATTTTGCATCATTCCGCAACTGATATCTCAAAAACTATGAAACATAATTCCATGGAATTTTTATCACTGCATAATCATATTATTTTATTGCGTCTGAACTAGAATTATTGCAATCACTGCACATTTTGTTATTTTTTTTCAGGGGTAAATTAATGCAAAAATTTAAGAAAATTTTAAGTATATTTTGAGCAGTTTTAAAAAAAATTGAAAAAATATTTTAATGTTGAATGTTTTATGTTCAATTGTAATTTGAATTATTTATTTTAAATATAAAACAGGAATTATACATTTAAGTGTAAAATTAATTTCATAGTTCTGCGCGCAATCCAGTATACAATAAAAATGCTTTAAACACAAGGTATATCTAAAGCATTAAAAAAATTATTTAAAATTATTTTGAGTGTTGAAAATTTGTTTATTAAAATAAATATATCAATTTTTCATATACATAAAATTTAGAAAAATTGGGAGTAAATTGAAATAGTTACAAAGAGTCAAAAAGTATGAAAATATGCCTTATTTCCTCTACTTAAGAGTCGTGAGTCCCCTTAAAGTTTCTTACAAGTGGGGATTTCGTGATACCTCGAATGGGTAGTCAGAAAAGTACTGCTCCAGTTTTTAAAGTTTTGTCATCTTTTAGAATTTTTTAGATTTTGAGTCCGTCATTCTAATTCATTGGGATAAACGTAGGCCTCAAAATCTGCTGACCATATTTGTATGATCAGCGTGTTAATGTGAACCTATAAAACAAGAAGATTCATTGCTTTCATAACCTAGTTTGGGCTTGAGGTAGCCTATTGGTAGCGCGTCGGCTTTCGGTGCTGAGGGTGCTCGGATCGAATCCCGACAAGCGCCATTCAATGCCTCCGTGTCTAGGTAGGATATGGGCACGTCCCCGGGGTGCTCGATCAAAATTGAGGTGGCACTTGCCTAAATCGGACTCCGACCCTTGTGTTGCCATTATAAACCTGAACCTGCTAACCTTTAAGAACTATCTGGAATATTTCCGGAATATTTCTGGAATATTTCTGGAATATTAGAAACAACAAAAATAACCCAGTTTTTAAAGAGCAAAGGCATTTTCTAATTTGCATCGAGTCAGAGAATAGTTTAATATTTTTATCATTCAGATTGCTGAATTTTTTTTCGTAAATATACTAAATGATGTATAATTTTCGTAACTGCACAATTTAAGTAATTTTCGTAATTCAAATATATTGCACTTTCCTCTAAAAAGTTCTCCGCAGATAGTACTTAATTTACCTTAGTCTGTGATATATTTGTTTTTATGTATACTAATTTGATATGATTTGTCGATAAATGCTGTTGTTTTCACTACAACATTATTTTTTTTTAAAGATCAAGTAGCAAATGACGGAATTTTTCTAATGGTTTTAAATAGGTAAAAAAAAAAACGTGCTTGATCCAGTAATGTGATTTCACGGGCAAGTTCGAAGTCTCCTAGGTATAATTTCTTATTACGATATACACATTTGTAGCTCAAATGAAATAATTAGTTTAAATCAATTATCATGGGAGTAGAAGATAATGTACATTAACCCTAAAATTATAAATTTTTAGGGCATCATCTATATAAATAAAGCAGAGTGTCTCTATGTATGTATGTATGTAACGTATACAAATCTACAATTTTTGACGAATCTGGTTCAAACTTCGTATACTTATGTTTTGAAGCCTGGAGATAATTCTAAGATTAGTTTGGAAGCTTTAAAATAGTTTTACAGATATTTTAATTCTAAAAGAACTTCACCGCTTCACTCATCCTGAGAAAACATGGCCGACATTTGGCCGAAAACATGGTCGAAAATCGGTGTATTTTTTTTCTCTTGAAAGTACATAAATGTTACATATTTGGAAAGAGCTTTGAAAACTAATAATTTTTTCTGCTTACAGTTATTCTGTTACTTTAATAGTTTTACAGATAATTTAATTCTAAAAGCACTCCACCGCTGAGAGGAAAGAATCAAATCACCCATCTCCAGTATGGTGCAGCCATCTGTCGGCAGCGACGGGAATGAAAATTGACGGGAATTTATTGACGGGAATTTAATACATTTGTATGGCCCTGAAAAGGGCCTTTTTTTTCTTTTGTGGGGCCCGAGCATAGCCGGGCGAAGCCCGGCTAGTCTGTATCTAAGTACAAATCCAGTTCCTATATGGGAGATTCATCCCGCATCATGAATACTGTCTCCTTTGTCATTACCACATAAAGAAAATTTAACTGCTATCCTTGATAAACGGACGTATTCTAATGTCAATTTTACGAGTTCTAGTCCTACCTATTTAATCACTGTACATAAAACCTTAAATCAAAAAGCATTTGATTCCGACTGAAATCACCGAGACAAGCAAGTGTTAGTGACTACGGCTATGGATATTCGTTATGGCTTCGGTGAATGCTGTCTGAATGTTTTGATGTAATACGCCTCTAAGGGAATATATTTTCGGAATTATACTTTTAATGACAAACGAAATGTCTCGTATAGATTTGAGGTTCATTAGTCTAGGACACCTTGTTATGAACTAGTCAGAAGGAATAATCAACAAGATTCGTTCTAGTGATTACTCTCGGACCAGAAATATTACATAATTTGCGTTTCAATAAATTACATCCTTAGGATACGGGAGGAATGCCAAATGTCGTAAACCACTTTGATAAGAGACTCCCTCCAAAGAAAAGGATGAAAGGAGCACAAGGGGAGCTTTATCTATCGTTATTTCCTTTCTCTTTCACCCTTAACACAAGATTTAGGGATACATTGTACAGGTTAGTTCCAACTTGCGCTGTATCGTCCCCTTAGAGGGAGGTGGTTTATCAAAGGCCAAATGAAAGCTTTTGGCTTCCATGCCCTCTTTCAATGTCTGAAATTTATCTGAGAGGACGATGCCTTATTTCATGCGGGTACTAATTAGAGAAAATACAATTTATCTCAAGAACTACACAAAACAGGGAACTGTGAAAAGAAATCACCTCCAAGTTACGGTGTACTGGTTAAAAAGTTTCTAAAACCAATAAGTGAAACAATATGTAAATGAAAGATGAGTTTTCTGTTGACATGAAGTAGAAATAATTAAAAACCTTTTTTATGCAGTCGAACCCCGTTATAACGAACTTCACGGGACCAAACGTTTTGTTCGCTTTATCCGAACCGTTTAGAAAATTGCTAGAGTTCACAAAATGTATAACTCATTAGTTGCAATGTGTATTCTATGATGACGTATTTAAAAAAAGATAAAATCTATTAAAACTGATCATTAATTAATTAAATCGACTAAAACCGATTACATTAAACTGACACAATACTAATTAAATTACTACAATAGAAAAACGGCGGGACCAAAATTTCCGTTCGTTATATCCGGCGGTTCGCTATATCCGAACCGTTTAGAAAAATGCTAGAGTTCACAAAATGTATAACTCATTAGTTGCAATGTGTATTCTATGATGATGTATTTAAAAAATGATAAAATCTATTAAAACTGATCATTAATTAATTAAATCGATTAAAATCGATTACTTTAAACTGACACAATACTAATTAAATTACTACAATAGAAAAACGGCGGGACCAAAATTTCCGTTCGTTATATCCGTGAGTTCGTTATATACCGGGTTCGCTATAACGGGTTTGACTGTATTAACGTGTAAATGTACAATCTTTTTTTGTTACCGTATTTCGCATATCTGTAGTAGGAAAAATTAAAACGTGGGTATAACTCAGTTCTTTCTTGATTTAAGTGTCTTTTACCTTAAATGTCCCCAGTTAGCCAATTTTTTTTTATCTCACTATCATAAATACATATTTGTTTCCGAAAGCACGCTGCCCTTATAGTTATAGTGTTGAGTTTCCACGAAGTGGGCTTGCGTTTAAATCCCGAATAAGGCTTGGATGTACTCTCCTAATAAGGCTTGGATGTACTCTCCTAATAAGGCTTGGATGTACTCTCCTGACAGGGAGCAATGCTGGTTCACCTAAATGGTGCTCCCATATTAAAGTAGCCAGCACGACTTCGCGCTGTTGAATGTCTGGCAACAAGTACCTCCGCATTTGACTAAAAAACAAATAAATAAAAATACTGAAAACATATAAAATTTTTTGTTTGGAAAAAATTAACTTTTTTGTCGAAACAAAAATGCAGTTAAGTTTATTACACTCATTATATAGTGACGTGGTATTTTTAAAAAATCTTATTTTTTAAGGCCGCCTGCACACGGAGTAACTCAAAAGTAACTGATAACTGACTCAAATCACAAAGCAGTCCGTGATGAGTCGTAATATAGTAACACGGCGCAACTGGTTACAAACCCGCACGGGTTTGTAAACAGTCGTGCCGTGTGCGTGGTTGCATTCAATTACATAGGTTACGACTCATCACGGACTGCTTTGTGATTGGAGTCAGTTATCAGTTTCTTTTGAGTTACTCCGTGTGCAGGCGGCCTAAATGTTTGACAAACACAGGCATGTTGGCAACAGTGTTTAATGAAACATGCTAAGCATCCGTAATTCGGAATCCAGAGCATTTTCAAGTCCCCCCCCCTTCCCACCTTACAGAAGACAAAGCTCTCTATCAGCTTATTTGTAACGAATATTTCACAACACAAATATGTAGTATAAGGCAATCTATAAACTACCTTTAATTAGTCTAATGCTTTTTTTATAATTTTGTAATATCATTTTAAACTGAATCCACTACATTTCAATACTGATTTTTATTTAATGAGTTTTAAGTATTTTAATCTACATTACGTAGCTCAAAAACAGGGTTGTGTAGTTATTCCGATCAACGGCTTGTTACAGAAGTTCATGCTAGTTTGAAGACGTCAAATAATATTTTACTGCATGCAAGCATTTTACAATTTTAATATGTTTGATTTACTTAGGAATAATTGCAAAGGGAAAGCGCTCTTAACGGAACTTATTTAAATAACTTTTCTTAAGAAACTACAATTAGAATATTTGTTGGTCAAGCCAGGTAAAACATAATCAAAATTATACAGCAACTTCTAATAAAAGAAAGGAAAACTTAGATAGTATGCATACGAAAACGAAATTCCATAATGTTCATTGTTGTTGTTCCTAATACCCCCTCCCCTGGCCGGAAGTTCCAGACCAGGTGCTTGTAGGCTTCGGGCGGAGTAGTGCGGCTCCAGATTATACAGTGGAATCTCGATCGATCGTTTTCGGATCTATCGTTTTTCCGTATGTGTCGTTCATTTTATCCAGTCCCAACGATCCTATAGCTTTGTTATGTTTCCGCATCTATCGTTTTCCCGCATTTATCGTTCATTTCAATCGGTCCTTTGAAAAACGATAGATCGAGATTCCACTGTAATAGCACCACAAGGGTCGGAGTCTGACTTGGCTAGGTGCTACCACAATGTTGACCAAGCACCCTCGGGGCGACACTTAGGAGTATCGTACATTCCCCATCCACTGACATCATAGAAGGATTTTCCGTCTACGGATTTAACGTGCCAATATCCTGCCTAGACTAGTGGCGTAGAGAGGGGGGGGGGGCAAGGGAGTCTATCATGCCCCGGGCGCCACTTGCAGAGGGGTGCCAATATAAGGTCTCTATATTACATTACTATATGTTTTTCGGGGTGGGGGTGCCAATATAAGGTTTATATATTATATATGTTTTTCAGGGGGGGGCGCCAATATAAGGTCTATATATTATATTACTATATGTTTTTCGGTGGGGCGCCAATATAAGGTCTATATATTATATAAGTATATGTTTTTCGGGGGGTGGCGGCGCCAATATAAGGTCTATATATTATATAAGTATATGTTTATGGGGGGGTGCCAATATAAGGTCTATATTTTCTATTAATATATGTTTTACGGGGAGCGCCAATATAAGGTCTAGATATTATATTACTATATGTTTTGCGGGGAGGGCGGCGCCACAAAGGTATCGTGTCCCGGGCGCCAGTTATGCTCGCTACGCCACTGGCCTAGACTCAAAGATATTTAACATCGCTTGTCGGGATTCTATCTGAGCACCCTGACTACAGAAATTCGATGAGCTACCGATAGGCTACTTCGGGTCCACATCATTTCAAATTTTAATTTGAGTTGGTCCAGACATTCCTTATAGTTCACCTAGAAATGACTACGTTCCCAAAATGCTGCTGCAAAATTTCATAATACTGGTGATGAACCATGATTGGAAGATCAGGGTTTGACTCTAGGTTCAGTGAGAAAATCATTGAAATGGCAACCAATCTACACTTCGAAAGGAATCCCGAAGGTTGCGTAAGTATGAGACAAGTTGTTGCGAATCCTTTAGAGAAAATGTTCTTTTGACTTATAGTTGAAAAAAAAATTGTCCTAGAGAGAAAGGAGGGAATAATGTGAGGCAGGTGAAATTGCAAGGTATACACAAGATTCGATTCACAAGAATCGAACTTTTGAGTGAATGAATTAAAGAAGCTGCTTGAGATATGCAAATTTCGGCATACGCGCTCAGTATAAATACCATGCAGCGTCATGAATGAAAAAGGTTGTTAGGGTTGAAAAAGGTTATTAAGGTTGGTAGATAAGCGAGAGGGAGCTACGAGGGTATGCAGCTCCAGTATTATCCGGCGCTAGTGCTTAGGGTGCCCAAAGTTTACGTGTCAGTACTGCTGGTTTGACTCTCTGCTGGTTTGTGAGTATTGGCAAAGTATATTTTTATTGAATGCTAATATATATATATATATATTCCGTACAAGTAGTACGTATGCTTATTGCTGTAAAAGCAAATTCTATATGTGCAACGAATTCAATAAACATTGTTTCACGTATAAAATGTGTTTGTATCAAATTCATTTAGAGTGCCACTTCAAATTATATACACGCTAGTCTGGGTAGAAGTGAGCTATTTTCTCTATAAAATTACTACTACTACCCCATTCAACAGTCAGAGCGTACAGTTTCAAGATGAGAACATTTGAATTCGATTCTCGGTCTACTAGTTGATTTAAAGCTGTTTTGTTTCGAATTAGTTAAACAGCGGGTATTGTTATTTATATTTAGCTGACTTCACGGCGGATGCTCTCAGGATATAAAAAATCATCGTTTTATTCATAGCCAATTTACTTCTTTCAAGGGTTATTAAAGCACATAATTATACATACATGAGTAATACACTTATATAACATTATATGGTGTAGTCAACTCAAGACATTTAATGGCGTAGTTAACTAAATATGGGCCTGTTCACATAGGAGTCCGTTGCGTTGCGTTAAGGAAAAGATGACGTTGAGACGAAAATAAACCAATCATAGGCGTTAAAAATTTCATTGCTAATCGTTTGGAGGCCTGTGATTGGTTTATTTTCGTCTCAACGTCATCTTTTCCTTAACGCAACGCAACGGACTCCTATGTGAACAGGCCCTAACAATCTGAAAGGTAATGAAATATCTCTTTACTATCCTCTAATAGTATATATATCTTAGATTGGTTGACGCCTCATCAACTTGCTACGAAACAAGTTTAATCGTTATAGAGAAATTAACAAGTAATATCTGGTTTTCTAAACCCCCTTCTCACACACACACAAAAAAAAAAAAACCCATCTAGTATAACATTTCGAAATTTAGTAACAGTCTCTTCCAACTTTGCCCCAGTTTTACAGGTATAAAATTTTAAACGAATAAAAAGGAATCACTATACACGAAAATAAACTCTAAAACTCAAAAAAATATTATTAATTAATTCTAATTATTTACAAGGTATATACAGTACTTTCAGTTGGTCGTTTGCATATACGGCGGTAATTTAATTTGCACTAAGATGTATGTGCTTACAAAATCTCAACAAGAAGAGATTATTAGTACGCGACATTCACGTATCCTAACCCTAAACAAAGGGAAAAATAAGTGACAGTAGCAACAAGATGCTCGACTGTTCGACTGCGGGCCTGACACCACGTAATCCAGCCACGCGGTCCCGCCTCCATATATTTAACAATGACATATCTCCCATTTTCGGAGGATAGCAGAATTTTCGTTTCTGGCCAGGATATTAATTAGCATAAATTGTTTCTGAAAATCTTTTGTATCATTTTGTTCGGTTTCGTGAAATTATAACACAATTATTAGCTATTTATGGTACTTTGTATGTATTCCAGAACTTAATTTATATGTTATTCCCATTTCAACCGTATCTTTTAAAATCAAATATAAATGAAAAATTAAAAGAAAATAAATGCAGAAATGATTTTTTTTCTCTCCCGAATTCTTCTGACATGCATGTTTATGGAAAAAAAATTGTTGACCGCTCAAATTCTGAAGTTTGAGCGGGTCTCGCCATGAAAAGGTATTCTAAAGTGACACGATTGTGTATACCGTTCTTAGCCGTTTATACATAGCAAATGTGACACGATTGTCACATTTGCTATGTATAAACGGCTATTGACATAATTGGAGCTTTTGAAGTGGAGTTTCTGGGTCTTGGCAACTTTATCTCCTGTTGCAATGTAGTTATTTTAAGGTACAAGTGCTCAGTAATTAAAACTTTAAAGGTAAGAAATTTAAAAAGAAAATGAGGAATAAAAATTTAAAAATAATTAAAAAATAAGAACAAGTAGTAAATAATTGAGAGAATAAGGCTATTCGAGCGAAAAGATTTCAGTTAATATGACAAAATAATTTAATGTTCATACAACTCCAATATAATGAGTTATATGAACATTATATTGGAGACCAATTAAAACTTTACAGGCAAGAAGTTTAAAGAGAAAATGAGGAATAAAAATTTAAAAATAATTAAAAAAATAAGAACAAGGAGTAAATAATTGAGAGAATAAGGCTATTCGAGCGAAAAGATTTCAGTTAATATGACAAAATAATTTAATGTTCATACAACTCCAATATAATGAGTTGTATGAACATTATATTGGAGACCAATTAAAACTTTAAAGGTAAGAAATTTAAAAAGAAAATGAGGAATAAAAATTTAAAAATAATTAAAAAAATAAGAACAAGTAGTAAATAATTGAGAGAATAAGGCTATTCGAGCGAAAAGATTTCAGTTAATATGACAAAATAATTTAATGTTCATACAACTCTAATATAATGAGTTGTATGAACATTATATTGGAGACCAATTAAAACTTTAAAGGTAAGAAATTTAAAAAGAAAATGAGGAATAAAAATTTAAAAATAATTAAAAAAATAAGAACAAGTAGTAAATAATTGAGAGAATAAGGCTATTCGAGCGAAAAGATTTCAGTTAATATGACAAAATAATTTAATGTTCATACAACTCCAATATAATTTTCCGATCTGTGACGTCAAATTTTAGTGAAAAAACTCACTCTGAAGTGCTCGCAGTAGATACACACCTTGGACATGATGACCCTGATGTCAGCCACTCTTGCAGGAAAAAGATGTTACGAGACTGCGTCAGCTCTGCCCCTGAAATCATTTGCAAATAGGCGAAAAACTCATTAAATCATTTTTTGCTTTCGCTCGAAGTAAAATTCTTTCAAAGAGCGTACAGTAGTCGAGTTTGGCTCTACCGGTATAATCTGACTCAGTAAATATAGAGATTACAAGGATTCGAAGAACTTAAAGGATCAATAGAGTAAAACAAATGCGATAATTACAATAATTCTTCCCTTTTCAAAGAGCAACTTGCTTTTAACAGTCCACCCCAGACAATTCATATCAAGTGCAGAACTGTCATTACTTTCCTATACTAAGAAGGTATCATGAGCAATAATTAGAGATACGTAATTTTCGTATTTACGAAATAGATGCGAATAAATGCGAAATATGTCGATATCAGCGAATAAATGAGAAAATTATTTTTTTACTACTTTTCGGCGAAAACTCGGCGATAAACGGCTTTTTAAGCGATATTAGGTAATAACAGTAATAATTTATTAACATAATTGCTTATCTAAGACCATCCACGGTCTTTAACTGAGAGATCTCACTCTCGAAATTTGCTTATTACTTATTGCTAAAGACTTAAGGAAGAGAATGTGGAGACTACTACAATATTAACTTTTAACTAAGAATTTTGATATACTTACCGAACCAAGTAAGTAAAATTGTGATTTTCTTAATAAATGCAAAATATTTGAATTTATATGTATATATATATATATATATATATATATATATATATATATATATATATATATGTAACAAGAAAACGCGACGTCCTAAATTACTTTACTTTAAAACATATTCTAAATTCTCTTTTTAATAAAGCACGACCCCTTTTCCAAAATTTGCGACCTAAAAGTAAAGTAAGTATAATTTATCGCAGCCCTGCAGATCATTAAGCAGGCATGTGAAGTATCGGAACTCAATAACATCCCCAGATATGAGTGTTCGAAAGTTTATGAGATTCCGAATGTCCGTATAGTGTCAAAATTCTTGAAGAGCCCTCGAAACACTCTGAATTTATGTCTCTATAACGTCAAAAAAACCCCACTTTGCAAGAACTTATGGCCACTTATCCTATGCACAGGCCATAGGTCTCAGCACTAGCAAGCGCGGAATTTATCAGTCCCCGGGAAACTTAAGTGGACACTTGAACTCCACGAATGTAAAATCGCCCAGTTAAAAATTTAGTAGTTTAGGCCTCTGGCGAAAATATCGCAAAACACCCATTTAATATTGCATGAACGCAAGACTTTTCCCTCTCTTCGTTGCTAACTCTTGTCGCTATCGGACATGCTGTCCGCTCGCTCTTCGTTTCTAACTCTTGTAACTGTCGGACCTGCGGTCCGCGCCTGTATGTAATCGGCGTCCCGTCCTGGCAAAGGCGCCGGACAAATCATGTGGCCGCTGCAGCCTTCGTAATGCCTACTGATTGAATAAAGGGATTTACTGGATATTGTCTAAAATCTGTGTTCCCTTCTCTGGATCCATGTGTTTATCTCCTAAATGAATAAAAGTGTTTTCCTGAACCACACTCAGCCCGACTGCATCTCTCCAATTTGTGCGCAGCGATTTACTAGATGATTCACTCCTCGTGCCCGACTGCATCTAAATTTTCCAAATGTGATTATTATCACACACATATATATATATATATATATATATATATATATATATATATATATATATATATATATATATATATATATATATATATATATATATATATATTGTGATAATAACGGCCCACCATTAGATATCTAAAGCGTATTTAAAATTATCCTGTTAATAAAGCACGACCCCTTTTCTAAAATTGCAACCTAAAAGTAAAATAAGATAATTTATCGTATCCCTGCAGATCATTATACAGGAATGTGAAGTGGCTGAACTCAATAACATCCCCAGATATGACTGTAGGAAGTTTATGAGATTCCGAATGCCAGTGTAATGTCAAAATTCTTGAAGAGCCCCCGAACCACTCTGAATTTATGGGGTCTGTAGCGTCAAAACCACACTTTAGAAGAACTTTATGGCCACTTATCCTGCGCCTAGGTCAATAGTTCGCGGTTCTAACAAGCGCGGGATCTAGCAGTACAGTCCCCGGGAAAACTTAAGTGGACACGTGAACTCCACGAATCTAAAGTCGCCCAATTAAAATATTAAGTAGTTTAGGCCCTCTGGCGTCAATATCGCAAAGCACTCATTTACTATTTACGCGAACAGAAGATTTCTCTCTCTTGGTGTCTAACTCTCGTTGTTGTCGGACCTGCGGTCCGCTTGTGTCTTGTAATGTAATCCGCGCCCCGTCAGGCCAAGTCATGTGGCCACTGCAGCTAATGCCTTATAATAAATAAAGCAAGTCCTCGAAGTTGTGTATTTCATCAATGGCTCCATGTGTGCGTTTCTCGTTCTTCGTAAGTGCTTCCCTGGATCTACACTGCGCCCGGCTGCATCACACCTTCATGCCGGCTACACCTCCGATTAGTGCTATGCCTCTCCTCCACGGCGTGAGGTACGGGGCATCACATATATATAATTTTTTTGCGAATAAATGCGAAATTTTTTATATTGTAATTATTTTTTTTTGCGAAATTTCGATATTTTTTATGCGAAATTTACGTACCCCTAGCAATAATTTATTACCTTGATAACGGCTTGCTCAATATCAGTCAGCATAGAGAGGGACGTTGCTAATTTTCTTCTTATTTTTAGAAAGCTAAATTGTGTAGCCGAAATCCAGACTATTTTTTTGCTAAATTCAGGTGGCATATGTATTTTCCTCCAAATAAATCCGCAAATCTTTTCGAAAAAGCATCTCACATTCCTGAACCGAAAGTACAACTCATGTTTATTGCATTTCGATGCTCTTCCAATCAACTTTCATTTTGACCCTTTAACTTTTACCTCGAATTTTTAACCATATTTGAAATAAATATTATATTTTGTCATTGGTTTATCAAAGTCAGCTTACTGTGAATCTTTCGAACTTCAAAACTACGGGAGATGCACTAAAATTACAAGCCCGTTCCCGGCTAGTACAGCACGTCAGAACAACACTTCCTGATTCTGAAGTGAACACGGAAAGATTTCCTCACTGCTGCTAGTTAGTCCTCATTCAAAGTTACACAGCTGAAACTTTTTCCCGCTAGTTCCGACAGTCTCGAACGTGTCCCGACATTTATAGAGAGAAGTTTCCGAAACACGAAATAAAACTTATAAAAAAAGTTTATTAGATCAAAAAGTACAGATAAACTATTCATACCTAGAAACTGAAAGAGATGAATCAACCTATTGAATCGAAAATTTCCTTTTTCTTTGAATATGTGCTTGTAATGGAAATAAATATGGGGGGGGGGAGAAATATAGCTGTTTTATAGGCAGAGATATCAGAAAGACAGATCTTCACTGCTGGTTAAGTCATCAGATTTTTAAAAAATTTCCTTACCGCGTCCCATTTTGATGCAAAATAAAGAAAAAAAAGGACTTTTTTTTTACATTAAAAATAAACCCTCTAAAACGGTGAAATACTGCATGCAGTCGAAAAGGATAATATTAAAAAGATATATTCGAAAAAAATATGAGGTAGCTGATCTTCAGACATCGAAATAAAACAATCTCGTTAAATGATTTTTCAATCGAGGAAAATCTCGACTATTGACATGAGATCAAGTTCATTGCCAAGCTTTAAAAAGATTTGTCGCCATTCAGGCAATGATGAGCCAAATATGGACGCATGACCTTTCAAAAGTTGGCGAAAGTCCAATAACAATCAACAAAGAGAGAAAAGAACTACACGAACGAAGCAGCTCAGAGCTTGTTCTGTGTCGGTGCAATCTAGCAAAAAAATTATTTTTTAGTATTACTATTATCCTTATAGATATAAAATTTTGGAGCAGGTTTTATTGAGGAAATTCTACGTGTAGGGTGTCTCCTTTGAAAAGAAAATAACATCTAAAGTTTCCAGAGAGTTTCTGGTTTTTAATTATTTATCACGGATTTTGTTCGGTAATTACACGAATATTTTCCTTCAGTTTTGTATGAGACAGTGATACCTGTGTCAATCTCCTTTTGAAAAATATTTAGAGGCTTGCCTCATAAACACGCTTTAGAACTCGAAAAGAAGCATTGGGAAAAATTAGCTCATTTTTAAGGACGGAGAAATGACAGAAAAAGATGTTTCAGTAGGTTCTCAGTTGAAATGAAATAAACTTCTAATCAAATGTTAGAAGATTTGTTATACATGAGTGGGATTTAACCTGTACAATTGGCACTGCTGGCTTCGCGTTCACAAAAATTAGCAGAAAGAACTTCCGCTCACATATTTATGATACGAAATATCTAAGGCATGTAAAGTTTATTTAATTATTGATTTATTTTTAAAATAATTCAATAAAGCAATAATACCGTGAATAATGGCTGACACCAAATGGTCTATAAACAGTACATTAAAAGAAAATTTTGTTCCTCAAAACATTGTTTAGTTGTGCTAATAAATTCTTTTGATCCCTATATTTACTGTATAAGTCTTAAGGTATATTGATGATTTATACGGAAGCTAATGCCTAAAATGAGTAGGAGTTCCTACAACAGAGTTAAAACTATTTTTTTAACTTTCTGGTAAGATATTTCTAGGACTTTTATTCATCTATATATATACATATAAATGTAGTATGAAAGGTTATATATATATGTTTATATATAAATGTTAGAAATTGCAGAATAAAAAAAACATTCGTAATATTTTATAAATGAAAGCTCTTAAGTTTCAGCAAAGGTAGTTTTCAACCTCCGGAAATACATTTATTTATTTATGCATTGAATAAATAACATACTTCGCCAGTCATCCTTTTCAAATTAATGCATGTGCGTATTTTTAAACTACATTATTTAAATCATCAGGTCGCTAAAACGGCCGAATGAAAGTGATAACATAAAAAAATGAAGGAGAAGAATTGTGGATTTTTCAGCAAATTATGTTCATTTTCAATTTAAAAATTGATTAAAGAAAGACTCCCATGGAGCTTGATAATGGAACAAATGCTTAGTTGACCTGCAATAATAAAATAAACGTTATAATTTTTATTGGATATTATCAATAAAATTATCGCTTAGAGTAAATTTAGAATATCTACAGACTTAATAAACCAGTAGATCAAGCAATTTGCGAGATCAAACTAATGATTGCCTTCAGATCAGTTTTAACGACATACTTCAATTTTAATGATAGCTGATGGAATCGAATATAAACATCAAGTGCATAAAAAACTACTTCCCATGAAATCCAGTCTTTAAAGTAAAATACGAAATTGCATTTTAAACCACGTTAATTCTGTACAAGTGTTTGTTGTGTTTTAGCAAATTACATGTCTGTCCCTTAGACAGGCCTTCACAGAATACACTTATTACAAAAGTGCATACACTTATTAAAAGTGCATTCTGTGGAGGCCTTTCAAAGGGGCGATGCACTGAATTGAAGAAGAATGCTGGCAGAATTAACCATATTTTTGAGTTACGAATTTAATAAAAATATACGGTACCCTCCAAAAATTCAGACCATGGATAATGAAAGAAGGGATAGAATGACTGTGTCGCAATGGTCTAAGCATAGTTTAAAAAATTAACCCTCCGATTTATTTCATATCATACATCATGTCGTGTAACGTAAATGATTTGTATATCAGTCAAAATCCCTAACAAAAAATATTTTTTTAAGTATAAGGTTATAACAGCTGTAAAATATTAAAAATTCATGGTGAGCACCGTGCTTTCGTATGATGTTACATTTCGATCCAAATTGTAATTAATGACATTATACCTGAACAGGGATGTTTATCTTTGTTGTAAATCGTAAAATGTAAACAATAGAAATAAACAAAATTAAAATTCAAGCATAGACTGCTAAATCACTATAACATAAAACTTATCCTGCAAAGAAAACATTTTCAATAGAGGATAGCGCAGAAGCTTCATATCCCCATAATGAAAAAAAACAAATAAATAATCCAACAGAGAAAGATAAAAATAATACTAAAATAGACAAAAAACAAACAGAAATCAAGCACTCTGGGCATCCACGCACCAACGGCAAGATTCTGTATAAGTGCCGGAACTGAACCATAAAACAACAGAGGTACCCGACAGGTCTCGTCATCAGGGAGCCTAACCATGTCAGTTACCTCAAGGGGAACTTTCTGAATAGGATGCAGGTAAGCCCAAAAGACATCCCAAGGCCCCGAGTCCCCCAAAGAGGCAATTAGAAACATAAATTTAGGAAATAGGTAAATTGAAAAAAAAAATATGCATTAAAGTGTTACTTTTATACTTTTTTTCTTTGTAAAAAACGTGTAATATAATCTCCACATTTGAATAAATGACTGTTTTCAGGCCATTCACGAGCTCTCTTTTCTTTCAATCACATAACAACCTTTCTGCCAGACTTTCTCAGATTTATCAATTTCTCCTTCATTTAAAATACAACTCGCTATCCCGGAAATCGGAACCGGGATCTCCTTTCCGGAGGGATGTGCTGCACTATTAAGATACGAATTGCTAAATTCTCTCATCTGTAGTTGAAATAACAAGGTTTATCTTAAAGTAATTTTTTGATTAACAAATTATCTCTTTATGGAGGATGATATGTTTGTCGATGATATCAACTACCCTATCCTTCACTAATTAAGGAAGTTGTATTATGATAAATGGTGACTATAAATGTGTCCTATCCGAGAAATTAATTACAAATAGGAATATTACACAAGAAGGAATTACAGTAACCACCGCTTATAGTGTTCAGTGGTTATAAGAATCAACCGTTTATAAGAATCAATATCACGAAAACAAAAACAAATGTATTGTTAAAATTTTCGTTTTAAAGAATCAATCCACAGGTTTTAAGAATCAGTTTACACTCTTCGCTTTCCATTCATTTTTCCAAAAAAGCCACTTAAACCCTCAAAAGGTACGAAGTTCTTTCTTTATTTTTTTTTTAAAGAAAGAGTGATAAGATGGGATGGAATATAGTCGTAAAATTCATCCCTTTCTTTGTTAGACATAAAATAATAGTTTCCCCTTAAACTCTTTAAGCACAACACTGTCCCATTAGCTTGACCCGGGGGCATCTTTACCCGACCGGGTCCGATTTCACTTTTTTCCACTGACAAACAAAAATAGGGACTATTTTTTCCCACCTCCCACATCCTGGTCGCGACTTCCTGGACCCTGAAACACATAAATCTTCGGCGAAGTGTCCACTATCACTTAGGCAAACGTGACATTAGTAGATTCAGCACGTTATCAAACCGTGAAACGTAAGCTAGAAGGTGAATCTTCGTCTGAGACTATTAGTATTGAAAGAGGTATAAACACTGTTTATACCTCCTGAAAACTTCATTACGTCAAACTACCATAGAAAACATTTTCTTGCTCCCTTCCTGTAGTTGAAATGTTAAAACTGTTAAGCAGGTATGTTATTATATTGGATTTTTTTTCTTCTCTTACTATAATCATGTGTATCTTCTTATAGGTCTAGAAATTTAGTTGTATTTTTAAAATTATAAAAAATAATTTTAATAAAAGATAAATAACGCTAATTAAAGAGTATTTTATTGTAAATTATCTAATATATGTATATATAGGTACGTGTGTGCCTGTCCAAAAACCTAAATTTCGGCTATAAGAATCAACCGCTTATAAGAATCAAAAACAGTAATAACAAACGTGATTCTTATAAGCGGAAATCACTGTATATATATATTATATACTGGACATTTTTTACGATTCATTTGTTTTTTAGCTTGCAGTTTTTTCAGAAATATCTTGTACTTTAAACTATTGTCTGTATACATTTTCTATTTCCAGGCTTTTTTATTAAATATGTAAACGTTCTCTCCGTGGCTCTAAACGGCTTAAATATCGCTCAGTCATTTCAACAACGTCATATCTCAAAAAACAAGATTTTTCAGGAGAGTTATTTGAAAGTTGAAAAGTACATTGAAATGTATTGAAAATAAATTTTAATTCTGCTCTCTAGCGGTTAAATATTGAGCGGTGAGATATAACGATCTTGCAGGGATACACCACTCTTACAGGGCATTCTGAAAACAAGCATAACTAAAAATTGCCGATTTTTGAGATATGACGATATGATGTTGAAAGGTGTGAGCATGTCGAAAACGTGAGAAAATAACTTTAGTTGATTTCATCTATTTCATATAAAAAAAATTTGGTCAGATATATTTATGGAATATATGTTTGGACAAAAGAAAATTTGTTTTTAACGCAAGAAAACTTGTTTGGTTTAAAAAAAAAAACGATATTCCGAAAATGTAAGAGATTTTTTTTTTTTCATCAAATAAAAATCTTATTAAAAAAAAAAAAAAACGAAAAATTTATTGGAGGCAATTTTAAATTGTTCAAATTAAAAAAATTGTCGATTCAGTCTTTTTGTTTTTATTTTATTTTTTATTTTATTTTCATCGAATTTCAACATTTTACGAAAACGCTTTTCGTACAGTTATGTAAAACAATAACGGTGGTTTTTCCCCATTTTATTCTTTCACACTCATTGTGATGAGACTTACCTCTATTCATAATCATTACTCTGAGAGTAGCATTATTGTTGGCAAAATTAATGTGAATGGCATAGTATGTAAAATCAGCGAAGTGTAACACAAGGTCAACGAATGTCGGTTGCGTGAACTATGTACGGCTAACAGGTCAAACACGGTTCATCCCTTTCTGTTTTTTTTCCCTATCCTCTTATTTTCTCTCGCTTTTTCCTATCCTCTTATTTATTTCAAAATCAGTTTCTTGAAATGCAAGAATATTTTGTTATTGACGTTTATTATATTCGACCTATCACTGCACGACAATGAAGCTGCTTATGAAACTGATAAACGAGGAGTAGAAGTCACGTGTCTGGGCCTCTTGAGATGGGAGAAAGTACCGTAAAATCTCGACTATAATACGCACCCGAGCAGTGGCGTAGCAAAGGGGGGCAAGGGGGTCTATCATGCCCCGGGCGCCACTCGCAGAGGGGCGTCAATGTAAGATCCATATATTATATTACTATATGTTTTCGAGGTGGATGCCAATATAAGGTCTATATATTATATTACTATATGTTTTTCAGGGGAGGGCATCAATATAAGGTCTATATATTATATTACTATATGTTTTTAGGGGAGGGCACCAACATAAGGTCTATATATTATGTTACTATATGCTTTTCGGGGGGGGTGCCAATATAAGGTCTATATATTATGTTATATGTTTATCGAGGGCGCCAATATAGGGTCTATATATTATATTACTATATGTTTTTCGGGGGGGGGCGCCACAAAGATATCGTGCCCCGGGCGCCAGTTATGCTCGCTACGCCACTGCACCCGAGTATAACACGCATGCTTGATTTTGCGCGAAATTTTCGGAAAAAATTAAAATTCAACTATAACACGCACCCATAACTTTTCAATATTTTATTTAAAAATTGCACAAATATTTATTAAGATAAATAAAATTTGTAATAAAAAGAAACGAAAACGTCAAATTCGGTAGAAAAAAAACTTAAATTGTTAATTCAAAATAAACAATACTGTCAAATTATCAGTCTTAATCACTTTCACTAGAATACAGCTCATCTATTGTTGTTGCTTCCATTCATTATTATTGTTGCCGCAGTAATATATATCGCCATCATCATCCTCACGTGATGATACGAACTGTGGGTTCCATTTGTTTAAAAGGAATACCTGCTTAGTAAACGGGTGGATGAATCACGGAGTGCAGATGCGCACGCACCCGTGTTGCGACAATGTCTTACAGATTCTGTACGTTCGTTTATCCAACGTTTAAAGCTACATTTTTTTTGCACTCGAGTATAATACGCACCCTCATTTTTGCGGACTAAAATGTGAAAAAAAGTACGCATTATACGCGAGATTTTACGGTAATTTAAAAATGTGTAATGAAATTATTTTTGATATTGACACCCATGTGATTTTAAAGTTGAAAAAACAAATTATATCTGAAAATTTAGCTGTATTTATTTATTTATTTATTATTTTATTTATTATTTTATTATTTTATTATTTTATTTATTATTTTTTTATTTATTATTTTATTTATTATTTTTTATTTATTATTTTATTTATTTATTATTTTATATATTTTTTATTTATTTATTTATTATTTTTTTATTTTCGCAAAGGAAATAAATGGATGAAATATCTCTATTTTTTGGCTATTTAGGTACTGTGTACTACCCCTATTGTATTAGCTCACCTCAATGTTAACGTATTTAGAAAATGTGTCCAATGATCACCGTCTTGGATTGAAAGATTTGTTTAAAGACTGTTGACATTTTTCATTTTTTTTAAACAATGCTAATAGTATCCTAGAATTAAAATTATTCGGGGGTGGGGGAGGTCTGGTCTAGTGTGTTTTAAGGGGACAAGGGACCTTCAAAGTCGAATTTTTTAATTTTCAATTTTTAAGTCTATATACAAAATGAGAATAATTAATTATCTTTCTTACTACATTGGAAACTCCTAGAATTCAAAATAAGGAATTTTTCGCAGAACAATTACTGATTTTCAAATTTTTTTCAAGAATTTTAATGTTTTTGAAAATGCACTATGCGCATTCTATATTAATTAAAGACTTTAATTTTTTTATTATAAGTTTACCATGTGTATATAAATATAAATGGGCATTTGATTTATTTTTGTAGGAATCTAAAGTCTTCAATAGTTTTTTCTATTCTTTTTCTATTCTTTTTCTATTCTTTTCTTTATTTTTTATGTTATTACTTTATTTTATGGTCTATAAATTTGAAAAATATTTGTGATTTCAAAGGATTATGCACGATTTTTGTGCCAAACACTTCAATTAACAATTCAAAGAAATATGGAAGATATCAGGAGAAAATGAACACGCATGGAGCCTTTTGAAAAATTCTAGCATTTTTGAAGAATTTTTTGATAAACAGGTATAATACCTCAACAAAATACTTATTTGTGAATTCTAAGTATCTTCAATGTAGTAGAAAGAAATATTAATTATACTCATGTGGTATATAGAGTAAAATATTGAAAATTAAAGAAGAACGAGATTGAAGGTCCCTTGTTCCCTTAAACGCTCATCAATTCCTTTGGTGGACGAAATGTATAAAATGAATCCTGTTGCAAGGTGCAGAAAAGTTCAGGCTATATGAAAATACCAGTTTTATTGGATTATCAGCATTTATGTAGCTGTAAACAGTAGATACATTTTCTCCATAAGTTAACACTGAGGTGAGAGAATCCAATAGGGTTACACAGCAGACTCAATCAATATTGATATATGGGTTAACAGTACGTATGATATACAGTAACCACCGCTTATAGTGATCACTGGTTATAAGAATCAACCGTTTATAAGAATCAATATCGCGAAAACAAAAACAAATGAATTATTTCCATGTTAAAATTTTCGCTTTAAAGAATCAATCCACCGGTTTTAAGAATCAGTTTAAACTCTTCGCTTTACTTCCATTTTTCCAAAAAAACCTACTTAAACCCTCAAAAGGCACGAAGTTCGTTCTTTTTTTAAAGAAAGATTGATAAGATGGGATGGAATATAGTCGTAAAATTCACCCCTTTCTTTATTAGACATAACATAATCGTTTCCCCTTAAACGCTTTACCTGTCCTATTAGCTTGACCCGGGGGCAACTTTACCCGTCCGAGTAAATCTTCGTCTGAGACTATAAGTATTGAAAGAGGTATAAACAGCCTTCTGAAAACTTCATTACGTCAAACTACAGTAGAAAACTTTTTCTTGCTCCCTTCCTGTAGTTGAAATGTTAAAACTGTTAAGCAGGTATGTTGTAACTTGTAACAAATATTGTATTTTTTTCTTCTCTTACTATAATCATGTGTATCTACTTATAGGTCTAAAAATTAAGTTTTATTTTTAAAACTAAGAAAAAAATGTTAATAAAAGATAGTTAATGTAAATTAAAGAGTATTTTATGGTAAATTATCTAATATATGTATATATAGGTGTGTGTGTTCCAGTCCAAAAACCTAAATTTCGGTTATAAGAATCAACCGCTTATAAGAATCAAAAACAGTAATAACAAACGTGATTCTTATAAGCGGAAATCACTGTATGTCATTATCAAACTATGTCTATAGTACACGGGTGGCCAAACTGCGGCTCTTTTCACTTTTGGTTGAAGGGTCAGTTTTTCAAATACGCCTGACTTGAATAAACTGGCAGAACAATTAAAAGAAAAAATAATTATTACATCTGTTAAAGCTATTTAAGAATTTATAGTCGCCTAGTGGCTAAGTGGTTAAGGCATCAGCCTGACACGCCGGGGCGCGTGTTCGATTCTTGTATTCATATGTACATCGGACTGGGGTGTGACAGTCTTCAGCCCCACGGACCTTAGCGCCACACAGATAAATTTATAAATATCAATTGTTCTAATAGTTGAAGAAGGATATATTTAGTGGAAACATTAGAAGAAAAAAGGTTTAAAATTTCTTTCATATCAAATATAGCCTTTTTCTGTATTTGGCTCGTCTAAGTATGTGGGCATTCCCCAATAGCTCATAACACTGTTTATTTTGGCCACCCCTGCCGTAGTATTTTACGTAGCGTACAAACACAGGTATTTCTTGCGAATTCCAAGAATTATGCGATGAAAGAATGCAATAGTAGCATTTTAAATCGAGGAGAATTTTAGATTCAACTATAATAAGTGAATAATTATTAGTTCCAAAGGGAAAAATTTGATAGATCAGCTATGTAAGGAAAAGCATTTATTATTTCAACTAAGCAAACGGATTCTGTATCTGAAACATGGATTTCATTGATAGTAAATAAAAGAGTAGGACACATTATATATATATGATATATATATATATATATATATATATATATATATATATATATATGATATATATATATATATATATATATATGATATATATATTTATATATATATATATATATAGATATATATATATATATAGATATGATATATATATATATATATATATATATGATATATATATATTTATATATATATATATATAGATATATATATATATATATAGATATGATATATATATATATATATATATATATGATATATATATATTTATATATATATATATATAGATATATATATATATATATAGATATATATATATATATATATATATATATATATATATATATATATATATATATATATATATATATATATATATATATATATATATATATATTTATATATATATATATATATATATATATATATATATATATTTATATATATATATATATATATATATATATATATATATATATATATATATATATATATATATATATATATATATATATATATATATATATATATATATATATGATATATATATATATATAATATATATATATATATATATATATATATATATATATATGATATATATATATTTATATATATATATATATATATATATATATATATATATATATGTATATACAGTATATACATATATATATACACTGCTGGCCACCCAAGTTGCAACACAAAGAAAGACAAGAGATATCACAACAAAATTTATTTTGTAGATAACATGTTGACCAAGTATCAAATGATTAAATTTATAGACTTCTGTGAAGTGTGGTTCCTGCCAAAATCAGTAGCCAGAGTAGCCGCCATTGTTGGAGATCACCGCTGCCACACGCCTCGGCATTGATTCAAAGAAACTTTGGATGAGTTCTTGGGGTACAGCAGACCAAGTAGCTTCCACACGTTGCCAAAGTTGATCTGCTGTGGCAGCTGGGGATGAAATCTGGGTCAATCGTAGAGCAACCATGGACCACATGTTTTCTATCGGTGAAAGATCCGGAGAGCGAGGCGGCCAGGGAAGCAATTCAATCTGGTGATTGACGAAGAACCGTTGGACAATGCGTGCCACGTATGGTCGCGCATTATCCTGTTGAAATATGGCTGCTAGCAAGCCCTGCAGGTAAGGAAGGACAATTGGCTCCAACACCTCGGAGATGCAGCGCTGGCTGTTTAAAGTACCGGCAATGCGTACTAGAGGTGTGCGAGAGTGATATCCAATACCGTCCCATACCATAATACCCGGTGCAGGACCAGTGTGGCGGTGCATAACGCAGCTGTTCAGCATCCTCTCTTCACGGTGTCTCCAGACTCGAATGCGACCATCGTGGTGTTGCAGACAGAAGCGTGACTCGCCAGTAAAGACAATTTCATTCCATTCTGCCGTCCACATCCTTCTGTCATCGCACCATTGGCGGCGGAGACCTCTGTGGTTCTGTGTCAAGGGTAGACAAAGCAATGGACGTCTTGCGGACAGACCACTCTGCTGTAAACGGTGTCGAATGGTACGCGCAGACACTGGATGATGCGTTACAGACTGCATGTGCTGTGCTATGGTTCGTGATGTGACTGAGCGATCCGTCACTGCCATGCGCACAATTTGCCTGTCATCACGTGAAGTGGTGCGCTGAGGTGGATGCGATCGAACACGCCGGTCCGTCGTACCCTCCTGCATCCAACGATCACATATCCGCATTACAGTTGTTTGGTTTCGTCCAACACGACTACCGATTTCCCTGAAAGATAATCCACAATCTCGGTAGGCCACTATCCTTCCTCTGTCGTACTCGGATACTTGATCAAAAGATGATCGCTGTTTTCGACGAGGCATAATTGATCGTTTTTTTGAAAAAAACCACAAGAAAAACACAATTGCCGAACTTGAAATCGTCGAAATCTCCAAGCCTTAAATAGCGCTTTGAAGTACACCCGCGCCAATAGCGCTTTGAAGTAGGCGCCACAGGCGCGCGGGATGTGCGTCTGCGCTGAAATTCTAATCATTTGCATATCTCACCTCCGCTAATGCATGTTGTAAATTTCATGTTATTTGCATGTTTCCTTCAGGGTGTTGCATTTACAGTGGCCAGCAGTGTATATATATATATATATATATATATATATATATATATATATATATATATATATATATTGGACACGGATTCCTTAGCTAAAATATATATTTGACAGCCAATAGATTTAAAATATCAAAATATATTAAACGAAAGCATGCGCGCAGATTCTTTTCCAAATCAAGATTTCATTTTTTGACATTCGAGGCAGGCGTCATGCATAAAGAAATTATAACTTACAGTTTATTCCTATTTTTTCCTATTTTTTATTTATAAAAATTCTGCAGTATTCTTTGACACTCATTAGTGGACATCATCACATGGTAAGGCGGTGTAATAGTATAGCACATCGGTCTGGAAAGCAGAAAGTGAAGAATTATAATCCCGAGTTAGCCAGTAACAAGAAAAAGGTAATATTGGCAAATGGAAGGGAGAATTGCAGAGTGGTTGTTGCAAAAATAATTTCGATTTCCTTGAGTCAACAAAAACCTTAATATTTTCATTCCTTGCATGTCGTCTCGCCTCGAGATTTGCAGCAGCGAACAAAGAAATATTTCACATTATTTTCCGAATTTGATAGTCATGCTTGTTTGTGCATTTTTATAAATTACATACTATATACAAAAATTGGTGTCGTTTTCGAGTTTCAAATGCTTCCAAAAATTTAAGTCAGCCTTCTGGTATCGATACGAATGAATCGATACGAATTCACTGAAACATAACGTATCGTTATACGATAAAGATTTCATTTCAGGAGGAGAATCGAACCTGCTCTCTTAACCTAGAGTCCAACGTATAGAGAAAATTAGCTCACTTCTACCCAGACTTGGGTGTATATAATTTGAAGTGGCACTCTAAATGAATTCGATGCAAACACAGTTTATACATGAAACAATGTTTATTGAATTCGTTGCACATATAGAATTTGCTTTTACAGCAATAAGCAGGCGTACTACTTGTACGGAATATATATATTAACATTCAATAGAAATACATATTTCAAATACTCACAAACCAGCAGAGAGTCAAACCAGCAGTACTGCCACGTAAACTTTGGGCCCCCTAAGCACTAGCGCAGGATAGCACTCGAGCTGCATACCCTCGTAGCTCCCTCTCGCTTATCTATCAACCTTAACACCCCTTTTTCAACCCTAACAACTTTTTTTATTAATGACGCTGCATGGTATTTATACTAAGCGCGTATGCCGAAATTAGCATATCTCAAGCAGCTTCTTTAATTCATTCACTCAAAAGTTCGATTCTTGTGAATCGAATCTTGTGTATACCTTACAAGCGTACTAAATGAACAACCTCGGGGATGAGAGCAATTATAATTTTTTATTACCATTTTATCCCGTGTCTCATCCATCCATTCTTTCAAAGGCTTATGAGACATGATTGCTAGTTAACATATTTATTTATTATTAATTTTTTGATGGAGGTTTTCTTTTCAACCATGAATCTAAATCGGGTGTACTTAAAGGTCCGTTATCCGTATATAATCGTACATACATACGGGTGACGTTAGTAAGAGTGCAAAATAGAATTTTCACTTTTAATATTTAAAATTGATATGAAGTTACATTGTTCTCACTATTTGTCGCAAGTATGAGATTTGTTTCGTCATAAAGGTTCGTTCTTATTTTTTGATTCAGTAACAAGGCAAATCGTCGCAAAACTTTTTGACTGTCTTAATCCTTTCAGGGGAAACAACCACCCCTCTTTGTACGGGGTAGATTTTTTTCCCCGATTTTTTTAACCTAAAGAATGTTGAAAAATTTTCCAATTAAAGATTGCAAAATGTTTTTACTTCTTTTAACTGATAACAGAAGGCAGTACTAATCATTTTCTGTTCCTTTAACTGGAATACATTGAATACAAGTGAAAAAAAAGACTAGATATAGGCGTTTGCACTGTGAAAACGGCGCCCCTGAAAGGGTTAAAAGAAGAAAAAAATGGGAATGTGAAATGGAAGTTTATTACATTGAATGAACAGGAATCATAAAGTATGAAAAATACTACTAAAGATAAGAAACAATTTCACCCGAATAAAGTTTTTCTGGAAGAGAGATTGCTGTTTGAGGAAATTTAGCTTATTACTGCTGCAATATTGTTATTCAGAATTGGAAAAGAGAAGTTGTGAAACACATAACGGCCACGTACTTTTCTTAAAAGCAATAATGCTATCAGTTTGTGCTTGTAAAATCCCGAAAAAAATTGCAATAAAAATAAGCGTATTTAAAATAATTACTTTACATTTTATTATGAAGTTTGAACCATAAAATACTTTCTCATATGTTGTACTGTTATTTAATAGAATAAGTAAATGCTTTCCTGAAACGCATTAATGAAAAAAGAATGATATTGAATTACCGTTTGAAGTCAACTGTGTTAAAGATTAGAATTCGCTCGGTATTCGGTGACATTTATCATGTTTTGGGACGGCTACATATCTACTTTATTAGTGCTAATAGCTTTACAATGAAAGTTTTCAATAAAATGCTTTGAAATCCTTTCTTTGTAGTGCCATTCATGACTAATTATTCTATGCAGTACTCCTTTAATTTACTAAAGATGGAAAATTTCTCGATTGCTGCTAATAGCTTTGACTTGTTAGACGAGTAACGGTTTCATTGAAAATTAATTTTGTTCTACGCAAACAACTAAGTAGATTTAGAAATATATATATATTTCCTTTCAAGTTAAAGTGATTATTAGCCTAATGAGAAATATTGTATTCCATTACACTTTATTCAAACTAAATGAATTTTACTAAGAATTATTCATACATTTGATATTTGACGGAGACTGTCTGAGCTGATTTTCGGTAAAATTAATTGATAGCAGCTAATTTTTAGCCCCATTAGTATGTGTTTAAACTTGCATCAATAGAAGGTTTGCAGTAGTTTCAATGCCCTTTCTAACTCTATAAAGAAAACTCCTATTACCAGGATACGTGTGAATGCTACACCTTTGATATGAGAGTTATATTCTTCCCATGCCGAACAATTCATAAAATTTCTTCAATTAATGAAAGAAATACCACCTTAGCTTTTTGTAGTCATGAAATATCTCGAAATTCGTATTTTCGTCCTTTACAATTTTGTCACTGTTATCAAAATATCGATCTGTAATCGTTCTGTTGAATCTGAAGAGCACGAATTGGATCCAAGAATATCAAAACTCAATTATACCTTTCAACCCTTTGGATTTCGGCTTTAAAACCAGTAAGTCAAGCGAAGATTTCATTAATTAGTGATTATATTGAGAACTTCTATATTTCATAATATATATCATGGAATTATATATGGTCTTAAGTATAATATAAAGTCCTTTTATCTAATAAATGTTATTATACAAGTATTAGATAAAGAATTAATCAAAGTTTTCTTTGTTTAGTATTTGTAAAATGTGGCTAGAATTATTTTAACACCACACATCCATTGATATAAAACTGCGAAAGCGTTTTACTCACGTCTTTACAATTAGCCTTAATTTTACTTAACAGATGCATAAACTATATTTATTTTTTTGTTAGCAAGGCCATGCCTTAAACCGTACTTTAAAAACATACGGACTCAACTAACACATTAGCTATGAAAGCTATCGCCCCTGGTGTTTGTTGTAGGGTGCTTTGAGTGAAACACTTGTAACGACCGCCTACCAGAGGAGAAACGTATCTTCAAACCTTGAAGCTGGTATTCTACAAACTGAACCATCCTGGCGTTGGAGGAAGTTTTATTTCCAAGGTCTTCCCCTCATATATATTTTCTTTTTCCTTTCACAGGCCGCCGACACCATGTTTTTCTGAATATATTTTTATTCAGACCAATATATATTTATTTTTGACAATGATCAGTGAAATCGGTATAAATGCTTGTGGCCAAATATATACTTCGTGGCCGAGACTTGGATATGCTTAATGGAGCTGAAATTTTATCTACCCCTTCAAAGACAGGAAAATATTCATAGCAGCTCTTCAAGGAATAGCCTGATTTCCCCAAATGCTTGGTATAACTTGGTAAAAGTTACCGAAAACAAAATCAACCTGACAATATAATCTGCCTTCGTGATAATTCATTAAAGCTCCTGTTTAAGATATTCACGCATACATTAATTCGTGTTACGCTGAAAACTTTTTTGTTGGGTAAAAAAATAAAGCAGATGTGTCGCTTAAAAAATAAAGCACAGACAAGTTGTTGAAATGGAACATTCCAAACAAAGATATTAAGTTGTAACATTCAAGATACTAAAATGTTAGGCGGCTGAGGCCCAAAGTATTCGAATCTCAGTGTAAAGTTAAAAAAGGGTTGTAAATTTAGAGAGTTTGATGAAAACACAAACCTGTATTTACAGTAAAGGTATTTACTCAATAATCGACTTGAGTCTCTAATTAACGAACTGCAGTGGCTACTAATAACTTAAAATTGACTTTAAAATTCATACATTTCTTGTAACGTTCAACATACTAAAATGTTAGGCGGCTGAGGCCCAAAGTATTCGAATCTCGGTGTAAAGTTAAAAAAGAGGTGTAAATTTCGTGTTTGCTTTCAAAGATTTTAGACAGTTTGATAAAAACACAAACCTGTATTTATAGTAAAAGTATTTATTCAATAATCGACTTGAGTCTCTAATTAACGAACTGCAGTCGCTACTAATAACTTAAAATTGACTTAAAAATTCATATCTACATTTGATATCTAGATGGAGACCTCTTGACAAAACCTAACTTCAGCTTTGATTTCTCAATCTCATCCAACTTTTAGCTAACTAGTTGTACACAAGAATCAGACTACGGGCATCTGGATAACGTCTTAAGATCGTCTCGGCTACGACAGGACGGGGAAGCTGTCCACTCTCATTGCATCTGCATACGTTTTGACTGAAGCTGCTGGATTGACTACTTGCGTCAAGTTACTTAATTAGTTGAAATCGCATCACGTGTCTTCTGCCTTCTTACGTATCAAACTGAAAATTTTGTATGGCGTTTTGAAGAGATTTCTCAGAGAATTACGGTAGGGCAATAAACTTAAGTAAAGCAGGTTAAAAAAAATGTATATATATATACTAGCTGAAAACCCGCGATTCGCTACGGAGTACATTCAAATTAAATACAACGGTCAATGTATGCAATTAATGCCAATATATATATATATTTATAATAAATGCGACGATCAATGTATACAATTGATGTAAAATATATATATATATATATATATTTATAAAAAAATCATAAGGAATATTTATATTTTTTTGGATAATATCCAATCGTCTGCTGCATTAGAAAGAAAAAAATGTTTTTTTTTGTCTATTTAGTTGTTATGCACGTGACGATAAAATTATTTAAAGTTTCAGAAAAAGCAATTACGGGATCAGCCTTTAATAAATTAAATTCTAAAAATTAATCTTTAAAAATTCACCAAAAATCAGAAAATCGAGGTATAGGTTCGAAAAAGATTTCATTTTAAAGGAATTTTTATGATCTTTCTCGTGATATAAATTTTATAACCCTCAAATTATTATTTTAAATTCAAACTTAAAAAAAGTTACAAAAACAGCTTAAAAATTTAATTTAAAAAAATCTAAGAAGAAATTTTTCAAAAATCTTTCTTAGTGCACCCCTACACCATAAGAAGAATCGCCATGCAAAATTTCAGCCTTTTAGGTCCAGCGGTTTGGTCTGTGCGTTGTATGTCAGTGAGTCAGTTAGGGAACTGTTTTATATATATCGATATATATTTCAGGTGTCTCCACTTCAAATAATTTGTGTTTAGTGAAGATTTTAAATTTTAACTCATTTATTTTCTCATTTCTTTTATTTTCAGCAGAAATGCATCTTTAAAATACATGTATTAGCTTTGGTACAAAACTCGATATTATCATTGAAATCTTATTATTGTCAGTTATAACTTTTAATGATTGATTAGTTGATTTATATGGGAAAATATTTAAATGATATATTTTTATGTTCAATGGCACAGGATAGTTGCAGATGATATTCCCTCAAGTGTTGTTAAAATGAATGAATAGTAAATGAATTTTGTAGATTGAAGCAAAATTCTATCCTGAAAGAAATTTTCCAGCATCTTGACATAATTAGAGCTTTGTGTTCAGAAATGCATCTTTAAAATACATGTATTAGCTTAGGTACAAAACTCGATATTATCATTGAAATCTTATTATTGTCATTTATAACTTTTAATGATTAATTAGTTGATTTATATGGGAAAATATTTAAATGATATGTTTTTATGTTCAATGGCACAGGATAGTTGCAAATGATATTCCCTCAAGTGTTGTTAAAATAAATGAGTAGTAAATGAATTTTGTAGATCGAAGCAAAATTCTATCCTGAAAGAAATTTTCTAGCATCTTGACATAATTAGAGCTTTGTGTTCAGAAATGCATCTTTAAAATACATGTATTAGCTTAGGTACAAAACTCGATATTATCATTGAAATCTTATTATTGTCAGTTATAACTTTTAATGATTAATTAGTTGATTTATATGGGAAAATATTTAAATGATATATTTTTATGTTCAGTGGCACAGGATAGTTGCAGATGATATTCCCTCAAGTGTTGTTAAAATAAATGAGTAGTAAATGAAATTTGTAGATTGAAGCAAAATTCTATCCTGAAAGAAATTTTCCAGCATCTTGACATAATTAGAGCTTTGTGTTCAGAAATTTAACATTTTTCATATGAATGATAAAAAAGAAAACGAAAGAAAAGAAGCAAATGCCGAATATTATATATGAATATATATACACACACACATACTCTAAATGCAGAAAAAATTTCTGCTAAGCTTTTTTTACAGTTTTATATGTAGATACATTAAAAAAAAGTTGTTTGAGAAATGAAGAAACATTCGTAACAGAAAAAAACCCCTTCTTATGTATTCCAAATATTCCCTAAAAAGCAAATCAAATAGTTTCTCTAACCGAAGATCTACAAAGATTGAATGGTTCTAAAAATCTTGATTTACGGAACTCCCCATCAGAAGAACAAGTGCCCCTTTGGGACCGTCTCTGACGCCAGTAATCTTTAACATTAATGTTACTTCCGTTAGTCGTGGGGGGAGGGGGGATTTAATCTCTCTGATTGGGCAGGCACAAATGACAAAAACTTGATTGCTTTGGGCTACATTGATGACTCAAAATTCTCGTTGTAAATACCGCCATGTTTTGCCTTCAAATGTCCAGATAAATTCGTGTATATTGCCAGAAGTTTTGAAGGACTTAAGGCAAATATTGCATTTCTCCAATTTGTCAGAGGTTTTGTAAAAATACTTCCAAACGGTACTTTTGGGAGGCATCTTACAAATAAAATTAACGTCAACTTATATAAAACCATCACAAAACAAAGACTTAAATGGATGCACTCGTGTATATACTATTTGTAAAATAAAACCCCATGGAAGGTTCTGGAGTGTCAGGAACATTCCAAGCGCTCTGATTGGTTCATTGGTTGTTAATTGCCATTTGTCTGTTTGCCAAGGAATCATTCCCCCTTTTGTATTCGTCCTTTTCAGAATTCGAGGGGGACAGTAATCAGTAGTCTCTGAATCTTTACGAACCGCAGATGAATATCCTGGAGTGCTAAGTGGCTTAAGGGGACAAGTGACCTTCAAATTCGAATTTTTTTAATTTTCAATTTTTAAATCTATATACAAAATGAGAAAAAATAATTTTCTATTTTACTATATTGAAAACCCTCAGAATTCTAAATAAGGATTTTTGTCAGAATAATGCCTGTTTTTCAAAAAAAGTTTAAAAAAATGCTAACTTTTTCAAAAGGTTCCATGCGCATTCTATATTAAGTGAAATTCTTGAATTTTGTATTATGAATTTACTATATGTATATAAATATAAATGTGCATTATTTTTTTGTTGTATGAATCTGGAGTCTTAAATACATTTTTTCTACTTTGCCTATTATTTTTTTATGTTTTTTAATGTCTTTACTTTATTTTATGGTCTATAAATTTGAAAAATATTTGTGATTTCAAAGAATTAATGCACAGTTTTGTGACAAACACCTCAATTAGCAATTCTGAGAAATTTGGAAGATATCAGAAGAAAATAAATACGCATGGAGCCTTTTGAAAAATTCTAGCATTTTTGAAGAATTTTTTTATATAATAAAATACTTATATATATAATACTCAAAAATTTGTAAATTCTAAGTATCTTCAATGTAGTAGGAAAGAATATAAATTATACTCAAGGGTATATTGAGTAAAATATTGAAAATTAAAGAAGAACGAGATTGAAAGTCCCTTTTCCCCTTAAGAGCATTCGTAAAGGGTCAGTAGAGATCCCCTGTTAAGGTAAAAACCTATAGATAGGGGTACGTAAATTTCGCATAAAAAATATGGAAATTTCGCAAAAAAAATTGCAATGTATAAAATTTCGCATTTATTCGCAAAAAATATATAAATTTGAAAATTTCGTGTTTATTAAAAAAATCACAATTTTACTTACCTGGTAAGTATCAAGATTCTAAATTAAAAGCTAACATTGTAGTAGTCGCCCCATTCTCTTCTTTAAGTCTTTAGAAATTAGTAATAAGCAAATTTCGAGAGAGATCTCTCATTTAAAGACCACCAAGGTCTTAGTTAAGCAATTATGTTAATAAATTATTACTATTATTACCTAATTTCGCTTAAAAAGCCGTTTTTCACCGAGTTTTCGCCGAAAAGTAGTAAAAAATAATTTTCGCATTTATTCGCTCATATCGGCAAATTTCGCATTTATTCGCATCTATTTCGTAAATACGAAAATTACGTGTCCCTACCTATAGATTATCTTTAAGTTTCTCCTCGACTTGTTGAATTCGTGTTCTCTATATGCGCTTGGGCGGGAGCGAGTGAATAACCTACTATCACTGGGATTTTTAACACGTTTTAAATTGAAATTGGTTGTGTCAATCAAAAGACACACTCATGGTTTTGTTCTCATCTGCATAATAGCTACACTGATTAACAATTAATTTATAGATAAAACAACAAGAATTATTCTAAGTGTGAAATAAAAAAAAATCCTTCCCCATTAGCAAACTGAAACAGAACACCAGTTTCAAAACTCTACTAATGATTCTGAAATTCAACGTAATTTATATTATAAGGGTTAATCAGTAAGCTGGAAATACTGATTGTGAAGAAAAACTGCTCATGGAGTTTCAAATTTTATTCCACATTAACCTTTAGCTTACGGGACCCATTTTTGGATTCCTTCTTTAGAATGGGGAAATTTCATACCCCCATTGCAAGAACGGTCATTAAGTGGTTATATATATATATATATATATATATATATATATATATATATATATATATGGGATGCCTCCTTTAGATTGGGCTAAACTAGTCGTCTGCTATAACCAATCTAGCACCCCACATTTAATACATACACTCAGGATGACTCATGAATAGTCTCTCACTAACAATAACAATAGACATTTATTTACTTGACACCATAATTCACACTCATAACACATAACATATAATGGTTGACGTTTCAGTAATAACAGTATTGCCAAGAACTCTAACGCTTGGATTTCTGGAGTCACTGAGACTCTCTCAACTAGATTTGCCAAGCACTCAACCAACTTGGTCTTCCTGAAGTCACTGAAACTTCTACAGCACGGGAGCTCAATATCGCTTCCCTGCGGCCCGTAGCTATAAGCTAGGCCCAATCTCCGGGGTCTCTTTTCCCGTTCTCGCTTAGGAGCACCGTCCTTTGACACTAGCGCACGAGAGCCTCTGCCCTTCGTCGCCTCCAAAGCTTATCTCTCCCTAAACACTTTCTCCCAGTTCATCTCTAGGAATTCTGGAAGCGCTGTCGTCGCATAACGTACGCGGCGGCATACTGCTCATAGCCGGAGCCCTGGGATAATACAATCCCCATATATATATTCATTCTTGGGCCATATTCTTGGGATACATACTATCCCACCCCGTAAGGAAAAGGTTAAAGGATGATATTTTCCCCCCATTGCTTGAATTATGGCTGTAAAATTGATATTTCTTTTTAAATTTTATATTATTTGTAAAAAAAGAAAATTATTTCTTGCAAGGACTATTTTCGATCATTTTTCATAGCTATATACAATAGCTCCATTCTGTAGTCAACAGTAAAATTTAACTCGCATAAGAATGTTCGAATCGTGAACAATAAAGTAGAACGGACTCCATATTGTGCAGATCCTATCTACAGATACCTTAACAATGCATTAACCACAAAAATTCTTTTCAACTTTAAACTCATTTAGCCAGAAGGTGTCCTCATTTATCAACACAAAATCCTTTATTATTCAAAAGAAAATCAATAGATTTTTACGGTTTTCTACCATAAATAAAGGGGAATGTGTGTCACAGGAATAATAAATTTCAGTGCTTTCTATACTCTGTTTCACGTTATTATGTTACAAAGGTATTAATAAGATATACTGGTTTTTCTGATAGTAAAACTGGAGATCGTAAAACAAGTCAACTAAGGATGCTAAAAATGTTCCACTTTTAATTCACGAAACCTGTTCTTTTAACATTTGATACATTAATCTTTCCATAACATACCATTTAAGAACAGTAACTATATTTTTAAGTACGAATGTTGTGTATTCAACATTCATGACTGCTACAATTTAACTGTAAAATTCTGTTATTTAGTTAGATGATGGCAGTAACTTTGAAATTCTTACTAATATTAATGTAATGTTTTTTGTTTGTTTGTTTGTTTGTTAAATGCTGCAGACACTTGTCTCTGACGCTAGGTACTTCTTTGACGTTGGCCCATGAAGACCTGCGAAGTTTTGCTGACTACTTTATTATGGGAGCCTTATATAGATGAGCTAGCATTGCTTCCTATGAGGGAGACGACGCAGAAATGACCAAGCCCTATTTGGGATTTGAAGCCAAGCCCACAGCAAGGCAGATCAGAATGCTAAACGTTATACTATGTGGGCGGCACTAACATTACTGTATGACTGCGCTAGTTTCATTGACACAGCAATGTTATTTAATCTTAGTTATTAAATGAATTAAGATTTTAATATTTTCGAAATGCATTTTATTTTACGTTACAACTATTCACAGTCGTAAGAGGAACTATTAAATCGAAAAACTTGCCATAAACAATGGATAAATATATAAAATATGAAGCATTTATATTTTGAAAGATCATTTGAAGGGGAATCATAACTTCAAAGAATTTGCTGAACAGTCAATATAAAGAAAATGCATAAATTATTAAAAAAATCCGGAATTATCGTTATCGATCTGTATACTTATAACAAACACTCCTTAAGATGACCTTGCAACGTCGCACCTAGAAATCTGGAAAGCGTAGGACGGGAACGACTCCCTGATAGGCCGCATTCAGGAAGGGAACAACTTGACACTACTGAAGTGACGAGGTTTACTAGTCAAAATTCAAACAACATAAAACGTAATGTCCTGCCCATCCATCCGGAGAATACGAAGTTAAGAATTCGTTTTCCGAGTGGTTTGTATAGCAAAGAAAAAATTATGAATGGAAAATATTGTGGTAGTGTGGTTGTAATGAATATTTCGAGATGAAATCAAACAAAACCCAATTTCGTTTAACGCCAGCATCAGTTCGATCGATTACCTGTATCAGCCAGCCCATCTTCCAATCAGTTGTGTGCTCAACTACCTCAGTTAGCTGTTTCTGGATGTATGTGTCAGTAGATCCCTGTCGAAAGGGGCCTATTTTTTGTCCCTACTTCAAAATATCTTGTAGGAAGTCCTGTAACTTGCAGGATTGAGCAGTATGACTTTGAGTAAAGACTCTGAGGGGTTATTCGTCATACCAAAACTTCTCGGTGTCAGTGGAATGGCTCCATCAGCAAGAAACGACGGTCTGTTATAAGCCTTGTAAAAGATGAATAATTTCTCTTCATGCATTTAACGTTAGAAATAATTTTTTCATGTTTCCAGAAAGTCCTTTACTTCCACCTTGTAGGACCAAAAGTTTGTTTTTCCGGGACACTGTTGTAGCAATGAACAGTATCGTAGAAATTGATACCGTGATCTCTCTCAGTGTATATTTGTAAGGTTTACATAAGATTCGATTCACAATAATCGAAACTTTTTAATGATTAAATTTAAAGAAGCCGCTTTAGATATGCAAATTGCGGCATACGCGGTTGGTATAAATACCAAGCAACTAGATTAGCGAAAAGAAGGGAGTGGAAGTGAAAGGAGGAGTAGTGCTGGCGAAACGAAGTATCGAGCTGGAGCTAGGCTTAGAGTCTGGTTTAATATAATAGTTGAGTTTTGAGAGCAGCCGCTGGAGGCATAGCTAGGTTGCTTCAAACCTACGCGAGTTCTTGTTAGGCCCAAAGTTTACGTGGCAGCACTGCTGGTTGACTTTCAAAGTATCTGTGAGTATTGCAAAGTGTATTTTTCTTGAATGAGTAGTTATACAAGTGAATATATTGAATTGTATTTCCCTTGCATGAATGCTATATATATTTCGTACTAGTAGTACGTATGCTTTATGTTGAAAAGCAAATTGACATATGCAAATATTTAAATAAACATTGTTGTTATGTAAGAACTGTGTTTGAATGAAATTATTTAGAGTGCCACTTCAAGATATACATACCCGAAAGGTAGGGTAAAAGTTGCAATTCTCTATATATTATTACATACATACATACTTAGGTGTAGTTATATGAGAAAAATTTAAAAAAAAACATAAAGCTAAAATAAGATACATATGATAAATAAAATAAAAAGTGAACAGTAAGGGATATGAATACATTTACTACCATAGTAAGGCTAAATCGTAGCTCTTTACTGTGAAAGAAAATAAAGATTGATATTGGAATCTAAAAATAATAAGGCAATCTAAAATGAAGGCATTCGTATTTTTAGATTTGAGGTGGTGAGTTTCAAAACTGTTCTTATCCAAATACTAAAATAAATTAGCTAGCTCTGGATTCTGATTAAAAATGCACTCCTGCATGTAGGTGTAGCTGAATTATGTAACAAAACTTCATTTCCTTAAGAAATTTAATGTTAAATTACAAGGTTATCTGCAAAAGCTTTTTGCAAATAACGAAAAATCCTTTTGAGTGGATATGGACAGTTTTGATATTCACCGCCACATTTCAGTTTCAATGTCTTAACACACTCTTTATATAATATGGTACATTTTTGTTTCTTTCGCTATATAGTTGTGAGATTTTTTTCATGTGTATGCGCGCTCGCGTGAGTATGTATGTATGCATGTATGTATGGGGGTTGATGATGTATTTTTGTATGATTCCCACTCTGTTTACTCCACTCTGTCCGACTCCAAGTGTTATACTATTAGGGAGGGGTAAGGTATTAACTAAGTTCCCATACACTGTGATTTATGGAAGTCTTTGTACGTGTTATTAAGTGCAAGTACGCTATATGTTCACAAACTATGCAAGGTAATCTAGAATGTATGAAAGAGATTGTAGCGTCCAGACAAGGCTGATAAACTCTCTGAGGCATTTTGAAGAAATTTCACAACTATTGATCCATACCAAAGAAAGACAGAGTTCTAATTAACAAATGAAGGCCAAATTTTTAAAACAAAAACTCAACAATTTATTAACAAAAAAAAATTTAAACAGTGCAACATATTCAATTAAAATCCCGTGCAGATTCACAACGTACGGAGCCTAAAACACACATCCGCACAGGCCGCGTTCTCTGGCGTCTCTCCCTTCAATGTCTGGATTTTCAGACGGGGTGGAGGGGCCGCCAGATTATCGGCTGACAGCTCTTCTTAGACGCCGAACTTTATTACATTGCAGAAACGTTAAGATGACAGCTTTACTGGCTGTATCTGTGGGGAAACGATTTTTAATCCCCCCACGTGTTCCGAACTGGTGGAACCGAGCAACACATTCCTTGAAAAATACGCAGCTGTGTTTCAAGCTCTTGTGGGATCTCGGGAAAAAATAAGACCATATTCCCAGTACGCTACAAGATTATGCCGCATATTCATCAAATGCTCTCCTTTTATTGTGTAATACTTTTGTTCTTTTCTTCGGTTCTCGAAGTCGTCGATCAAAAACAAACGATAGGCATCCTTTCCCTTTAATCCATCAACTTAGTGACATCGATAAAGTATAGATATGAGAAAAAGACTCTCAATACCTGTTCAGCAGTTTATTCGATGGTTTAAAACTCTTTCGATAGCATCGTTGCATTTTTGTGTGAAACGAGATATCTCATACAGTTGATTCCGCATTCAAGCAAGCATAATAAAAAAACAAAATTTAACATACACATTTTTAAATACAAATGATAATGTATTACCGCATGTATTAGTTATTCCTTCATGAGACGCACGCACGCATTCATGAGCGTTATGGCATTAAATGACACAATACTTTATTTCAGGATTTACGAATTTTGCATTGGAAAAATTTATATCAAGTTGATGAACAACTAAAAAATGCATTTATGTGTATACAGTTATTACATTATTTTTAATGCATGAAATTTGTAACAAATTTATCTGAGTTAAAAGTTTTGTTTAAACCAAGTTATGGGAAAAATTCATATTAAAGAGGAATTTCATCAAACTAATAATATCTTTGATAACAGAAGATTGTGTAGAGATCATTGCAAATTGATCACCTGATAGCATACATACCCGAAGTTACCAGAAATAACAGTTTATGTCTCTTCAGTTTAAAAAGATAAAGAATTTTTATGAAAGGTAAATGTAGAAGCAGATAAAGTGATAAGTTTTAATTAAAAGTCTTAAAAAAGGGTTCATAGAGCTTTTACTTTGCTCTTAGTTTTGATTTTTATAATCTAAATATTTTCATTTTAATAAATATCATTAAAGTGCATTTTTTCCCCACAAGCAAAATAATTGATATTTTTTTTTTGTTTATTTACAAAATAAATGTGTTTAAAATTATATAAAAATTTTTAGTTTAAAAATGCATTTAAAATATTCTTCAGCGGCAAAAAATTCTTTTTAACGGGAATAATTGGTTCAGAATTTAGTTTAATGGCATACAGGTACATACTAGTGTTTAGAGTTGAATTTCCATATACAGTAACCACCGCTTATAGTGATCACTGGTTATAAGAATCAACCGTTTATAAGAATCAATATCGCGAAAACAAAAACAAATGAATTATTTCCATGTTAAAATTTTCGCTTTAAAGAATCAATCCACCGGTTTTAAGAATCAGTTTACACTCTTCGCTTTACTTCCATTTTTCCAAAAGACCTACTTAAACCCTCAAAAGGCACGAAGTTCGTTCTTTTTTTTAAAGAAAGATTGATAAGATGGGATGGAATATAGTCGTAAAATTCACCCCTTTCTTTATTAGACATAACATAATCGTTTCCCCTTAAACGCTTTACCACAACACTGTCCTATTAGCTTGACCCGGGGGCAACTTTACCCGTCCGAGTAAATCTTCGTCTGAGACTATAAGTATTGAAAGAGGTATAAACAGCCTTCTGAAAACTTCATTACGTCAAACTACAGTAGAAAACTTTTTCTTGCTCCCTTCCTGTAGTTGAAATGTTAAAACTGTTAAGCAGGTATGTTGTAACTTGTAACAAATATTGTATTTTTTTCTTCTCTTACTATAATCATGTGTATCTACTTATAGGTCTAAAAATTAAGTTTTATTTTTAAAACTATAAAAAAAAATTTAATAAAAGATAGTTAATGTAAATTAAAGAGTATTTTATGGTAAATTATCTAATATATGTATATATAGGTGTGTGTGTTCCAGTCCAAAAACCTAAATTTCGGTTATAAGAATCAACCGCTTATAAGAATCAAAAACAGTAATAACAAACGTGATTCTTATAAGCGGAAATCACTGTATGCAGATGAGATCTGTAGATCCTTCGTCTAAATGAGCAATGATTATTTCATGAAAAACATAATGAATTGAGAATTTTTCTTTTCTGTTACATAATTTTAACTACCAAAGCAGCAAGTCGGGGAAAAGATTCAAAGATTAATATGTACATTATTGATTGCAGAATAATATAAACTGTTCAGGGCAATGAAATGTACACATCTGCAATTCTTTAACCTGACAGTCAAGATAGCCAGCCAGGGTACCCAGCTGACACCTTAAGTCACTATAAAATGAAAAGGTCGAGGTACTCTTTTTTCCTTTTCTCGTTACCTTGTATAACTTTTAAGGGGATAAAGATCTCAAGAATTTTCCTTACGTAACTTGAATTATGAACATCTGTGTCTTAGAAGTTTCATCACTATCAAACAGTTTTAACTACTTGGGGGAAAACCCCCCTATTATGGCTTCAAAAGACATGCTTGCTTGGATATAACTTCCTGGGGCGATGACTTCCACTATGTAATGATAAATGGGCTTTTTTCCTTCTTTTTTTTAACCGTCAAACCCATGAATTATAGGCCTGTCCAGTACTGATGTTTCTACGCCATTTATGCCTATCTGACTGTAGGCTGTAGGCGACTATCTAGTATGTCGAAACTTATATCGGTTCAAGTCATGACCTCAAGTTTTTTCTTTCTTATTTTTACACCACTTTTCCTCAGTTTTGGAAGCTTTACGTTTACTGACTGACAAAGATGTTTATCAGTTCTTGAGACATAAGATATATTGTTATTTTTTTATTTTTTATTGCGACTTATTACATTTTACCAGCTGACTCTAAATTAACGATGGAATTTCTTCCATTCTTCATATTTTATCCCTTACACTTGTTTTTAATTAAAACTTTTTGTTAATGTATGAACGTGTTTGTCGTTGTTAATTCCAATAAATTAAAAGAAGAAAAAAAAGCGAACACTAAGAATGCAGAGATTCTGCTTTTTCTGTAAAACATTTTTCTTGTTTTCTCTTTTAGCACTGTTTTTTATAAGCTAGCCCGTTACGTAATAGAGAAGAACACGAAAATTTAAAAGAACAACTTGTGAGGTAAATGCAAAAAATGCACATATATGTACAACTGCAGATTTGCTTACTTGCTTACAATATGTCATATGTTCAACAATCTTATCTGAGACATTTGAAAAAGACATTACATGCAGCCAGAGTAAAAAGTAAATTAATCTTTCTTTTAATTACTAAAAAAAAGTTGCAAGTGCTTTACAGGGAAGCGAAAACTAATACTACGCAACAAGAGGGATCAATACAAAAAGTCTTTTTAGTTTTACTCGAAAATTAATAAACAATTGTCACGGAGAGTGATTCGAGACTGCTAGAACTACTCTATAGGCGAGGATTGAAAAGGAAAGAGTGATTTAAAATGCCAAATGCGAATTTACAATCAAAAGTTACTGTTCTGGAGAACTATTTATTCTGATAAAATGCCAATTAAAGATGCATGTCTTGAGAGAGAAATGCGATTAAGATGAATTACTAAAATACCCAGAAACTGATGCGTTTTGAGAAACCCGTGTAAAAAGTACACAGTCGATTTTCACGGGCCTAATTTTTGCAGATTTGATAATTAAGCTGCCCATCATTTTCTAAATTGGAATTTATTTTTTTATTGTTGTTCAGCCTACTGCTACATTAAAATTATTCATACTTGCAAAATACAGTTCTGTTTTGTACAAAATTGTGTTTTATATACTCAAATTGTATTAATTTTACTGTACTACGAAGTTGAATGCCTCACGGTGGGACGACGTAATACTTATGACTTAATTTTACTGCTATTCAAATTCTGTTCATGTTTTTCTACACACACTACAAAGTGCACTTTTTTTTTCTCTCTCTCAGTGTGCATGTGTTGTACGATTGTACCATTTTAAAATGATAAAAAAACATTTTGTAAATGTTCAGTATTTTCATTATTTTCCCTCTATGTCTGTTAACTAGGTTTAATAATATTAAAAGTTACGCTAAAGGCCAAGAGATATTCATAGAATTTCTCCTTTTTTTGTGGTGGTAGTGGTGGTAGGGTTAGCTCTTCCTAATCTCAGCAAATGTACTAGACTCAATGTATATCAATAACTAGCATTATTGTCCAGCGTTGCCCGGGTAGATATATAGATATAAAATTTTTCATGCATTCCATCAAAAAAATACTGGTCTGCACCCCCCGCTCTTCATGTTTATTTGGCCAGACAGAATGCGCATAGCTCGTTTCTACAGAAATGATATACAAACAATAAGAAAGAAAGAAACTTTGGGCCTGCGGACCTTCGTCTGATTTTACTGAGAATTAATAACACGGTGTTGTGTGATTCGCACGTTTGAATTGAATAAGTTTACTGTTTAATTATATTTGTTAGATACTGTTTAATAAGATTTAATTAGATTTGTTTGATCCACTGATTAATTAGAAATAAGTTTTATAATTTACATTTGCATTTATTTTTTATTTTTCCTTTAAAAACGCATTTTTTCCACATTACCCAAGAGACGCATTTTTTTCCACATCACCCAAGAGGTATAGTGCAAGATGAGTTATTCCCTTTATTTAATCAAAGTAAGACGAGATTCCGCATGAAGCCTAGGCTCAAAGTTTCTTTCTTTCTTATTGTTTGTATATCATTTCACTAGAAACGTACTAAGCGCATTCTGTCTGGCCAGATGAACATGAAGAGCGGGGAGTGCAGCCTAGTATTTTTTTGATGGAATGCATGAAAAATTTTATATCTATATATCTACCCGGGCAACGCCGGGCAATCATTCTTTAAAAATAATTTCCTTAATTTTCTTATGCCTTAATATAACTAATGGACTAATAGTTCGGAATGAAAGTTATGTGCCGTTATGTTTCTCTGTTTAAAGAGCTTTTCCTCCCACTGCTTAAAAAACCCCAAAACTCTAAAAGATTTATCTTATATGATTTCACGGAATAAGTAATTCAAATACATATCGTATGTTAACTCTGTATCGCGAATTTAGGGGAAAAACCTGTAGAACTCTTAAACTTCTTCCCATTTTAAGATCCTCAAACAATTAATATATTTAGATCAACAGAAGGCTTCCAAAAACTGGCCATGGGACAGAACTTAATTTTTCACTTTTTTCTTCATTTTTTTCCAAACTTTATTAATTTTTGTTAGTTTAAACACCATTGTCTAAAATTGTGTAAAGCAGCGGTTGTGAACCTTTTTAGACCCACTACTCCACTAAACGTAAGAAAAATAAAATAAACACTTCGCCCCCCGTCATCCCTAGACCAACGCTGTTCTCCCCCTCGCATCGAATTTCACTGATAACACAGCGCCCATCTTTTAGTGTACAGAAATACTCTTCTTGGTGAATAAAGTGTTGTGGTGAAGGGGCTGTATCCACATTTAAGTGGTACGCGCATCTCTTAGGGGCACAAAAAAATCATTAAAAAATTAATTTTAAAAAAATAATTGAGCCCCAAATTTCGTTTTTGCCGTGTTAAGTTTCTCGGGTCCTAAACATTAACTGTGCCGAATTTGGTCCCGGTGGATGAAACAGTCTATGATTCTATAGCGGACAAACAAACAGACGAGCTCTTATATATATATAGATGCAGATAATCTGGGAGAAAAAATCCCTATACTCCATGAAAAACACTCCTGAAGTAGATTTTTGTAAAGTCTGAAGAAATGCTTTGCATAACTGAACTTTCTGTGTATCACGTTTTTTCATTATAAATATAAATGTATGCATATACAGTCAAATGCATAATACAACCAGATGCATTATAAAACTTTTTTTCTTTTTTACCCAGTAAAGATATATAGAATACGTACTAGGCCATTGTTTGAAATCTTTTAGCTATTTCCTATATATTTATGTACTAGTATTGTAATAAACAATAATTGTTTTTGATACATGTATTTATTTAAATTAAATGCATCTATCTTATAATTAAATTATTTTAGATAACGGTATGATATATGTATTAAAAAACATTTGCATTTTTAAATTTCATTACTTTTTAATCACTTTTATTCAACATTATGTATCGCCTAGGATTTGATGTTACTCCTTGATGCCAGGAAATGTAGATAAACCTTAAAATTAATTCTTTTCGATGTAAACACCAGTATATCTGAAATGAGATTACAAAAAAGGAAAACGGAGCAATATACAAGAGTATGAAAGCACGAATGGCAATTTATTGGATGTTACCCATTTATGTTGTAAATATAGATAAACTTTAAAATTAATTATTTTCGATGTAAACACCAGTATATCCGAAATGAGATTACAAAAGAGGAAAACGGAGCAATATAGAAGAGTATGAAAGCACGAATGGCAATTTATTGGATGTTACCCATTTATGTTGTAAATATAGATAAACTTTAAAATTAATTCTTTTCGATGTAAACACCAGTATATCCGAAATGAGATTACAAAAGAGGAAAACGGAGCAATATAGAAGAGTATGAAAGCACGAATGGCAATTTATTGGATGTTACCCATTTATGTTGTAAATATAGATAAACTTTAAAATTAATTCTTTTCGATATAAACACCAGTATATCTGAAATGAGATTACAAAAGAGGAAAACGGAGCAATATAGAAGAGTATGAAAGTACGAATGGCAATTTATTGGATGTTACCCATTTATGTTGTAAATATAGATAAAATTTGAAATTAATTATTTACCATATAAACTCCGAGATGAGTGAATGTGCTCTGGTCAGAAGTGCCTGCCGCATTGGGAAAATGGAAACGCTGGTAAATCGAAATATGAATTTGTTAATCAAAACGAAATTAAGTAGAAGAACATGAAAACCTGAATGACAATTTATCCGATAATATCCTTGACAGATTTTACGACGAAAGAGACAATTATGAATTTTGTTCCAACAGCAAAAGAAAATGTTGAAGATAAAATTCCCCCAGAGAGTTGCTTGTTTAACAAATCCCGTATACAGAGAATTCTATTATTAAAACAACTCTTAACGAGTCTCAGTCACTGAAAATCATTACCCGAGCAGGTGGATAAACACTACGCGTTGGAATAATAGCTTAAAAACAAACCCAAACAACTTTTAAATCCTTTCCAAAAGCTAACTTTGTCTTAGATGTGAACCCGAAACATCCTAAAGATTCATTTGCTTGAAAGAAAGCTAAAAGTTGGAGAAATTACTTCAGCTGATATCCCGTTGAAGGAACAGTTAAGATTGCTGGAGATGAACGCCGTTTGAAAGAAACTGTTCTTATGGTAATGGCGTTGCCTACAGTGCTTTCACTTAATGGCAGAAGTAGCAGCCTGGGCGGAAGCATACCACGAATCATTTACTTATGCACGCACGATTAATGACAGAGGTCTCGAGTTCGATTACAGACAGCCTTGATTTCGTCATAAACAATAAAGTGACCGAAACCTGAACAACGGAAGAGTTAAAATCTTAAATTTATGTTAATGATAAACATTTCGTTTAACCAATAAACTCATTTCTCTAGAATTAGTTGGCTATAGAGCAATACGCTCCTATTTTACAACACGGGAAAACCTTATTTCTTTATTTATATATATAAAACAGTTCCGTAACTGACTCACTGACATACAACGCACAGACCAAACCGCTGGACATAAAGGGCTGAAATTTTGCATGACGATTCTTCTTATGGTGTAGGGGTACACTAAGAGAGATTTTTGAAAAATTCTTCTTAGATTTTTTTAAATTAAATTTTTAAGCTGTTTTTGTAACTTTTTTTTAAGTTTGCATTTAAAATAATAAATTGAGGGTTATAAAATTTATATCACGAGAAAGATCATAAAAATTCCTTTAAAATGAAATCTTTTTCGAATCTTTACCTCTATTTTCTGATTTTTGGTGAATTTTTAAAGATTAATTTTTAGAATTTTATTTATTAAATGCTGATCACGTGATTTCTCTTTCTGGTACAATAAATAAATTTAGATCGGAATTTAGATCGCTCGAAATTTAGATTTAAAATTTAGTAAGTTAGAAGGGCAGCAGTCGGACTTAAGATCAGTTACGGAGAGTTATGACATTCATTCTATCTAAGCTAGAAAAGGAGGGGGTCTAACTCCCATCTCTTATAACGTCTATTCATTTTTAGAAAAGTTTCGTAAGAACGAAGTATACGTCCTTTTGCTTCGTGAGGACATTAATATTTTAATGGCTATAAGCGAACAAATTTGGTATGTATTCCCTTTTCACCGCTTTTATTGCTTGCCTGACAGTGGCTCGTTCATTCCAGGTCAGTGTGACATATCGTTAAAAGTATAATAGGCAGTAATATGAATAGAAGCGAGAATTGAGAATTCATGCATTGGTTTCCTTAAATGTCTTTTTCATTTATAACTTCTAGTTTTACTCCTCATAATGTCCTTCTTTTTAACAGAAGATAGGCTTGTACACGGTTGTGATTTTATTGCATTAGTTCTGGACGAAATTTTGTACGTTATAGTTTCGAAGCCTTTTGAAAAATAAAAGTGAAGCAACAAAATGAAATAATTGGAAATAAACATGTTCGAGATGGGAGTTTGGGAAAGGGTTTCCAAGACCCGAACTTGCCTAATTTTGAGTTTAAGTGAGCTCAAGCTCACCCGGGGCGGAGGTTCTGTGTATAAGTGTTTTTTGTAGTTTGCCTATTCCTAAAATGAAAAAGTGTTTCAAAGTCAATATTAAGTAAACTCTGAAACAGTGTAATACATTTAAAAATGATTCAGTTATGTAACTAGTTTAAGTCTACTATAAACGGGTATGAACCCGAAATCTATTCTTAAATATAGAAAACGTGTGTTCGTGTGTGACCTCTAACACACGCTCTATCTCTCTCTCTCTCTCAGACACACACACACACACACACATATATATACATATACTAGCTGAAAACCTGTACTTCGCTACGGATTACGTTAAAATTAAATCCAACGGTCAATGTAAATTGCAATTAATGCCAAATATATATGCAATTAACGCCAATGCAATTAATGCCATATATATATATGTATATATATATAATAAATGCAACGATCAATGTATGCAATTGATGTAAAAAAACGAAAAAAATATATTTATAAAAAATCTTAACGGATATTTTTAAAGACAAAATTATGTTGAAGAAAATATTCAAATTAAATCTAATAGAACATACCAAAGAATATAGTACAGTTAATATAGTACAGTTTGAGGAACATATCTTTTACTATATTTTAATATTTTTTTGGATAATGTCTAATCGTATGCCGCATTAACAAGAAAAATGTTTTTTTTGTCTATTTCGTTGTTATGCACGTGACGCAAAATTAGTTTAAAGTATCACAAAAAGAAAAGAAACCACGTGATCAGCATTTAATAAATTAAATTCTAAAAATTAATCTTTAAAAATTCTCCAAAAATCAGAAAATGGAGGTAAAGATTCGAAAAAGATTCATTTTGAAGGAATTTTTACGATCTTTGTAATGATATAAATTTTATAACCCTCGGATTGTTATTTTAAATGCAAACTTTAAGAAATGTTACAAAAATAGCTTAAAAATTTAATTTAAAAAAATCTCAGAAGAATTTTTCAAAAATCTCTCTTAGTGCACCCCTACACTATAAGAAGAATCGCCATGCAAAATTTCAGCCTTTTAGGTCCAGCGGTTTGGTTTGTGCGTTATATGTCAGTCAGTCAGTCAGTTACGGAACTGTTTTATATATACAGATAAACTGAAATTTTTGTCTCATTACTCCCATTTATCAATTTTCTTTAATTGGCTCTCCCGGAAATTGAACCCTAAGGTATCTTGTGGGCAGATTTGAGGGCCATAACCCTCTAAGTCGTTTAACGATCTTCTATACTAATGGACAAGTGGATGTCGAGAGATCACGTGACTGTAACTCATCCGGGCGGGCCACTCCTCGAAAAAAATGGCCGACAAATATGCAGGAAAATCGGTGTATTTTTTTTCTCATGAAAGTACATAAATGTTAATATTTGGAAAGAGCTTCGAAAACTGATAATTTTTTCTGCGTACACTTATTCTGTTAATTCAATAGTTTTAGAGATATTTTCATTCTAAAATCACTCACTGCTGAGAAACCAAATCATCTGGAGCAGTGGTGCTGCCATCTGTCGGTAGCGACGGGAATGAAAATTGAAAGGAATTAATTCACTTGAATTTAATACATTTGTAGGCTTTTTTTTTCTTTTGTGGGGCCCGAAGTATATAAATATGTTACACGGATGGCTTGAGCGTAGCTAGGCGAAGCCCGGCTAGTCATTAATAAGCCTGAAAACATTCTGCATTGCTTCGTAATACTGGGTGTGGAATCGGAAGAATAATATCTATTCAAAATATGGGGATGAATAGAAACCTTATATACACAACTCCAACTTAATGTGACAAAGGATGGCTCATTGGTGATTTGGGAACGCTACGGTCATCCTAAGCTGCTCGCGGGCTAAACTGACCGGGAGCTACATTTTAAAGTCGATTCTAAATGACGATAAATACCCATGCCAACAGGAGAACTGCAAAACCCAAACTGTGATACTGAATGTCAGCGCCTTAGCAATCATATTCAAATATCAATTCTGCGATCGCCCCGAAAGAAGGAGAGAATAAGGTCCTGTTCACATAAAATGCGTCCGAGTTCGCTTTGCTCGTATTGACATATTTTAAACCAATCACAGACCTTAACGATTTCGTGGCTAATCATTTGGAGGTTTGTAATTGGTTAAACATACTTCAATACGAGAAACGCTGACGCTGGCGAATTCTATGTGAACAGGACATAAGGTGATATTATGAATGTATTTAACAGTACAGGAAATTGTTTAAGATTACTTCGAACACATGCGGGCTGTCCAGTATTTCAACAGAATTCAGAAACTTTCCGCAAACGTGGAAATTTGAAAGTTTTAACAAGGACGCAATCATTTAATTTTAATACAATGCATAGCTTATTTATTTTTGATTGACGTAATTTTACCACGTCATTCCTGTTGATAAATTTCGAGAAAAATATTTTACACTTACTACGGTGAAAAATAACTACTTCACGAGTTGCCGGCGTTTCTTTAAATTTGAAATCAGTGCAACACCAAAGCCTAACGGTCCCTTAAGGATAGAATCGCCATAAAATAATATTAGGATAGAAAACCGTTGCATTTTGAAAACTGCAATTTGTGAACCCGGATGGAAAAAATCCTGTCTGTATTTTTTCAACAAACCAAATATTCTTTGAATACTCCGTATATTTTAACAACACTAGTCTCCGAATTAGAAAAAAATTTAATGAGATCTACTGAATGCTCTCCTTTTTTGGCAGCATTCTAGATGCCAGAAATTGATGTCTGGACAGTTTTGAGAGAATAAACAGTAAAAAAAAAGAAGTTAAATATGATGGTATCTGAGGAGTATGTTTTGACGAAGCAGTAAAAACCGGCTTCAAGATCGTGAGGTTCTTTCGTAAATTACAACCATTCTCTAGTTGGAACAGTGACTATCCTGTAATCAAAGCAACAGGATTATATGTTGAGATTTAGCTTGGAGCTGATTTTCTGCGAAGTAAAGGGTACCGTAGTATGGTGTAGGAGATATTTCATGGTGGGTTCATCTAGTCACTATTAAATTGGATGCTACAACAAAAATATTGTTTTAAGATCATAACCTGTAATATCGAAGAATATTGGTATTCAGTATACGATTACATTTATACCGGTATTCTTTGCATAAAAAGGGGAAGAATTCCTAACTCTGAGACACTCCTACTTCAGCAACCTCAAATACTAGAAAGTCCCTTATTATGTATGCTCACTTAAGCAACACAATTTTGTAGGTTTCAAATGTAGGTTTTGTAGGGTTTTTTTTGTAGGTTTTTATAGAAGTATCAAAGAGTTTGATACGTCTATCAAAAAGGTAAAAGAACATTTTTGTTGTCTCTGAATCAGTTTTAAAATAATGACAACGATCTATTACCCCTGGTGTAATAGTCCACTAGTATTAAATATGTATCAGTGTTAAATATTTTACCTTTATATAGAAATAGTTTCACTATTGTATTGTAAATATATTGGTAGAGTTCTGTAGATTCCCCAAAGCATGTTACACACGAAAACTTTGTTTTTCTTAGATTAGAACCTCAAAATACTCTTGCGATTTGTATAAACCCTTCCCTATCTATGTAAAGTAAAAAAACAATAAATATTTTTTGTGTGACAAATTGGGTCTAACTAAAATAAATATTTTCATTAAGCCACAAGAAAAATAATTATTGCGCACGTAATATATTTTGTGGACTTGATATAAACTTGCAGCTCGGATAAAAAATTTCGTTGAACTATCCATAGATTTTACCCCTATTGGAAAAGCTTGCTGTTCTTCCATCAATTTTCAATTTTTAAAAAAAATAAAAGACGGAATTCCTTTAACAACTGCTAAAATACGAGAGCTTTATTTAGCTCATTCCTAGAGAAAAAAAAATTTGGAAGAACTGTTTTCTAATTTCGTAACTAATCTTATAAAATTTAAAACTCTCCACTTCTAAAAATGTGAACGCATGAGGTTTGATCTTTTTTTAGCAGGTAAAACCAACAGCTGTAACTACAGCATGCATGTGTATGAGTAAAAATACTACTACTTCCAAAGATTTTTTCGTTACGTACAATTAGGTTTTACGTAAAATCCTGTTATCAGTGAATCTAAATGAAACCACATCTGATTTCAGTTTAACCACAAGGTCAAATGTGTTCATCTTCCTGTTAAAGAATACACATTATGGAAACGGAACAAGGTTTAATTGGTTAGAAACCGATAAGACAGGAAAATTAAAGTATGAAAGGCAGTAACTCTCATTGATTGTTATTAGATTATTACGCAATTGTATATTAAAAAACTTTGTGCATTTTAGAACTTAATAGATGTATACTGGGTGTAGCTTACAACTTACGAAATCTCATACTTAATATTCCAGTTCATATGATAAGTTAGGATGGATAGTGTAGAAGTGAAATGGTATAATTCCCCACGGTGTGTGGCCAACAACGAATGTATTATAAAAGATGCAGAGGCAGGGGTAAATACAGGCTTGTAAACCAATAAAAAATAGAAGACTAGCTGTTGGTGTGGTCAGTGATAGCGATCTGAAGTCTAAATTTTACAAGATGGATGGTCGTTATTTTATGGCCCACAGTAAAAACGACAGATGAGAAGGGTCAAAGTTGTTTTGCAAAATAAAATTATGTTGGGGGAGGTACTTCATAGACTATGGACAGAGGCGACAGAGGCGGTTTAATAAAGAACCAATTGGGGCAGGAACCACTGAAAGAAAAACAGCCCACTGCCCAATGAAAGTGAGGGGCGGGCCAGAATGGCCCCCCTGTAAACGGACAACAGCTCCGCTAAGGACGGAAGGAATTGGCGAAGAGAGAGACGGATCTTAGATTTGGTTCCTCAGAGTTAGATGTTAGAGACTCTCGTCTGCCCCAGAGCCTTGGAGAAGTGCGAATATCCCGCCAAGGTGTTCCTATACTGGAGATGATTCTGGGTCCCGGTCGCCGATGCTACCATCATCGCTGCATACATCAGCTATAGTAAGTGCCTCCCCAATGGACTCTAAAAATCATCTTTGACAATATAGTTTGCCTCTGCTTCTGGGTTCTCAATGTTAAAATTGTTAATATGAAACGAATTGTTATATTAATAGCTATGACCAGTTAATTGAAATTTGTGTTATCAAATAAATGTATGTTTAAGGTCAATGCTTTTTGATATTTTGTAATAATCTATGTATGTAATAAATCGTATTCTAAAAATTGAGTTACACGCAAGTTTTAGTGTGTCTTGATAAAATGACATGCTTGGAAAATTAGTTTCATAAAAGATTCTGAATATATTTTTATAACAATACATCTATTTTTATACCTATACCTAGTTGGCCCAAATATTTACAGAAGAAATAAAAGAGATCGGAGAAAAATAATTTAATTACCCTATATCTTGAAAATTACCACTAAAATTTTTTTATTAATACACTCATGAAGCTTTTTGTTAGTAATTAAATCCTGTTCAGTCAATAATATAAAATAAAAACAGGTTACGCTATTCAATATCCTATTGATCCAAGACTTACCTGACCAAACAACATTTAACTTAAAAAAATCACTTGTTTATGCCTTAAACTGTGTCATGATCTACTTAATTTTACTCGATAATGAAAAAATGAAAGGATATAAAACAAAATTATAGACCTTTAAAAAAGCAATGGAACTGAACGAATGAATTCTAGGATCTTCGTTACCGAATTTTGATTTACCTACTGACACCAGAAGAAAAGACAAAGGCTTTTTTTTCATTTTTTTCCTTACATTTGTTTTCATTTTCTTGAAAAGTCTGCATTTTTGTGTTTTTATATTCATAACAGGTTTTGAGCAACAAAAGCGTAAAAGAAAAGCATAACAAATATATATTGCTGTCATTACATAAATAATGGGTAATGAAGCTGTTCCATCCGATATTTAGGTATATCTACATATTAGTTACGAATACCCAAAAGTCAATTTTCATATACATTTACAGCAATCAGCTCAGTCGAAACTTTTTTTTTCTCAATGCGGAGGCACTTGTCGCGAGGACATTCGCCTATAATACACCGCAGTTTTTCTGGCCATTTTATAATGGAGGCGCCATATAGGCGGACCAGCATTGTCCCCTATGAAGGGACGGCACAAACGGATGCATTTTAATGGTGCTTTGCCAGGGTTCGATCCGAGCACCCTCAGCACCGAAAACCAGTGCGCTGTACCACAAGGCCGCCACGGCCCGTTAAATCTAAACTAATATCCAAAGAAAGAGTTATGTTCAATACCCAGATATGATTTCCCAAATTTTCTTGAATCACACCTGTATAAATTTACAAATAATTTCAAAAGATTAAATGCACCGATTAGAATTTTATGTTTATATCAAACTAGCTGAAAACCTAGCTGAACGACGATCAATGTATACAATTTATGTAAAAAAAACATTTATAAAAAAACCGTAAGGGATATTTTTATAGACAAAATAATGTCCAATCGTCTGCCGCATTAGCAAGAAAAAAATATTTTTGGTCTATTTAGTTTTTATGCATTTGACGATAAATTTATTTAAAGTACCAGAAAAAGAAATCACGTGATCAGCATTTAATATGTTAAATTCTAAAAAAATAATCTTTAAAAATTCACCAAAAATCAGAAAAGGGAGGTAAAGATTCGAAAAAGATCTCATTTTGAAGCAATTTTTATGATCTTTCTCGTGATATAAATTTTATAACACTCAAATTATTATTTTAAATGCAAACTTAAAAAAAGTTACTAAAACAGCTTAAAAATTTAATTTTAAAAAATCTAAGAAGAATTTTTCAAAAATCTTTCTTAGTGCACCCCTACACTATAAGAAGAATCGCCATACAAATTTTCAGCTCTTTAGGTCCAGCGGTTTGGTCTGTGCGTTGTATGTCAGTCAGTGAGTCAGTTACGGAACTGTTTTATATATATAGATTAGGGCATAAGGAAATAAAGATGTTTGAATAAAAAGTTAATACGATACCCGTTACAATTTATCAATGTTTAAACAAAAATTTTAACAAAATTTTGGATGCAACAAACAACCGAAGATTTCCAATAAACTTTTAGTTACAACATGATCTAGACATGTTATGAAACTAGATAAGATAATGCAGTCACATTGATTAATATCGCCGTTTTGACATCGTATGCCGTAAAGAAGAGTTCCAAAATGTTTCAAAGGGGCATAGTCCGATCGTCGTAACACTCAGATGTGTCCTAATATATAGTCCTAACACAACATGTGTCTGAATGATAGCTAGCTATATGTAACTTGAGATTTCTTTAAAAATAATTTAATCCTCTCATTTCAAATCCCTTGAGATTTTACATGAAAATTTACTAACAGCAAAAAGTGCACCCGGATGCTGCCTACATACTAGTTGCAATTGGCAAATATTTTCCCCTCAGTGTACAACTATCTCTTCTGATAATTCATTTTATTTTTACTTACACACACACAAAATCAAGCAGAAATCAGTCCATCACTATGGAGGGCAATTTTTATGAACCGTTCATAAAATATGGGGAAATGTGTTAAATTCAAATTATACGCAAATTTTAAAGATATAAGGTGTCTTTTACCTTAATGAAAATAATTGAACTTTTAATGATGTTATTTGAGAAAGAACTTAATGGATAGGTAGTTAAATAAAATTTAAAAGAAAGAACAATCTTAAAGAATCTACTTATCACAATAAGGCGTATCTAAACTATTTTTCATTTTATGGCGTATCTAAATTGTTTTCTATTTCTATGTGAACTGCAGCATACATGATTTTGCTTTCTTAAAGTGCGAAACTTTCATTATTTGCAACGCCAACGCTGTAATTCAATAATGGTTTGTAAGTACTTATATTTCACATTTTAAAACATGCATTAGGAATATATTATGAAGCTGATTAAAAAACTGACTGAACATAGATGATAAAGTTTACGGTTTCCGCTATCAATTTTGAATGCTATTGCAGGGAATACTACTTTGAAAACGACGGAGTACAGTAACCACCGCTTATAGTGATCAGTGGTTATAAGAATCAACCGTTTATAAGAATCAATATCGCAGAAACAAAAACAAATGTATTATTTCCATGTTAAAATTTCCGCTTTAAAGAATCCACCGGTTATAAGAATCAGTTTGCAATCTTCGCCTTCCTTTCATTTTTCCAAAATATGCCACTTGAACTCTCAAAAGGTACGAAATTCTTTCTTAAGTTTTTGAAAAGAAAGATTGATAAAACTTTGGGGTGGAAAACAGTCGTAAAATACATTCCTTTAGACATAACATAAGAGTTTCTCCTTATACGTTTTTGCTAAACACTGTCTTATTAGCTTTACCCAGGGGCATCTAACCCGCCCGGGGCCGATTTCGCTTTTCTCCAGACAGGCACTCCTTTTTTCCCACCACTTACTTCCTGGTTGCGGATTTCTGGACCCTGAAACACATAAATCTTTCGCGAAGTGTCCACCATCACTTACGCAAACGGGACAGTGGATTCAGCACTTCAAACCGTGAAACGTAAATGGATCCATTTTTCTGAATCAGATGAACCAGATGCTGAATCAAACGTTTCACAGTTTGATTCAGAATCAAACCGTGAAACGTAAGCTATAAAGTGAATCTTCGTCTGAGACTGTAATAAGCATACGTCGCTAGTATTCACTTTAGTTTTCTAACAAAATTCCCAGTTAGTGTTAGAACTTTTTGATAGTCGAATTCAAATATGATAAAAACAAGGAAAACTCTTAGTTTTTCTGAAAAACATAAGTTGTTAATTAGATATGATGCTCTTCCAAAGTGTAGTCATAGAGAAGCTGCCTCTTGTTGATTTTATAATCATGTGTTGTTACTTATAGGTCTAGAAATTGAGTTATAGTATTTGTTTAGAAATTGAGTATTTTTAAAATTATAAAAAATAATTTTAATAAATGATAAATAACGTAAATTAAAGAGTATTTAATGGTAAATTATGTATATATATGCCGGTGTGTTTATATATATGTACAAGTATATATTTGTGTATGTGTGCCTGTCCAAATGGAAGTTTCGGTTATAAGAATCAACCGCTTATAAGAATCAAAAACAGTAATAACAAACGTGATTCTTATAAGCGGAAATCACTGTATTTAGCTTTTCAAGGGGGAGAGGCATTCATGTCATATGGTCTCTAATTACTTTCTAAATTATTTAGTCTCATGCTTGTACTCCACACTTACAATTGACAATAACAAAACTCTATTCGAGTCCGCTTCAGGTTAGGACAAAATCTACAGATAATGGTATAATATATTTATCGGAACATCTTGCTTGAAACAATTATTAAAATCGATCTATGCAATCAATAAATGTGTCGTTCTTAAGCAGAAACATTACCAAAATCGCATTTGTAAATGATTCAATGAAATACAGCATGACTTTCAACGATTATTTGTTTTCAAGTTATTGTGAAATTTTAAATTATTGTATATGGTATACATATACATATTTAATACATTCCCTCGCCTATTCCTTAGTGAAATGGAAGAATTTGAAGTAACGTTCTTCCTTTAGGTAAGCCTATTGAATCATGACTGGAATTAATGAAGACAGTAAAAATGCAAGCTTAAATCACGTCAGCATATGCATGGGGTGATAAACAGATTAACCTTTGGTTTATATCCCTTTAAAAAAAACCATATTCAAATTTATGAATACAATGGATTAAAAATATACGATGTATAAAAGTTCAAGAGATTTATGAATATATTTCATTCACCGAAATTACCTAGAAATTTATAATTAAAACATAATTTATTTTGTTACGTCATAGAATCTTCATTACTAGATAACTTATTCATTGACACGAAAAGAGTGATGGAGGGGAAAAGTGCTCTCTTTCGGTGTAAAAATTTATAATAATCATCATCGAAGAAATTACTATTTTTGATCGTAAACATGCAGGAGACTACAAATTTGATATATTTTGTTCTCAGAACTGTATATCAACCCTCAAGCATTACCAAAGATTTAAACAAAATAGCTGAAATGGACGAAAAAGTACAACGGCTCTAAATCAGAATAGTTGAGCATCGTGGTCACTTTTTCAATGGGATAAAATTCTTGATCCTAGTTGGACAAAGTAAATTTTTTTTCTTGCAGCAGGAATAAATTTGTACTTGGAATAATTAAGTTTAAGAATTGCCCACAATGTGTCTTTTAGCAGTAGCAGTTTTTCTTGAAACCAAATCTAACGCAAACGGGAAGACTAATTTCAAAGTCTCTCTCTTAATTTCGATTAAAATTATTAAAGAGCTTTCAGTAAAATTTATGAGTATAACTTATGCTATTTTTCATTATTAAATGTGAAAAAAGAACATTTTCAAGACGGATAAAACTTGGGGAATTATACATATGCACACACTGAAAAATCCTCTGAAGGACAAGAGAGAAAACCGCAATTAAAATGTAAAATATAAACAATACAAATAAACAAAAATTAAAATTCAAGCATAGACTGCTAAATCACTTTAACATAAAACATAGCCTGCAAAGAAAACATAAAACATTTTCAATAGAGGATAGCGCAGAAGCTTCATATCCCCATAATGAAAAAAAAAACAAATAAATAATCCAATAGAGATAGAAAAAAATAATACGAATATAGACAAAAAACAAACAGAAATCAAGCACTCTGGGCATCCACGCACCAACGGCAAGATTCTGTATAAGAGCCGGAACTGAACCATAAAACAACATAGAGGTAACCGACAGGTCTCGTCATCAGGGAGCCTAACCAAATCAGTTACCTCAAGGGGAACTTTCTGAATAGGATGCAGGTAAGCCCAAAAGACATCCCAAGGCCCCGAATCCCCCAAGGATAAGTAAAAAAAAAACTCATTTTTGCATTACCTGTCACGTGTGTCTTCTATTTATGTCTTTTAAAAAGGAAATAATTCGTACTTACGTTACTTTTTACAAAAATTAATATTACCTTAAAAAAGCTGAAATTATCAGTATTTGAAATAACATTCTAAACAGTTGCTGTGATTGATTAAAAAAATTGCTCTAAAAAAGTTGCGTTTGAAGATTTTTTCTAATATTATTTTATTAAGTAAATGATATTTAATTACTCAATACTTCGAATTTTAGAACAACTCTTAATAATATCTTACTCTTTCATAAATATTGGTACTGACCAGTTTGATGTACTCATTGATCATGGCAATGTGCTGCAGTGAAATTCATCATACTTGAGAAGTTTTTTAGTACAGGGTTATGATCACTTGAGTTTTACAAGATATACAAGAACGAAAAAAAAATTTACAAAATTAAATCATTATAAATAACCTTACTTGATTAACAGTTTTAGTTCATTAATCAATTTTTTTGTATTAATGAAATTAAACTTGCTCCTCCTAAAGGTGAAGAATAAAATTATAATATCTCTAAAAATCTTTCATTTGTTTAACAATTCATTTGTTTAAAATATCATATTTTTGACAAAACTTTCTTTTAGAAAGCGTTATACACTTTTATAAGGCTAGTAAGTTAGATCGTAAAGGTTATGACAGACCACGTGGGATAGAAGTGAGCCCATCTGTCCAAAAAGTAGAAGCTAACTTACTTTCCAAGAAAAGATATAAAAAAGTTTGAAAATGTGTGGCTGAATAGTTGTCTTTGTATGGTGAACAAGAAGCTTTTCTCATTCAGATTCTTCGACAAAGCCTCAAACATTTATTTTACTCATAAAAATATATTCGATGGGTGTTTTTTTTAAACCAAAACTGGTGACACTTAAATGCAATTTTTTAGTCGAAAATCCACTTCAGCATTTTTAGGCTCGAAATATTACTCGACTGTAATGAAAATTTGTAGAAGTTTTAAAATTTGCAGTAGAAAATTTAGCCTCCATTCGATCTTAGTATGCACGTGTTCACAAAAGCGCATACATGCATGCTTAACTTAGATAAATGTATACGCGTGTGTGCACACTTAAATCCTACATAATGAAAGAAATGAAATGATAAAAATATGTTTAAATACATTCAGGATGTTTTCAAAAGGAGTAGTAGTTTAAATTATAACACATTTTTATTTACCAACAAGTACGACTTAATTTCTTAAAGGGTCTTTACGTATGAGTTAAATCACAGATTTATGCCATTTTCAGGGCAATTCAAAATGTATGTGACTAAAATAATATATATATTTTGGTCAATAGGATGACGAAAATCTGTTTTGGAACATCTTAAATAGAAGAATATTTTCAAGTTTATGCAAACATTTAACTTTATTTTATTTTTGACAACATAGCAGTATCTTTAACTTTGAACTAAAAAATCTTAAGTATTGATTTATTTTAGAAGTGAAAACTTTAATTTGTAAACTAAAAAAGAACTTATTAACAACTGCTAGATGCCGTAAAAAGTGTATTTACGCAAAAACATACGTACACGGCCTCTACATAAGCAAAATATATTATTGATTTAACGCACTTTTTTCAGGCGGAAAAATCACTTCAAATTTTTATTGTTTGAAAAAATATTTAAAAATAAAATGAAACCTTTTTTTAAAATTTAGTTATATCAGAAACTGAATTTTTTTTCAGGGGTGTTTAACTGAAGGTTCGTGTGTGTGCCTGCGTGTACATAAACTTGTACACCAACGAAGAAATGCCATTAACCTTTAGCTTACGGGGCCCATTTCTCCGATTAACTCTTTAGAGCGAGAAATTTCATACCCCCTTTGTAAGAACGGCCATTAAGAGGGTTATATATATCGTGTATATACAGTCAAACCTCGCTAACTCGAACCTCGATTTCACGAATTTTTCGATATCTCGAAGAAATAAAAATTCCCTTCAAATTTCCTATGCACTCAATGTTAAAAAAACCTTGATTTGGCGAATTTTTTTGGCTCATCCCTCGATAACTTGAATTTTTTCCATGAATGGAGGAACATTTTTTTCTAAAAACAAAAAAATAATATCCAAAAAATAGAAATTTCTGAAAAATAGAAAAGCTATTCAAACATTACAGTGGTAAAAGCCTGCATAAACTTTAAAAAGAAGGGATATAAAGACGGAAGATAACACAGTGAAATGACAACTTCTCTTGTCCTCCAAGATGGGATTTGAAATTCTTGTTTATTGTTTTCTTATCTCGTTTCAGTTAGGTGCCATGCATATGCAGTGACCATCGATCCTTTCTTTTATTTTTTCTCCTTTTATTCTCCAAGGTTACTTTCTAGAGGGGTTGGGGTGGTTTTAACAAAATAGGAAATTAAGGCATGGACAAAAATCAAGAGGTGGGTGGCTTCCAAGAAGATTGTAGAATTTCTTATCATTGCAACAAGGAGTGAAAGAAAAAAAATTACAGGTGTGAATGCATGCCTGTGCTGTCTTGCATTCAAGCTAGAGCCTCAATGCTCATGCACCTCGATAACATGGAATTTAATGACTTTGTCATCGTAGATAATACGGTAATAGTGTGTGGTCAGTGGGAGGACAATGACAACATCCGTCAGACGAAAGTTTCTTGTGTATTATCAGAAGAGGAGGATGAAATCCGCCATTTGCCACCTAATGTGACAAACAAAGAAGGACTATTTGCAGTAGACGCTTTGAGAAGATATGTTGAAAGTCAACCAAATAGGTAAGAGGACACATTTAAAGACATTGTCCACTTAGTGTAATAGATAAAATTTCAGACTCTTTTCTGAAGCAAACAATTGAATCTTTTTTCAAAGAATTTTGTAAATAGTGTTTATTAAAATAAAAATATGGATTACTTTTTAAAAAGGTATGTAAAAAAGCTTTTATTTTCACTATTACTATTGATAACATGCGATTTTCGATAATTCGAATTTTCGATATTTCGAATTTTTTTGTCTCTCCCTTCAAATTCGAGATATCGAGGTTTGACTGTATATATATATATATATACAATCGAATCCCGTTATAGCGAACCCGGTATATAACGAACTCGTGGATATAACGAACGAAAATTTTGGTCCCGCCATTTTCTATTGTACGTAATTTAATCAGTATTCTGTCAGTTTAATGTAATCGATTTTAGTCGATTTAGTTCATTAATGATCATTTTTAATAGGTTTTTTATCATTTTTTTAATACATCATTATTGAATACATGTTGCACCTAAAGAGTTATACATTTTGTGAACTCTAGCATTTTTCTTAAAGGTTCGGATATACCGAACCACCAGATAAAGCGAACAAAACCTTTGGTCCCTCGAAGTTCGTTATGACGGGGTTCGACTGTATATACATTCTTGGGATACATGCTATCCCACCCCGTAAGGAAAAGTTTAAAGCAAAAGCAAACTAAATGACAGAATTTCAGTGAGCGTTTTGTTTACCAGTTTTGACGACTTCAGTCAGTCAATATTTGGTTTTCTTATTCATCCAGAAGGCGTCTGATTGCTTCCAAATATATGCATGTTGTCTGCAAGATAGGAAGTGGAAAATTCGGGTCAGAATATCTCAAACAAAATATTTCCTATTTTATGTAAGCAGATAACGCTATTTTTTTCCTTTTTTGAGCGATGTTGACATTGCAACATATTGAATGTCAATAGAGAACATCCAACAGAATATCTTTCGAAAAGCAGACGCTTGTGATGAATCGACAAGTGACAATGAGTTGACAGATTCAAGTTCTTTCCATAGAAAGAACTCGCGCGCGTGCTATATATAGCACGCGCGAACTTTTAGAATTGAGGTGGTTTTCTGTTGCAGAACAATGAAAATATTCAATCAAATATAAAACAAGGAGTTTAAAAAACAGGTCTAAGTACTTATAGACTATATACGTAGAGCCTCTAATATATAGATTTAATATTGTTTAATTTCTTTCGAAAACCGTTATTTCAATATTTCACTTTAGATTTACTATACAAATAATTTTTTTGGGGGTCTACCATCAGACAAGCTTTCTAATGGTAAAGAGTTTTAGAAGAAAGTTTTAAAGACATAAATTCGACATGTCTTTCTTATAGAAATATTCTAATCCATTGTTAGGGTTCCCTGCTTTTTTTTCTTCAATTACATTTTAAACATATTTCTTTCATCTTAAAGATTTTTGGTAGTCATTCATCTTCTCTGTTGTTTCATTGTAATTTGAGTTACTAGGTGTATTAACCAAAGCATGCCTAAAATAAAAATGCACGTTCATTGTCATCTTGATTTCTAGTGTTTTAATTTATTTTATTAAGCACACATTTTGTAAGTTCTGCGACCAACCAAGAAAAAAAGCAAAAAAATGAAAGCACTCGAATTTAGTATAATGTGATTGGAGAATGTACATTCATTCTTGTGGGTGATTTCAAACTGCTTTGCTTTAATATGAGCATTAAGGGCTAAGTTAAACGAATCTAATCTGAAACTTTTTTTTCAATGCGGAGGCACTTAACATTCGCCTATACTACGCCGCAGTTTACTGTCCATTTTACTATGGGGGCACCATATAGGCGGACAGCATTACCCCCTATGAAGGGACGACACAAACGGAGGCATTTTTCGTGGCGCAACGCCGGGATTCTTGAGGGTGATTTCAAACTGCTTTGCTTTAATATGAGCATTAAGGGCTAAGTTAAACGCATCTAATCTGAAACTTTTTTTTTCAATGCGGAGGCACTTAACATTCGCCTATACTACGCCGCAGTTTACTGTCCATTTTACTATGGGGGCACCATATAGGCGGACAGCATTACCCCCTATGAAGGGACGACACAAACGGAGGCATTTTTCGTGGCGCAACGCCGGGATTCGATCCGAGCACCATCAGCACCGAAAACAAGCGTGCTGCACCACAGGGCCGCCACAAGCCCCAATATGAAATTTTATAGCACGTGTTTTCACATGCATATTTTTTTAGAAATATGCTGCCACACTACTACTAACGTCTATAATCTGTGTATAGTAAAGAGTTTTAGAAGAAAGTTTTAAAGACATAAATTCGACATGTCTTTCTTATAAAAATATAAGCTTCAATAAGTTTATATAAGTTTATAAACAATAAATAAGTAAATAATACTTATATAAGTAATACTATTTATAACTGTGGAAAAAGTTTATAAAAGTTATATTATATTATATATATTATATATTGTATATTATAATATATATTATATTATATTATATTATATTATATTTTTAAAAGTTTATTTGTTTTTTACTTTATAAGTTATACTTATATAAGTTTCTTATATCAACTTATTCTTAAAATTTTGAGTTCAGTATCATTTCCTGTCTTCTCACATAAATGAGAAACTCAAACATTTTTCTTTTAGTGTCATTAGAAATTGGAGAAATCTAAAGTTCATTTTATTTCATTTCTTTAATAACGGTTTGGATTAGAATTTTCAAAAAACAAACCTGCATTATTTTAGGCATGCTTTGGTTAATACACCTAGTAACTCAAATTACAATAAACGAACAGATAGGATGAATGATTATAAAGAAGTCTTCAAGATGAAAGAAATATGTTTAAAAATGTAATTAAAGAAAAAAAGCAGGGAACCCTAACAATGAATTAAAATATTTTTATAAGAAAGACATGTCGAATTAACGTCTTTAAAACTTTCTTCTAAAACTCTTTACTAAAAAAAGTATGTGCATTTTGTTTATATTGGCAGTTATTTTTCGTCATAATTTATATTGCTTTAGCATTTCAAAGAGCCTTATATTAGTTGTTTTTCTCTAACAATCATTTAAAAAACTGTCGTAAGTAAACGGAAAGCGAGTTAAATTTATTACATTTGAAAACAAAATTATGTACTGAAAATGGAAAAAGAAGGTATGACAAAGGACTGAAAAACCCAATTGAGTGCATATTATGGACAATCTAGTGATTCCATTCATGCCATAACTTTTCTGTAACTCGTTTTTCAGAGCAATCATCTTGATACAGAATCGAATTCAATTCTTTTAGCGGACTTAAAGGAATGGGTGGGGATGGTTTTTTCCCGTATGACGAATGCATTAGCAAACCTGAACCACCCACCGTGGCACATTTTAAGAATCTTATGTTTAATTGAGGTTGATAATGCATGAAAATATGTATGAGTGGATGAAAGTAATTGAAATAATGTTCTCGAAGACAATGCAAAATCAAGTTTTCTTTTCATGCGAGAAGACGAATCATGGCCGAAAGTCTAAAAAAGGTGATAGGAACGCATTAAGATTTGCATCTACGGATGGGAAAAAAGGATTACAATTCTTTTTTAGCTTTCCTCTTTTGTATTATCGAATTTGTAGGTCAGATAATTTTGTTTTGATGCGAGTTTCTTTATTGTACTTCTTGTTTTTCGAAGTTGAATATCAGAGTCATTTCTAAGATGAGGTTTTTCGATCAATCAATCCAAAGGCTGTTACAACAGGTCTATGCATCTTTTCCATACTTCCTCAGACTTCTCTTGCAATGGCGGAGTCTTAGCAAGAGAACTTTGCAAGGACGACTTCTTTCCTTGGTCAGTCTCTTACAGTGACGAAACGAAAATCAGTCCGATAGATGTATTTATATATTACTTTTTTTATCGCACATAGACATACATTTACACTGAATACCTTTAATGATATAGGTAGACTGAAAGGAAAGATTTTCTCCAACTTCATTTTTCCTAATGCAAACCGAATTTGGAATTAAGAATAGATCAGTTCGCAAAAATACATCGAGAAAAGTAAGAAGTAATTATTTAGCCTAATGTAAAATTCCCTTTTATCGTAATGGCTAAGGACTTTGTACCAAATGGTTTCTCTGTCAACAAAAAATAATTTATGTTTATTATTTTGAGGAGTCTTTTTCTCTGGAAATCTAAACATCTCGGCCGAAGCAATCCATTCGTCTCTTCTTATAAGGCGTTAATGGAAAGAATAAAAACTCTAAATAGGTTTCTAACATTTTTGTAGAGTGTGTGGCGGTAACTTTAATTGTTGGCCATAACTCGTTGGATATTCAGTTGATTTACTGATTAACCTAACATATAAGGAAACCAGAAGAAAAGAAACATTTACATATTAAATGCAACAGCTAAAGCTGAATGGGCGTGAAATAAATACTTCACAAAGTGCATGTTGGTGGTCTGCAATTCTGAATTATAGAGCTGTACGGTCGAATGTTAAGAAGCATGGGATAGGAAATCTTAAATATACTTTGATCCATCAGAAAGGAAATGTTTGAAGCGTAAATCATCACTTCACATAACCCTTATCCACTCGTCAATTGCCCAATGCCTTTGCTCTCTGGCATTAAGCCGAGTAATGTGGGGTTTATGTGCAGTCGATTTGACATGGTATCCGATAGTACTCGTATGCAGTATCTGACAAATTACACAGGTACTGATAACAGTTCGTGTGGCTTGGCTACCTCTGAAGCGACCGCTGATGCTGAGGAAGAACGATCTTCATTAGAGTTCTCATTAAGCATCTCTTGCCTCGATCATTTATTTCATTTGTGCGGCCTTCTAGGTCGAGTTTCGCTCCAGTAGCGACGTTAGCCGACAATCTTCGATTGACTTTTGCCACCGTTCATTTCAGAATTGCCAGAAGACCAGGCATTACACGTAAAGTCTGTTTGCTTATTTATCATCCTATGAACCTATCTCTTTGGAAATACGTTAAGTTCGCTGTTGCATGACGTTCCAATGATATTGAAAATCTTGATAGGGGGATCACGCTTATATATACTACCTAATACGCACCACGCATTTCCATTTGCACATGCCAGTTTGTCTATTTTTACAAATTCGGAGGTAACTGATTACTTTTGAATATATATTGTATATACAGCCAAGATAAACAAGTAGCATAGGTGCATTTTTTTAAAAGACAGGTATGACGAGCGAATAAATTATGTAGGAGCCTAGTATGCCATAGATTTTCAAACTACTTCGGTGGCATGTAGCTACCAGATTAATTTAGAATCTAGATAGGCACCTGGGTATCTACCCAGTCTCAACGGGAATATAATCACTGTACAAAAGAAAGTTTTTGCTAAAGAGCGATGGAGCGATTAACAAACATCAAAATGTATTTCAGAGCAGGAACAATTTAAAGTATGGATTCATGATCTAAATGCCGTATTTAGGTCCTCTTGCCCGAAATGCAACAGCCGACAGTTTTGATTCGACAGTTTGGCAGTACACTTTTATTTTTCATTTTTTTTCTCTTTTTTTATCGAGAATATCTTCTTTCATTTGTATGCTTGGGAAGTTAAAATTTCTCATTCTGAGCTTAAGTGCCCGTAAACGATTTTTAAAATTCTTTTACCTGACTTTTCTTCCCCCGTTCCATGTTAGAGCTGTTGATCTCCTTTGAGTCTTTTCACGCTTTCTTCTCTCAGATACAGGTACACTGTTAATCGCTAATTTCGATCTTTACATATTTTAGTTCGAAATTTTATGTTTCATTCAATTTAACGAATATTTCACTCGGATAACTCATGCTAGTCACACAGAAAACAAGTATTATTTTGTCCTTGACTAGAGACGATTGCATGACCTGTTTCAAGTGCAGTTGGTTTTAGCTCAATACATACTATGTCCAAAGGTGAGCAACGCTTTCACTTCCTAGACTGAAATGACCAAATTTCTATCGTTTGAAAACACGATTTTTCCCCCTTAGCTTTATCGACTGAAATTTGTTAAAACCAGTTTTTGATCAAATGGTGATAAAGATCTTAGTTTAAAAAAAATTTCTTTACCCACTTTTTATTTAATAGTTTTTACTTTTATCTAATAGTTTAAGATGGAGAAAACATCATTAAGTTAATGAGATCTGGGGATAATGCATCGTCTATAATCATCCTTTTTTGACTGGCAAAAACCAGTTAAAAATCCCCTGCCCCAGATATAGATCACACCACCCCCATAAAACTCAAAACCTTCTATAAATTCAAAAATAGGCAGATTTCATCACATAGACAATATATCGTAGTTATTTCTTTGGCAATCATGTGCAGTATTTCACTAAATAAGCCCATACGTTTCATGAATAACTCAACAAAGAAAACTACCTTATATAATGAAGCTGTAACTAAATCTGAATTGTAGTTAATAAATATAACGACAAGGGGTTTCATTTTTCAACTTGCTCCTTCATAAAACCTAGAATACGGCATATTTATGATCATTCTAGGGGTTTGTTAGATGTTGACTTCTTTTAACAACTAGCCCTCACTTTACAATGCCTATGTATCTGATTTATATCTTCATTTAATAAAAATAATTAATAAAATTACTTTTTTTACAGTATGACATTTTTAGGTCTAATTTTGAGATAACTTAAATCATAAGATACCTCTGAAAATATATAAATATTAAATAATAATGTATGTAATAAATATATATTTATTTTGTATCCTTTTCAGTTCGACGCAATGATGTAATCATCTTTAAATTATATATTTCCACGCGTCAGGCCTAAAAGAGCTACTACATTTGCAATAAGTAAATTGCAATTTGTTGCACATAAACTCTCTTTTATTTGTAGAATGGGAATGCTTACTAAATTTGAATGTCGGTGTTGGATAACTATGGTATATTTTTAATGACTAACTTCTTTTTGAAAGAGTATTTGTACTTTACGGCGGTACCACATGGATTATTTTTTTTACAAAAATAAATAAATAAATAAATAAAATGAAAATTTATAAACCTTCTTTACCGTAATTTTTTCTACTCAAGCACTGTAACGCATTTTGGTACATTGCCTCATATTTTATCAGCACTTTTAAACATATCTACCAGCTCAGATTCTCACTGTACATGGAGGTATAACTAGAATGGTATGAAAGCATGTTTAAGATACAAAAGTGGGATACCCAATACAGGTAAATTCGATACCCAGAAACATTACATACTGAAACAAGTAACTTTTTTGACCTGAAGCAGTATTTCCTTTTTACAGTGCAGACTCAGCAGATAAAACGTCTCGTTCCCTGAAAAGGCGTTCTAACAGTTAGTGCTATACAGCTTGAGCACCAAAATTGAAAGTCACATATTAGCTAAACAAACAGAAAAAGTTTCAATACACTTTATGTAATGAAATAAAAAAGATCCAACATCAAAGGTTGGAATCCGATATAACTTCAAAAAAAAAAGGCCATTCAATGTTTTTTTTTAGACATTCATGAAGAAACATTGATTTAATTAATAATTTTGCTGGTTATTAGGAATTGGTTAAATCGAGTTTCTACAGTAAAAATGTAATAAAATAAAATAAAATTCAGCATGGGTATTTGCTATGATGGCAAGTTAGCAGAATGTTACGGATCGTTGAATAAAATTTAAAAGTGACTGCCAAAAGCAGCAAGTTCTCCAATTAGAGAAAAAACGAATTTCTCTTTCAAAGAAAGAGAATTCAAATATATCCAGATTATTCTCCTTCTCGTGCCCTCTTTTCTGTTGAAAATAAATGTGAAGCTTGAGTGAGTGCACTGACAACCCATATTCGGCATAAACAGAAATATCGCCAAACATAACAAACCAACATAAAAAGGAACGGTATTCATGTTTTCATTATATATGACTACACTTTTTCTCTATAGAACAATGAATTCATTAAAAGAAAATATTAATTTACAGATGGTAGCTATTCATCATTACTAATATAAGGGACATTATAAATAGTAATAATTTATGTTATTTTTTAAGCCAACCTTTACCATGTCAAATGAAGATGTTAAAAAAGAATTTTGAATTAGGAATCTCTCCATATATTTCTAATACCAGATAAAATACAAAAAAAAGGGATCGAGTTATTAGCATTAAATATGAGGTGTAACGGTTATCTTATAGTGTAATAATAAAAACTTTGTAGTTTTTAATACATCCGTGTAATGATATTGATGTATAAAATTTCCCTGAGACATTCGCTGCAGTGGCGTAGCGAGGGGGGGGGGGCAAGGGGGTCTATCATGCCCCGGGCGCCACTCGCAGAGGGGCGCCACTATAAGATCTATATATTATATTACTATATGTTTTTCGGGGGGGGGGTGCCAATATAAAGTCTATATATTATATTACTATATGTTTTTTTGGGGGGGAGGGGGAAGCCGGTATAAGGTCTGTATATTATATTACTATATGTTTTTCGGGGGAGGTGCCAGTATAAGGTCCGTACATTATATTACTATATGTTTTTCGGGGGGGGGGGTGCCAATATAAGGTCTATATATAATATTACAATATGTTTTTCGGAGGGGGGGGGGTGCCAATATAAGGACTATATATTATGTTATTATATGTTTATAGGGGGCGCCAATATAAGGTCTATATATTATATATGTTTTTCGGGGGGCGCCACAAACGTATCGTGCCCCGGGCGCCAGTTTTGCTCGCTACGCCACTGATTCGCTGTTTCATTTATTGTAGCGTGTATGGATAATGCATCTCCCTCATTTGCTATGCATTACATAGCTGCATGCAAATAGCTGAATGTAATGTCTTCAGGTATTGTAAGCTATATAAACTTATATGCAGCCAAAAATGCCGATCTCTATTTCACTTATTCCCTTCTCTTTCAGAGGCAGCGGCTACGAAGTACCTAAGGATGAAGGTTAGAGGCTCGGCCATTTTCATCTTGTTTTGCGGACAAGCGACCAAGGTCAAAACATTCGCCTTCCTCTCTGATTAATTGCGCAACTCAATGTTAGGCTAAGGTCAATGCTTAACACAATCTGCTTTTTCAGGAGCATTTCTACGACTGGTTTCGTTTTATTTATTGAGTGCCATCATATTTCCTCTAAAAGTTCAAGACACGGTGGAACACAGAAGATAATTATGATAGAGGAAAGAAATGTAAAGGAATGATTTCCGATTTCTTAGTTTCTGTTTCGTATTGTTACTCGTTCTATCGGGAAGAACATATCGACTCGTGAGGGGAGGATGGGGTTAAACTCACAGCAAGAAACCATGGGGAATTTCTTAGAGGAACGTTTGGAGGCATTCAATTTAAAAAAAAATGTTTCAAAGCGAATAATAATTAAAATATTGTTAGTAAAAACTGTTGAAAAAGTTATGGAAGAATTTTATTCCTTAACTAAAACTCGATGCAGGGTTCTTTCTCACAACCCCTCCACACATTCGCTGAATAACTGATTAATCTCTATTTGTTTGACCCAATTTCAAACTATGGTTACAAAGGAACAATACTTTTAATCTCTGAACTCGTGTGAAACGCGTTATTTTAGAAATTTGAAACTCTGCATCTTACAACTTTTTAAAACTCCTCTGACTTTAAAATTGAACAGATGTTTATTTATTTATTTATTTATTTATTTTTTTTGGGGGGGGGATCTTAAAAGACAACTTTATATATATATATATTTTTTTTCCATTATTCGCAGAACTATCTTGAAATTTGTATGAGAATAAAAACTCCAATAACGTCAGCCATAATGAAAGGAGGTGTGTTTGTGATCAATAATCTCATTTCAATCATTCTTTCCCTTAGTCAATTTAAGAAATGCTTCATTTTTTTTTGTTTAAAAGGTATTTGGTATGCCGGATAACAAGAATACAAGTACTTGCTTCTAAGTCTTCATTATATTTCCTCTAAAAGTTGCCGTATACCATCGAAAGTGTTGACCGTTGATATTCCTTATATATATATATATATATATATACATACACACAGGAGTTCGTTTTCATACTGCTCAATCATTTGGGGTTGAGTATATAATAGGAGGTGCATAATTTTCAAAACTTTTCGACATTGGCAACCTAAAATTTAATACATTTCTACTATCCAGTTTTTAAAATTATTTTTTGCTTTACACAGAAGATAAATGGACATTTCATACAATTTATGTACATTATACTTCTATAATAAATGTTCAGGAGTTAAATAAACGCTGATTTCAAATATTCTATAATTGTTAAAAATGCTAGAAACTTGTTTCTGAATGCTGTTTTCATTATCCAGTTCAATTACTCAATCTCATATCTGGCCTACACTGCGAAAAATCATTATAATGTTAATTTTTCAATCGAAACTTTTCACAAACCTCTTACATGCAATTAAGCAACTCCGTCAGAAATTTTACTTTCAGTATGAAATATTCCTTAATCCTCTACATACAATAATTATTCTATATGAAATCAAATATATTCCATACGCTTGTTCTACGAACTTCCACCAAACTAGTTTTAAAAATAGTCAAACTCTGAAAAAATCTAGGTTTAATATTTTGCAAATCATCTTTCGCCAATCAAAGAAACTTCACCTAGTCCAGCGTCACGTTATTGTGCCGTTAACCACTGGACATTCATCTATTCTCACCAACGAACAAAGAACTCATTTTCCCCAAGGCCGTCCTGGCCTTCGGTATTTAAGTACTTTCCCCAAGTTACGTGTTCAGGAGATTCACTAGCAATAAACTCGGTCACGAAAGTTCGTGATGTCTTCGCTTGAACAAAGACGGAGACAGATTCGCTTTCACTAGAGACATACAATAGCTACAAACAAAGAAAGAGTCTACACATGCATTTGAGAGATGCGAGCGAAAGGACATTGCATTAAGTAGCAACAAGGACAAGATCGTTTGTTGACACTTTCCATTTCACGGGAATGTGGAGAATTTGAAAAACAAAAATTATTACATTTTAATAATTTTTTAAATTTGACAATGTTGTGTAGATAAATTAACCTTTAGCTTACGGGGCCCATTTTTCCAATTCCCTCTTTAGAACGGGAAATGTCATACCCCTCTGTAAGAACGGCCATTCAGGTGGATTATATATATATATATATATATATATATATATATATATATATATATATATATATATATATATATATATATATTTGTATATATATATACATATATATATATATACAGATAGATACAGAGAGTGGAAGACAGAGAAACATACAAAAATATATATAGAAACTCTTGCTGTAAAAGTCGAATAACCAATGCCGAAAAAGTGTAACATTTTCGTGGCAAATTCTATTAGAAATGTCCGTACATCAGGAGCTTAATTCTTATGACTTTTCTTCACAAAATCTGAGGCCCCGATCCCACCCACCCTTATTGGGTATTTAAATATATAGGTACTGGACAGTTTAATTCATAGAAAAAACAGTGATATATATATATATATATATATATACATATATATATATATATATATACATTGTATATATATATACATATATGTATATATGTATCTATCTATCTATATATATATATATATATATATATATATATATATATATATATATATTTGTATATATATATATATATATATATATATGTATATATATATACATATATATATATATACAGATAGATAGAGAGAGTGGGAGACAGAGAAACATACAAAAATATATATAGAAACTCTTGCCGTAAAAGTCGATTAACCAATGCCGAAAAAGTGTAACATTTTCGCGGCAAATTCTATTAGAAATGTCCGTACATCAGGAGCTCATTTCTTATGACTTTTCTTCACAAAGTCTGAGAGTCTACGAAGATCCGAGAGATGACCGAGCAGCTTAACCTTCAACGGAGCCTGATGGAGCGATGTTGGAGCAACAGTTAAAGTTCCTTTAGGGCCTTTCCCATTCGCCTTATTTCTTTATTTGTTTTATGGCTGCAACCATGATTTTTTTTTCGTAATTGCAGATTTTTTTTTCAATTGCAGTAAGGTTTTTTTCTTTTTTTTTTACAAATTCGTCAACTAACTTTGTGGGCCCGAAATTTAAATTGGTGTATAGGTACAATTAATGATGAATTAACCTAAGTGGTATTTGTGCCTTCTGTTATTAAGGATGGTTCTATTTTGCAATGGTTATGCAAATTATGAACATTTCTCGTCATTAAATAAATAATGTAAATTTCTCTACGGCTGTGTCATGTCGTTTCCGCCTCTCAGTAAATGTTTCAAGTTTTTAATATTTTAGCCCTTTCCCTTTATAGGTTTTAACTTCAATTTTTAGGCATTTGTTTTTCATTTTTTACTTTCAGGTTTCTTTTTGTTTCGGGAATTTAACTTAAATTTTTTTTATTCATAACCCATAATGGGAGCATTAGTTAGAACCTGAATAATTGGGTTATTGCACAACTACACAACGCATTTAACATCTACCATAACTTTTAAGTGATTTTTATAACGGTATTTCTTTCAGATATCTTAAACTATTTTTAATGGCCATTCCTTTTCTAGCACCCTAACAATAACATTCCTGAAGATAAGATTTTAATATACAGTGATTTCCGCTTATAAGAATCACGTTTGTTATTACTGCTTTTGATTCTTATAAGCGGTTGATTCCTATAGCCGAAATTTTGGTTTTTGGACAGGCACACTCACCTGTATATACATATATTAGATAATTTACCATAAAATACTCTTTAATTTACGTAAATTATCATTTATTAAAATTATTTTTTTATTTTAAAAATACAACTTAATTTTTAGACTTATAAGTAGATACACATGATTATAGTAAGAGAAGAAAATATTTCTTCCAATATTTGTTACAGCATATCTGCTTAACAGTTTTAGCATTTCACTACAGGAAGGGAGCAAGAAAAATAATTCTATGGTAGTTTGAGGTAATGAAGTTTTCAGGAGGCTGTTTATATCTCTTTCAATACCAATAGTCTCAGACGAAGATTCACCTTCTAGCTTACGTTTCACAGTTTGATAACGAGCTGAATCTACTAATGTCACGTCTGCCTAAGTGACATTGGACACTTGGCCGGAAAATTTATGTGTTTCAGGGTCCAGGAAGCCGCAACCAGGATGTGGGGGGTGGGAAAAAAGAGTCCCTGTCTTTGTTTGTCAGTGGAGAAAAGTGAAATCGGACCCGGACGGGCAAAGATGCCCCCGGTCAAGTTAATAGGACAGTGTTGTGCTAAAGCGTTTAAGGGGAAACATCTAGAAAGAAAGGGATGTATTTTACGACTGTATTCCATCCCATCTTATCACTCTTTCTTTTAAAAAACTAAAGAAAAAACTTCGTGCCTTTTGAGGATTTAAGTGACTTTTTTGGAAAAATGAAAGGAAAGCGAAGAGTCTAAGCTGATTCTTAAAACTGGTGGATTGATTCTTTAAAGCGAAAGTTTTAACATGGAAATAATATATTTGTTTTTGTTTTTGCGATATTGATTCTTATAAACGGTTGATTCTTATAACCACTGATCACTATAAGCGGTGGTTACTGTACCTTATTTATAAAAAATACACTGATATACGAGATATCTAAGCATTTCCAGAGAGACAATCATTTTTCGAGTTTTTATGAATAATTAAAATATTTCTGCGTTAACTATTACACAATAGACAGTATATTCCTAGAAGACTTATTTTTTACATTTAATTTTAATTTTTTTTTTTTTTATATTTGTGGGACAATTTTGATGTAATCCAAAATAAAGAAATATGTCTTTAGCCGGTGACCGAATTAAGAGACTAAAGAAGCTCTGAATGTGAAGAATACGTTCAAAAAATTTTCAAAGTTTCAAGGGTTCTTAAGAAAAGTTGAGCGAAATTGTTTCTTCTTCCTATTCAGGACTGAATGTGAAGTTAGTATACATATTTCACAACACGCTGTTACCTAATGCTAAAAATTATACATAAAAATATAAATAAGTTATCGTGGACAGATTTAGTTTGAAAATCATCACGACATTACGTTCCACACCAAGAAGTTCAAAATGTTTTAAATTTTGACAATTTTGATATGAAATTGTCATTGAAAATCGAGGGGTCAATGTGACAGGTAGATGGTTCACTCAATGCGCGCAGGAAATACTGTGTGAACCGATATATTTATACCATTATAGTGATTTGTATTAAATATATTTTTTAATATCAATTAACAGAATTTTTTTCCAAGTATATACAACCTTGAGTTGCAAAGAATAGCATGACAATTAAAAAAAAATTTTGTCTCTTAATTCGGAATTAATTCTAAAAATTAACGTTGATCTCTTTTGAATGACCTTATATCAAAAAAGTGATGGGAAAAAATATTTCAAAATTTTGAGAGATCCTTCTTTAAGAGGAAAACTCATCTTACATAACGAAGTTTTCCTTCTACATGATTTTCTTCAGTGGGCAGAAGTTGTGAAGGATTAATTAACAGCATTCAATACTTGCCATTTATAGAAACATGAATATTTATGAGCATCCTTCGCTCATCATTTCTAAAGAAGCTAAATTTAAACATGCAAAAGGATATGGATATTTTTCATTTCCGCACAGTTCAGTTGCATAAAGAGTTATGTATGGTCTACGATGCGTAGTTAAGATCTGACAATGTTACTAATCGTCTATCTGAAAATATTTAATCCTTATCGGTCGTATGTCACCACTGATGTGACACTGCAACTTTACCTTATCGGTCGTTAGTCACGTGGGAGGTGAAGAGACTAGTCAAGGGAAATTGTGTTGATCGTCGTATAGAATAAAAACTTGACACCAGGCAACACGTTCAACGATATTTCAATGACTATTTAACACATATTTGATACCGTGATACCAAAAACTGGAAATAAGAAACGACAGCAATAGGGAAAATTGTATTAATAATGGTGGTGAATTTTATGAAGACTTCGTCTGAAGAGTTTGATTCTTCTGACGGCTTAGAGAGTGACAATAGCGTTACATTTAAAACCAGAAATTAAATACTACCTCTAAAATATTCGAACGAAGAAGAAAATGGTAGAATTAAAGGACGGTTAAAATTCAGCCATAGGCATATTGTTTAGAAAAATAGGGTTCCAAGTTTTTGAAAATGTTCGGAATCTTAGAGAAACACCATTCACCTAAGCTACGATTTGAGTTCCTATGTAGCAGCAAGTTCCGTAATATGCCTAAAAGTGCTTATATGGAAATTTAGTCCATAAAACAATGGGATTTATCAATTTATAACAAATTATTTATATTTTTCTACTTTTTTTCACTCTCAGTGATCATGCATTTTATGTATTATAAAATTTTAATAGTATTTAATTTGTCATATATAGTGAACTGGTAATATATTGAGTTTTCATAATTATTATTTATAAATTTTAATATTTTAAAAATAGTTCAGTTAAAAAAAGTTATAAAAATTGAAGTAACACCATACATATTTTTTTTTCATTTACATTTTATCTGTCTTGTTTTGTAGTACAAACTGCAAACCAACAACTGAGGGTGTTGAATTATGTACCTATTTCTTAGAATTACCTGGAATCCATTTAAAACCCTAATATGCACATACCAATCATTCATAATGTTTTTAATCAGTAATAATTTATAAAATACCCCTTTTCACTTTTAATACACTTAGTATGACACCTTTTTTACTCTCTAGGACTTTTAAACAGCCATTTTAATTAAAATCAGAAGTATAATCTGAGATAAAAAGTATATTTAGTTTTGGCTCCTTTTAATAAAAAATTAAAGAAAAATTATCCATCGGAATTGATGTCTGACAGCCTTCTGTACATGTGATAGACTTTTTGCGCCTCTTGATACCCAGAAAACAGATTCCCTGCGTCCTAAAAATGCAAATACTCGTGGTTTTTTATGCTAAAGTAGAACGTATATGTACTTATCATTATCACTCATAATTTCAATAAGTAAGCGGCAATAATGAAAGTTAGTCAGCGTGCATGATTTTAGTGTTTAAAATTCACGATGTTAATCATTCACGATTTAAAGCTGGAAAAACCACGAATGACATAATTTTGAAGCATAAAAAAGGAAGCTAGTTAACTACTGACCGTATTTCATTAAGCATGTTATGAAGACATTAATTAGAAAAAATGTTGATACCAGCGACACGTAACATAGTCCAGAGTTAAATGGCGACAGAGGTAACTTTTGCGAGGGAATAAAACGGATAACGGCCATTTCTCGTGTCTAATTATTGATAGGATTTAGAATTTTTTTACTATTTCTAAGGCAAATATTGTTGACATGATAATTATCTTAAATTTTTGTAGAGACCTAAAATGCGTAGAAGAAGATGAACAACATGATGTAATAGTCCAATGGTTAGGACATGCGCCCGGAAAGTTGAAAACGAGAGGTTCCATTCCATCCTAGACTCGTTTATAATTAAATACGCATTAGTGCGGTCTAACAAAGAAATGGTTGTTATTCTGTCACTGTTCAGTTTAGGAAAGAGGCTTTGAGTTTAGGAAAGCTTTGAGTAAGCTTTGAGTAAGCTTTGGAAAGATTTGAGTAAGCTTTGGAAAGCTTTGAGTAGAGGCTTTGAGTAAGAGGCATAGTTTAGGAAAGAGGCTTTGAGTATTCTGGTCCCGTTCTCACCAAGGAAAGATGTGGCGATGATTCAAGACATGGCTTCATAGTTAAGTACTGTGGAACCTCGATCGATGATTCTTAACCTCGAAACGATGATTCTTAACCGAATCATCGTTTTCCCCGTATGTGTCGCTTATGCTTACTCTACACCAGGGGTGGCCAACTTTTTTGGGAAAAGTGCCACTATCTGAAAAAAAGATATTATGCGTGCCACTTCCAACTTTTCCAACATACAAAAATATAAAAAGGTGAAAAAATGTTATTTATAGGCTGATTATGGGAATTTTACACAAATAGCAACATTTTTTTTATCTGAGTAGTGGAGATTTAAAAAGTAATATAATAAATAAAACAAAAGTACAAACTTAGGTTTTATTGTTAATAAGCATTTTTAAAGGTTCAGTCAGTTAGGTTATGAATAAAATACTGAAAACAAAATATTTATAACAATGACGCTCTACGCCAAAATCTAATAACAGTTTAAAAAAAGCTTAACGTCTTGCTCGGCAGTTTAAAATTAACTGAGCCAGACAGCCAGAGTGTTGCACTCGCTCTCGCTCGAGAACGGACAACCATAGCAAGACACAACGGCGCCAAAGCAAAGCTACTCAAACCATTGGGTTCGTCCCATGACCCCGCTGTCTTAGCGCATCTTTGTACTAGTGTCAAGCAGTGCCGCTTTCCTGCCCTGTTATTTTCAGCAGCGTACGAGTAGGGTTTTTACAGATTTTGACAAATTATTATTTTTTAAAATTTCTTAATTTTTCAATAAGTCTCCGCGTGCCACTGTTGAAACGCCGCCGTGCCACACTGTGGCACGCGTGCCGCGGGTTGGCCACCACTGCTCTACACTAACGGCGACGGAGACGAAAATCATGTATCTTCGTTGATGCGCATGCGTATTACAAAAATTTTTTCACTCCCCCGGTTCGTCTCCGTCTCCGGTTTCAAATTGGAAAGAGTTCAACTTTTGTCTCTGCCGCCATGCTCGACAGCCAATCAGAATAGAAAGAGAAGATTATGCGCATGCGCAAATAAATTGCCTCTTCTCCCCGTCCCCTAGCGGTGTGAAGGCTTTTATGACAGCCGCAAAGACAGGTGGCAAAATGCGTCTGTCTTTCGTTGCTGTCGCCGTTGGTGGGGAGTAAGTATTATTTCATCCAGTCCCGACGATATTTCTTTGTTATGTTCCTGCATTTATCATCCAGTTCAATCGGTCCCTTGAAAAACGATGGATCGAGGTTCCACTGTATTCGGAATATCGGCCTTAATGCATGCCTATGACAGCTCAATTCCTGTAACATATTTATTCAATTCCGAGAGGATGCTGCTTTGTATGCCTCATGTAGCCTGTGTCTTTGTTTTGAGAGAGAACTGAACCACCGGGGATCGGACGCGGAGTTTTGCTTTCCGCGGGTCCGCAGTAATGTAATGTGTGTAAATAAATATAGTTAAAGGATATTTGTAATACCCTTCTTAATTGTATGTGGGTGTGTGTATTATCAGTAATAGTTTTTGTCAATTCCCTTTCCTGGCGTAGTTTGTTTGCATGGAAATTAAAATATGAATAAATGGGATGTGAAAGAAGCGGTTGTCACAACTCTTTTTAAAATGGCTCTATTCCTCTGAAACAAAAATACCATTTCTCTAAATATTTATTTAAGTACCTTTGATACAGATATATTTTTGTAGGTTCCCTATTTCCTTCTTGGAATATAATGGAGATTTGTGAGAAAATTTTTGAAAGCTTTACAAATAAGTAAACATATCTGATTTTTAGAGTGAACTTAGTAATTATATTGAATTTTTATTAATAGGCATCCCTCCTCAGATTTTGTTCAAAGGTTTAAAAGGAGAAGAAATAAAAATATTTTGTAGACATATCTGTGCAGGTTTCTGTACAAATTTTCTAACGAAAAGAGTTAAGCAAAAGCCAGAAACTTACCTCATTTCTAAAACTGGTTCATTTAAAATGGAAAAAAGTATGGATCGATTTCACCCTGAAAACTGAATCCGAAATAGTTTCTAGAGACTAGTTTCTGACAGCCTCTAAAAGCTAGCGGTGTAGCTGTTAATGATTGAAAAATAATTTTATTTTCATTTTTCCTGCGATACAAAGTTTGTATTTAGGAAAATGGTTTTACAGGCGCAGAAAGCGCGATCGTGTTTTAATTTCGATTTCTTTTTAAAAAATGAGTGAATTTATATTGATTAGTCCCGAGACAGTGATTAACATTTTAATCGATCCTTTATTTAGAACAAACTATTTCTGAATTAAAAAAATTTATTTTAATGGCTCAATTCCCGAAAAGCTCAAATCCTCAAATATGTCATCATTCAATAATTACTTGTCGAAGTAGACAGAAATATAATTCTCAAATCATGCACTTTCAGAAAATATTAATTCAGCCAAATACAAATAGAATATGCGAATTGATTAATTTCTTGAAAACACAATTAATTTCTTTCAAACATAATATCCAAACTCTAAAGTATGAAATATTTTTTATAAGCTCATTATAGTCAATGCTTGAAATCTTTTAAAAAATAAAAACGATAAATTTCGAGAAGTTTGTTTTTCTGAATTTCCGATATTGGAAGTACATATAAGGGAATAATAAAGAACCGCGATGAACTTCATTTAAATGAACCAAATGTAAATTCCTTTTATCCCCACCTTCGAAATTATGCAAATATTTAGTGGATTAACTGATGAAACCTTTAAGCTCAAACAAAGGATAGTCTGACAGTAAAATTCCTCTAAAATGTATAGAAAACTGTTTGAATTGAGATAAATTTATTAGTAATTTCAGAACAAACTAAACGAATTCAGAGACACGCAAATATCCCCGAATTACCATAACAGGGAGAAAAGACAGCGTAATGACATGGCTTAAAATGTTTGCCAGGTAAATTTATGTTGTTAAGTTTTCAGACAGGGCTTTGTATAAGTACGTAACTAAGCATCTCTAACGTCTTCCAGAATATATGAAATTCCCACACATGCTATAATGGAGACTCAAACGTAACTTTTCAAAGTTTTTTGAATTTTAATTTTTAGAATAGACTTCTCCCCACGCTGTCAAAATCAGCCTTTAATAAAGAAGGGGTAGGAAACTGTTCAAAACACTTCATTCGTACTTTCTGTATAAATGGTATCATTAAACAAGGTATTAAAAAAGCCGATTTCAAAAATATATATCATTGAATGTACTTGAAATCTATATAAAGAACCACAAAGGCGTATATTTAAAAGGAAATTACAGAAAAGTGATTAATTATAGATATGTAAGATCATATTATGAGAATTTAGAGTTCGTTGGTTTACATGTTAGTCTTTCGAGTCTACCACTATTTATTTATACCACTATATAAAAAAAACCTGAATTTACGATGTTTTTAAAATAAGCAGATCAGAAAGTCTAGTCAATACGTTTACTAGCAAGAGACTTTTCTCTCCCGCGTCATTATTATAAACAGTAGCATTGATAATGATGAAAGAAGTACCTGTAGATGAAGATTAATAAATGCTAAAAATCTGAACTCCAAGAGAAAGAATTTACGTGAAAAAAACTGATCCTACAATATTTTGGCATTTTAGATATAATTCTTTTACATTTATTGTTGAATTAAACTTTTAAAGAAGTTGTTAAACGTGTCTCTCTTTTATGATAATCTTTATACGCTTTTGTTTTTTCTCTCCATAGACACTTTTACTATACATATTTTTTCTGGAGGCTGCATATCTGATATACTTACTTGAATATTTTACATAAGGTATTAGCGTACATGCAGTCCTTTTGACAATTTTTTTAAAATTTTTAAACTGAATTTGCATGTGGCAAAATTTACGCAATTCATAAGGGCTCTTGTAATTATTTAGCAAGTTTTATTTTAATGAAATTTTAAAACTGACGAGAAAACGATAAATATTTAAATTTATTAAAGTTAAAACTACTGATTTAAACAATTATATTTAAAATTTCGTATTAAATTTAAATTATTTAGTGTAGGCAGACTTTTGAATTGTTGCGGTACTAAATGCAATAAAATACAGGTGTAATAACAGAAAAAATTTCAATTATGATGATTTGTCTAGTATATTTATATACTAAACGAGAGGAAATATAATTACCATATACACTCATGTATAAAAATAATTCATTTAAACATAAAAGAGGGCCAAACCATATTTATATCACTTCAAATTATTTTATAAATAACGTATTGAATGATTCCAACTTCTACAACGTAATGCAATCCATACGTAGAAGATTTGTCCCTCTCTTTTACGCATAACAGAATTACGTCTTCGAAGACAGGATGTACGAGAGATATTCTAAACTCTACTTGAACTAAGACAGTAAATTTCAAGTTTGATTATAAATAGGATATACACGCAAAGGAACAAAATAAAATTTTAATAATATTTCATAAATAAACTCGATGGCTGGAAACAATGCATGCCTTTGTGTCATTTATGCAATATTACTAACAAATCAGTATTTTTTCACCAAAAGCTTTTGTCAGTACAGTGTCTTCGACCATGGCTAAGTTTTTTTTAGCATGTAGCCTCAGTTAGATGACTGCTGAAATATGCGCATAGCATCGTAAAGAACGTGATGAAAAGTATAAATTTTTACCTCACAAAACAATGCTTCCTTTTATACAAGGAAGATTTAGAAAAGAAAGCGATGTGCATTTACAAAATGTCAGAAGAACAAAGAAAGTAAGAAAAATAAATTATGTAAAGTCTGACCTTTCGTCGTAATCCGCGATAAAGAATATAAAGAATAAACGAAGAGAGTCACGGGGAATCAATCTTAAAATAGTACATAGGTTGCATCTCAGAGCAAAAATATTACTGTTTTGTAATATGTTCCTTACAATTTCAAGAATATATATCAGATTATTCAAGGAAAAGCTGAAAAATCTATTTCATCCAGGGAATATGAATAAAATTTAATGAAGAAATATAATTAAAATAAAAGTGTATTAAATTAACGAGTTATTTATTGAAAAAATACAGTACTTTAAAACAGAAGGGATAAGTAATAAAAACGCTACGGTTATTTATACGATACTAACTTTTTAAGTATGCGTGTTGAAAAAGTAAATTTCTGTATATTTTTACTTGTAAATGTTTGAGTAGTCTTTCTCCAGATTGAAATTATTTTCCAAGAATGTAAATATCTCTTAATCTCAATTGGAGGGTAAGTGTGTATTGCAAAAAGAAAGTTGCAGACTGCTTAGATAATCTTAACCGTAACGAGCGAGAAACTCTGGCGAATATTTTTTCTCCTTCGAAAGTTTTCTTGTTTTCTGCGGAGAAATTATCCTTACGAACGATAGTCTGGGAGTGCTATTACTCTCTTTTAGATTATTTATATATAATGGGAAAAAACCCATTCCTCTCCTTTCATACTCTATAACTAAAACGACTCCGAGATATCCCGACTTCACTTGATTCTGTCCTTTATTAATACAGAAACTGAACCACAAATTCGTCGAACTATATTTTTTTCCAGAGCATTTAATGGCCTTGGTAGCGTATAGAAATATTCTACTTATAGCTAGATATTGATACTTCTTAGAAAGAATGAACACCTCTTTGTCTAAACTTCTTTGTTCAACTTGAGTCATTTCTTAAATCACAAAAGAGGAAAGATGTTTTATGAGACTTTCGGTCATTATCACAAAATAGGGGAATACGCAAAACATGGCATTTTAAATTGAAGTAAGGTAGAAAGAAATTGCAGATTACGAAAGAGTGCTTCATTAAAAAAGAGGGCGGGAAAAGTGAAAACGTTTCGTAACAAACTAAAAAACAAAACTGAAGTTAAAAAACTCTTTCGAAATTCGAGTTGGAGAAGTTTAGAAGTTCCCGAACCTGACTCAAAAATGATCGTGTAAAACTTTTATAATTGCCAGAAGCGATGCCTTCTCATTTTTACCATAATTTTCTCTTATAATGAACTTAAGGGTCTACGTTTTTATATTTATTTGACAAATTATGTTTTTCATTTTCTGGATACTGTTCTTCTATTTTCACATCAAAAGTGGCATTAAATACTCAGAAAGAAAATGGTGTAAAAACAAATTTGATTTATAATGACATTGAATGATGTTAAACAAAGTGAAGTTAGAATATGTTAGTTGTACTTAAACCTTTCCACTCTTGTGTTCCCGTGACCTCTACATTTCCATGTTATAAAGGTTATTTCAAGTTATGTCCATAATTTAATTTTTGATAACTGACGATGACTGCAGAATTCCTAGATTTACGTACGAACAAATATTTATCGTCAACAAATTATCACTAAATTTGGTACGACAGAAATAAATGGCATTCGAAACAAACACATTAAGAAGATATTGTTATAACCATTTAATTACATATTCGAAACTTACACCAGAGAAGTAAAAAAATAATTCTTTCCCTAAGAATGCAATGTTTGAAATTTAATACTGTACATTTACTTGAGGTAAAAGTTAGTCACTTTTTCTGCTCAGTTATTGTTTCGATGCTACATTTTTTTATCGTATTCAAAGCAGATATACAAATGAAGGAAGCAATGCACCGTAAACTTAAATCAGCACGATGATTTATCTGCATATAGCAACAAAAAATTAAAATTCCGATAATTATGTTCACTCACATATCGATTACAGCCTTGACACCAAAGTAAATGTCAAGGTTGTTGCTGGCCTAGAGCAGACTCAAGGTTAAGAAATTATAAATTCATAATTCATAAATAGTTCTCTTTATTAACTTCAAAGTGTAAGAAATTATTGCTACTCTGTTACCAGTAATTCAAGTTATTTAAAGTAATTCATCCCTATAATGCTTGTAATAGGGAAGAAACCTCAAAGAGAAAATATTATTTGATATTTATTTGGATGGAAGTGAAAAATACCATTAAAAAGGGTTTTTTTTTAAAGTAAAGAATTATTATTCAAAGCGGTGTCTACCACTTTTGAACAGGTCAATTAAATTCTTTTGCGGTGTGTAGTTTCTTTGACTGATGAGGCATAATTTACGCTTGACTGAAGTTTCGAATCTTCAAGGTTAGCTAGTTTGAGAATAGTGGCATATCAAATCACAAAGAAGTCTACCAAATGATCAGATATCTGAAGGCTGCAGCGAAGCAACGAGAAAAAATGGCAGCAGGTTGAATGAAAACGGTACAGTTGAGCCTTTTTTATCGCATATCTTGATTCTTGTTACACACTAATAGTACTGAAGGACAAAGCAATTTAAAGCTGAAGAAAAGATATGTTTTAAATAAACACTTACATGCCTTTGTTTTACATAACTTATCCTCGCCCTAAACTTAGTAAATTATTTTTATGTTTTTACTTTGAAAATTCATGGTCATATTTTAAACTTAATTTTTTTCAACTTTCTTCTTTCACTGGTTTCCTGACATGACTCTAACTTTTTAAAACTATATATGTACACTAGATTGAAGATCAGAATTTATTATGTGAAAAAAAAGAAGAAAAAGAGATAGATATAGAGATAGAGAGAGATAGAGAGATAGAAATAGAGGGATAGAGATAGAGAGATAGAGATAGAGAAATATATATAGAGAAATTAATTTTAGTAGAAGAATTTAATCGTGAAGATCCATATGCTACGACCAGGTAATTTATCATTTTATGAATGGTTCTCTAAATCTGAAGTACTTGTCTCGAAAAATTATGTGCATAAATAACTGTTTTGAAGGGTGCAGAAAATTGAGATGTAAATTATCTCAGTTGCCAAATACAATAATTAGCAATTAATTACGAATATCCCTTCGTAGATTGATAAATTTGGTTTTATTAAGGAGTAGACTATCATGCGACATGCCTGTCATTCGGATTTCTATACCAGCTTTTAATACATACATATATTTTATGTAATTAGTCTTATACTTCGCATAAAAATACTGTGTCGTTAAGTCTTCTACATTAAGTACTTGCGTTTGACAGCAACACGTACAAAGTTCCCTTTGAAATTACAAATTTATCATACTTATTGCAAAAAAAAATTCAATACTATGCTCTAAATATTAATGAAATCAAAAGAAAAATTGTACAGTATTATGAACTCTTCCAGCTTAAAAGGAATGTCGAATATTTTGTCAGATTCTCGTTTTGAATTAGAATAAAAAAAAAGTAAAATTTTCACTCCAACTCGGATATTCATTGCTGTGTTAAAAGAGTAACAAGAAAAGGAGATATATTTTTAATGCTTTGTCAAAAAGAAAATAACTAAACATATCTTCTCCTTTTACAAATTTTGAGGTCGCTGTCAGTCTTTTCAAGCTACTTAAACAGATATCCAAGAAAGTAGTACAATACTCTATTTATCTTGGATGAAGTTTTAAAAGATTTCCAGACGATTATGCCGAATCGTAAATAAGATGTGGAGGTAGTCCCGTGGGTTTTTAGTTCGAAAGCTAGAAATAATTTTGTGTAAATTTCTTAGCAGTTTCTCTGCATGAACATGTGGAAGTTGGAACGTCTCTTCAGGGTTTTATTCATTTTTTTTCTCTTTTTTTACAGGCATAAAAAATAAGAACATATGTGAATCATTTCTCCGGTGAATAGATAGTTGTATTCAACGAATTTTCTATACGTATGATACAAAGAAAAAAATTTAAAAATTAGCTTTTGTTGGCGTCACGTTGATTTTGATGAAACATAACTGTCGTTCATAAAAAGGATTAATATTATACAAATCACAAATAAAACACGCCAAGGGCAGACGGAGTGATTACTGAGGCACAGAGGGTACTCGGTTCGAATCCTGACAAACGCCACTGAATGTCTCGTGTCTACGCCGGTTATAGGCATGTTGCATCAGTAGGCCGGAGAGACCTTCCATGTGGTATGTGGATGGGAACAGGGTATGAGCCAACCAGATGTCGCCTCAGGGGCGTTATTCAGTCAGAATAGAGGTGGCATCAGGGGATGGTGTTGTTCACCTATATGGTGCCCCATTAGAAGCAAACAACAAATTTCGCGGATACATAGGGTGAATGTCGAAAACAAATGTGGCGACCAAGTTTGCTAAATAAAAAAAATTCCATAACTGTGAGCCATAACAAAATAGCTTGCATTTAATGTAGAAAAATTCAGCAGTCTCTACAAATTATTCTTAAAGTATAGTGTTAATAAATTATAGGAAATGGCGAAGTTAAAACAAATAAAGTGATTCGACAATGTACTCGTATTTTCAAATAAAAGCAAGCTTTTCTTTTTTTCCCAAAAGTTCAAGTCCTGCATAAAACTGTTAGTGGTTGAAAATTTTACAGTAACAAAAGGTTTTACTTAAAATCCTAACAGATATATTTAGAATTTTTAATATCAAAAGGTTGAATTTCATGACTATAAATAGATATTTTTTTTACTTCTTGTTTCCCTTCATGCTCATTTATATATTTTTCAAACAATGTGCATAGCTCAAACAAAATTTATTTCATATGATACAGTGTCAAGTATGAAAACCACCAAATGTCACGATTCCCACACCTAAAAGTATCAACCACAAATAAAGTAGCAATAATTTTTTTCGTAATTGTACACTTTAAGTAGATTTCGTGTTAGCCTTTTATTATTCAAAAATATTTCATGCCTTTTTCCTTGAAGCCCTACTTAAAACATCAGTGACGGATGAGCTAAAACCTTACTTTGAAAAATTATATGGCAAAGAAAATGAGAGAACCATGATGAATATAATAAAAGAACAGGTCCAAAATTATTCCATTTCTGGTTTAATATTTCACAACTCTAAATTTAAATATCACAATATCAAGATGAGTATAATCAAGATGAATATAAGATGAGATGAATATATATCAAGATGAATATAAGATGAGTTGATGGGATCTAGTAAAAAAAATTAAAAACAAATTTTCAATATGATTTTTGAAAAATAAGGGGCATATTTTGAATGCAGGGAAGTTTTTCCAAATTATTTTGTGAGATGACGTTTTTCTGGAATTCTATTTTAAAAGTGTGAAACAAGCATCTGTATTTGATACGAGTTTGAGTTATGATTAAAGGGGGCGTTATAAAGGCCATTCGAAAGGAAATGATAAAAGTCACAATATAATGCCTCAGTATTGCACCTATGCCTCTGTGATTTTGTTGGTCCGGGCATCTATCGCTTTCCAGACCAGTGTGCAAACTGCTACTCAACCAACCCGTGTTATGATCCTTTCGAATGAGTCTCAATGATACAGGAAGTGTTTATTTAATAGTTTCATATCATCCTTCGAGACCTCCTGACACCAAAAAAGCCAACTGTTGAGATTTTCTAATTAAATCAAAGTCGTTCATCTAACCATTTTGCCTATCATTCGTATGCGCTTTGATATTTATGCTTCTCCTTCTATCAAAATTTTAATATAAAGTGATAATACGATAGATAAAGTTCTAAATCTACTACATCTATAACAAACGCTTCAAAGTTCATGTACAAGAGAAGGAAAATGAAAATATAAATCAGCTGAAAATGTTGTATGAAATGAAATTGAAAAGGTTACATTTCCATTTATTGGATATATATGAGAAAATTTCAAATTAAAACCATGAAATGAGTTTGAATGCAAGTAAAAACTCATAAAGAGCAGAAAAGTTCACATATTTCATAGCACAATTCCTTTTGACAATTTGCTGGAATTCATTGTAAAAGGGTTGACATTTTAGGATTAGGATATCAAGGGAGAAATTTTGGCATTTAATTTTCAGACCTCCTGCTATGCAAACTGTCAACTGCAGTGTGTGTCGAAATCAATCTGACAAGGTGATCTGTACTTCTGGCATTAATATCCTAGACCAATCAATTCTGAGTCATAAATCTTTTTAATACCAATTCTCAGTGATAAACGTTCATTAAATTTGACGATCTCTAACAACATTTGTTCTCTGATGAACAGGATTATTACGAAATGCTGATTTATATGAGTTTATATTTCCATCTTGTTTAGACTGTATCAGTGGTTTTTATACTTTAAAATCCCGAGGACACTTTTATTAAAGAAGTACTTTGGCGGACCTTGATTTTCAATTGTTCGTTTTCAGCCAGTCTTTAACGTGTTATAAAAATTTTATTGCAATGGTTTGTTTAACTATTTCAAGTAATGTTTTAAAAGTGAATTTTGCGGAGTTAACTGTAACCAGGAAAATTAAATCGTCAGATTATTTAATAGGAAATGCGATGTTACTACTGGCTTCTAAAACATTTCAATTTAAGACGTTTATACTACATTCAATCTCTTCTTATTCTGTCTGTTGTTATAATGTAATGCTGCATCATAGTTTCAAATTGACAACTCTTAATGAAGCAAAAAATTTGAAATTTTATAGAAGTTAAAGGTATTTTAAAATTAAAAAAACACGCAATTTCAATCTTTATTAGTTTTAAATATTAAGTTCCCTCTGAGATACTCTTATAATAAGAATTACAAAGCACATTCAGAACTTAGTTGATTTCTTTGGAACGACTACAAAATCATTGACAACTTGTGACTTGAGACTCTTAATGCATAAAATGCTATGTACGCAACCCATATCTACGCATCATTTTTTTTCATTTTGAAATCCGCTTTTGAATAAATAAAAAAATCAAGTTGAGGATTAAAACATTTCTCGACTAGATTAATACAGTACATTAAAAAAAGTTCATCAGCAATGAATATTAAGATAAAATTTTAAAGATGGTATTCCACTTTTTAAAAATATAAACTATTCTAGTTTTCTGTATTTTAAAGACTAACAAGTTTTTAAATTGATGTTTTAGAAAGTCAGTAAATCTGAAAATTTCCTCTCTATGAGAAGATAATTCCTCACGAAGTATCTGTAAACGTCTAAAAAAATTAGCCACTCAAAAGGATGAAATTTTCATTCATCCTTTCGTTAGTTATTTTCAAAGTATTTTCAGTTTTGCATTTCAAATAAATTCAAATAGCATCAAAAGAAATTGAATTTTAAGTATTTTATTTTTTGTCACATTTCAAAAGGTTTCTAAAAAATTAAAATAAAACAAATAACTCGAAAGAAATCAAAAAGAATGCGAATTTCAAAAATGTTCTCTTTCAAATCTGTCCAGAAAAGAAATACTGCGTTACATAATTTGCAAAAGATTAAAGACAGTAACAAATTTTTTGACGAATATACTATAAATTCAAAAATAAAATAGGACAATTACCATGGATATTTTTCGAAATTTCATAGACCTAACTAAGGGTGAATGCATTGTTTGGACTTGTGAAAAATACAAGCCAAATATACATACAATATTACCCAAAATATTTCATTTTTTCTTCCTTCGGGATTCTTTGATGATTTAGTTGATAAAAAGTCAAACAGTACGCAAACATCTTATTCAAACTCTTTTAAACGTAAAGTGTAAATTATACCATCACATTTTCGATGAAAACTGCTAAAGTTTTATAAATTAAAAGAAAGTTTACGTTATCTCCCTGCATTCATTCCTTGCTCTAAAGCAGGCGTGTCCAACCTGCGGCCCTGGAAGGTTCGGAATGTGACCCTACAAAATGGTCAAGTTTATAAAACCTATGTTACCCAAGCCTTATCGGTATGTCATAGTCTTTTGACAGTACGCAAATTTTTGAGTCACTACTTTCAAAGATGAAGCACACGGAGATCAAAATTAGATTAAAATTTTCTGATGAGCACCCTAACAAGTCACTGAGAAATACAATCACTTCCATCGAATAGACATCTATGCATTAATTTCACAGAAACAAGGTCAAATATCCCGCTAGTTATATGTTTACATTTCCTGTTGCTTTTATGTTATAGGAAAAAAATAAAGAAAGGAATCTTGTTACTTATATGAGTTAATTATGTTACATATTTTACATGCGACCAGGACAATTCCTCTTACCTCAGTGCGGCCCAGACAAGCCAATGCTTGGGCACCCATGCTCTAAAACAGGGCTTGTTAAACTGTGGGTCGCGTAACAAAACTTGAGGGTCGCGAATACCTTGAAGAAATATGGCTACTATGTTCTACTAGAAACGAAACTAAAGAGTGAGAAATTTCAAAACGAAAGTGGTGCAAAGTTTAAATCATTTTTGCATGCTTTTTAATGAATTTAATATATTTACATATTTACAAGAAGATGATAATAGGCTGGAGAGCCTCAAAATTAACTAAATTCAACAGAATAGACATATTATGGGATCTTAATCCCCTTCAAAGCAAGCTACATTCTAAAACTGATTCATCACTCTAGCAACAACAAGAGCGAGAACGAAATTCTAAATTGTAAACATTTGAGAATAAAATCAAACGATGGGCTTGCAGCGCCATCTCTTGACATATTTCTCTTCAACCTTGGCAACTGTTCGCGAAAGGTGTCCGAAGTGTCCCCCCGTCAGATTTTCAGTACTTGTTAGAAAAAAAAAATACGAAAACCATTTTGATTTAAAATATTTAATTAACATCAAAACTCACGTTGGGGATACAACAAGGAAATAAACCGACCTTTGCGTTAATTTCTTCGATTTATTATCAGTTAAATTTCTTTGATTTGTTATCAGTTACATTTTTTAGTTTATTATCTGTTAAATTTTTTTTATTTATTATCAGTTAAATTTCTTTGACTTATTATCAGTCTTTGACATTTAATGTTTTGTTTGTACATCTTTTTTTTATGTTTTTAGGTATGGACATACTCGGGGTCACGTAAAATTTTCTCGGCAAGAAAAGGGTCACGGGTGAAGAATGTTTCTAAGCCTGTTCTAAAGGATAAAACCAGTGAGTCTGATCATCACAGGAAAGAGACTGGATAAATAGAGAATATAATAATGAAGATCTTATATTTTACCTTCAAAATACGTTACTCTGTTAGAACTGGATGTAGGCTAGGTGTTCCAAATAACGCCTACTCTAACTTTTTTTCGACATTTCATCCACTTTTAAGTTTCTGATTAGGCTGGAAACTCAAAGAATATCCCTAAGAACTATTTCCTTTGGTATTCTGAGATAAACTGGCACTGATTTTGGAGCTGGTTGAAATTATGTAGCTAAATTGGAAAAATTGAAATTTCCAGTGAACCCCAGGCCTCAGAGCGGTTCCTAATATCCCCTACCTCTGTTCCTACTACCGCCTTCCAGGCGAAATTAGGAGCACCTGTTAAAAGGCGTTGCTAGCAAAGTCTCTGTTTAATGCACTTTCAAATGGTATAAGAAAAATTAGAATTTGAATGCACCTACCTGGTCATTCACTGGATTCTGATTCTTTGGAGCCAAAATTTACGAAGACAACAGCCAAAACAACTTCAGACGCCATATAGTTTCTGTTGTCAGCGATAAGAGCGTTGTCGCTATCGCCGCTGTTAGTACAGACCCAGAGCTAAGAAGTTACTGCATTTTCTCATACATAGCGCGAATCATACTTTGGAAACACGAGTAGGCAATATTAGGCACGGGGGTGATATTTGGGACACCCACACTATTAGTTTTAACTAGAAGGTAACCCGTCAGTTTGATGTTATAATACTAATAATGACGTCATAATGGAAAAAGTATATGAAAGTTAAAAAATATCCCGAATTATCTAACAATATTGCATTTAATTCACACCTTAAAAAATAATGAAAGGGTTTGCTTTTACATTTGTTCAGTTTTTCATGCGATTGGAGTAGTAGACTGCCATCCAACCCGTCATTTTGACGTCATAATGGAAAACGTATATGAAAGTTAAAAAATATCACGAATTATCTAACAATATTGCATTTAATCCACACCTTGTAAAAGCAAACCCTTTCATTATTTTTTATTTATTTAGTTTTTCATGCGATTGGAGTAGTAGACTGCCATCCAACCCGTCATTTTGACGTCATAATACTAATAATGACGTCATAATGGAAAAAGTATATGAAAGTTAAAAAATATCCCGAATTATCTAACAATATTGCATTTAATCCACACCTTGTAAAAGCAAACCCTTTCATTATTTTTTATTTATTTAGTTTTTCATGCGATTGGAGTAGTAGACTGCCATCCAGTTTTTTACAGCTCACTACGCGATATGAATACTTGAGCTACATGATTCATTCACATTCAAGTTTGTTTACTTTCAGAATTCATCGCAAAAGTAAACAGATTTTTAAAAACTGTTAAATATACAGCTAAAAGCTTCCAATTTTTTATAGTTCTGAATGTTTTATAGAAAAATAGGCTGAACAAACGTGATTTGATGCAGAAGATATTAGTTTTTAGGTAAGAAAAAATTCTGATCCACATCTGAAATTGAAATTAAGCCTAACCGGCCGTTTGTTTACTGAGGGCTTCAATTGAAAGAGGAGTACAGACCGGAAGAGTTATACAGAGACAACGGCTATTATATATATATAATACGAACTCAGGAAAAATTAAATTTATTATCTAAGTATACACAGTTAACATTTAAAAAAATTATTCCTAACTCGGATGTTTAGAATACGTAAAAGAATGTCACCAAAGAATATATAAATGAATGCCATGTGAGAATTTGAAATCAAATTTAAGGTAAGCATAACTAAGGCTGGAATGGCGACTTTAAACATATTTGATTTATTTGAAATTACGACAATAAAGTATAAGAGGCAAACAAAAATTACGATCTTCAATTAATTTAAGCAAAAAAAAAATCCAGACAAATGAGAATCAATAAAATAGTACACAAAATGAAAAGGTATATTAATCTAAACAAGGCTTAATAAATATACTTTGCACATTATGTAAACGTAAAAGCGTTATGAGCGTTGAAAAATAGGCACATTTTATCTCTGGAATTTTTATACTCCAATTCATGAAACAAAGGCTCTATGCATTCTGTCTAATGAATAATTTTAGCTTAAAAGAGTAAAAGTAAAAAGGGATACTAAAATGGTTTTCTGCAGAAAATTCTTTATAATTCAATTTCTGAAGAAGGATTTTTTAAACTTCGTTCAGAAAGGTAAATGATTTTCACTTGCTCTTGTGATAATTTCTAAAAATTGACATATTATCACAGCATAACGAGACATTTCTATAGTTTTTGGCATTCAAAATGATATGATATGTTAAAAAACAAACTTATTTGTTTTCAATTCCAAAGCAGGTCACGTGTAGCCCGAGTTCGTTAATACTGAAGCATTATGATTGCTTTGGCATGACGAAAATATCGCATTATTTTTCTTGAACATTCTAGACTTGATTTGAAAAGATTATCCTCATTATACACTGTATATGCTGAATACTCTTTTCTCTTCAAAATAAATAAATTAATACTTCTACGATAATCTACCAATTCAGATAATTAGACTCAAGGTAAAAATTTTGACGGCATGGCAGAACCTTGGTCTCATTTAGGTGAAGCCAATAAGCCTTAGCGATGCTATTATTATAGCATGTATGGATTTTGCAAAAAGGATTTAACGCTGGATTAAATATTTTAATTATAGTAGTTGATGCAATTGTTTTGAAAGCACAAATAAATAGCAGTGCTTGAATAGTTTAGAATAAGAATTGAAGAAATAGGCATCACTAAGATCAGATAATTTAAAAGAAAGGGAAGTTAGGAATCTATTCAAGTGTTTACACAGGATCAAATATAAAAATTGCTAATATAAACAAGACCAAACCTATATTAACGCTGTGCTGAGAGAAATTTTTCTGGTGTTCTAAAGGGTCTTTGTGCGAAGGATTTTTTGAGCCTATATTCCAAACAACCACAAGCTTAAGATATTATTGATCTAAATCATTAAAATTTCACATTTATAGATATTTCAACTGTTTCAAATTACAAATTATATTTATATGAAAACTTTACTATACACCTAAAAAACATATCAAATGAATGTAAAGTTTCAACGTTTGCTTTTATATTATGAATTTCTAATAAAATAATAATGGAAGAGGAAATAATGTACGAAAAATTCGTTTCGTTGAAGTTATATATAAATATTTTATAAAAAAAATGCTTATATGTGTTACTTGTTGAGATTCTTTTTGAAATCTAAATAGAATAACATGGGTTGCAGCGGGTTCTCTAATTTTGTTTCGTTATTTGAAGTAAAAGGTTTCCCATTGTTACTTATTTCCCATTCTATATTTTACTATAGTTTATCGAATTATTACTTACTAATACTTCTATAGTTCAGAATTATTACTTACTAATACTTCTATAGTTTATCGAATTATTACTCATCGAATTATTACTTACTCGAATTATTACTTAATTATTACTTATTGTTTATCGAATTTTACTATAGTTTTTCCATGTGTTCTCTTTGATATGACTGTATCTACAAAACAGCATTTACAAAATTTTTCTCTTTAAAAGGTAGCAAAAATTTAACCCTCCAGCCGCTGTTGATTTTAACAAAATCAGGCTTGGTTTGGAGCACTACGGTCAACTTTTGCTACACAAGGGCTAATTAGACCGGGACCTACTGCTAAAGCCAATTCCGAACGGCTACAAACGTCCATGCCAAGGGTAGGATTCGAACCCACAGACTTTAGTAACGAAAGCCAGCGGTTTAGGCATTCGGCCATCGTCCAGATGACACAATCACGAGCGAAGTTTTGTATCTTATACGTTCACCGTAAGGAGCCTTATCAAAATGAGAACAAACAGATGTTATTGACAGCGAATATTTTAAGGCTTTTCTCCCCTAAGAGACATTTATCTATATATATAAAACAGTTTCGTAACTGACTCATTCATTCACTGACTGACTGACTGACTGACTGACATACAACGCACAGACCAAACCGCTGGACCTAAAGGGCTGAAATTTTGCATGGCGATTCTTCTAATAGTGTACGGGTGCACTATGAAAGATTTTTCAAAAATTCTTCTTAGATTTTTTTAAATTAAATTTTTAAGCTGTTTTTTAAACTTTTTTTACGTTTGCATTTAAAATAATACATTGAGGGTTATAAAATTTATATCACGAGAAATATCATAAAAATTCCTTCAAAATGAAATTTTTTTCGAATTTTTACCTCCATTTCCTCATTTTTGGTGAATTTTTAAAGATTAATTTTTAGAATTTAATTTATTAAATGCTGATCACGTGATTTCTTTTTCTGGTACTTTAAATAAATTTATCGTCACGTGTAAAAAAAAAATAGACAAAAAAATATTTTTTTCTTGCTAATGCGGCAGACGATTGGACTTTATTTTGTCTATAAAAATATCCTTTACGATTTTTTTATAAATATGTTTTTTTACATCAATTGTATACATTGATCGTCGTATTTATTATAAATATATATATATTTATTTTTTTTTGGAATTAATTGCATACATTGACCGTTGTATTTAATTTCAATGTACTCCGTAGCGAAGCGCGGGTTTTCAGCTAGTATGTATATAAGAGACAATCTTAGTTGAAATATAAAACATCAAAGAGGAAATTCCTTTATACTACTATTTCAAATTGTATCGTAAATTTATGAAAATAAATTTACATTAATGTTTAGTTACATTATTTTTCTAATTAATGAAGTACCTTTTAGAAAGATCTTTATTCGGAGAAACTTAAAATTGGGCAGGAGGGTAATTATTTGCAGTACAAGGATATATGTATACGTATTGTTATAATGATTTTGTTACCGTTAAAAAAATGCAAGCTTTCGTGAAAGTAAAAAAAACTCCCAGGGTTTTAAAATTTGATATGGAATAGATTAAAAACGGAATAACGGAGTCAGTAAGAGATTTTTAGTACAACGACCTCTTTTTTTATTCCAACTCAACTGTTAGCAGGGCAGTGAACTTTCAGCTCTTAATTTTAACTGTGAACTTTAGTTCACGTTGTATTAAACATATCCAAAATCAAAGACACGAGAAACTTAGCTTTTGATTACGAGATACTTCAGATCAAATTCATCAAATAAACATTTGCAAAATAAATTCCACTTAACAGACTATTCGTTTCCTGAAATTCATTCACTTTAAAAATCCTTCAAATTTCCCCAAAACTCCCCGAGAGTTATTTACTGTTACCAACTGCTGCTATGAACCTTTCGACAGATTTGGAGGATTTCATGCCTTTTCAACAGAGAGTATAAAGCAAGAATTTTGTTTGCAAAAATGGCAACTCGATTGATACCATTTTAGTTGGGACGGCCTTTCCAGTGGCGTAGCGAGCATAACTAGCGCCCGGGGCACGATACCTTTGTGGCGCCCCCCCTGAAAAACATAGTAATATAATATATAGACCCTATATTGGCGCCCCCGATAAACATATAATAACATAATATATAGACCTTATATTGGCACCCCCCCCCCCGAAAAGCATATAGTAACATAATATATAGACCTTATGTTGGTGCCCTCCCCTAAAAACATATAGTAATATAATATATAGACCTTATATTGGCGCCCCCCACAAAATAATATAGTAATATAATATATATACCTTATATTGGCACCCTCCCCGAAAAACATAGAGTAATATAATATATAGACCTTATATTGGGGCCCTCCCCTGAAAAACATATAGTAATATAATATATAGACCTTATATTGGCATCCACCTCGAAAACATATAGTAATATAATATATAGACCTTACATTGGCGCCCCTCTGCGAGAGGCGCCCGGGGCATGATAGACCCCCTTCCCCCCCCCCCCCCACCTTTGCTACGCCACTGGGCCTTTCCCCTCGATCCCCTCTGAGGTTCTACTCAAAACCTTCCCTTTTCAACTCCGTTGGTGTTTTCATTTTCGAACCACTCGAAACGCGTGGCAAACGTTTTCATGCGTAAAACCCATCTTTCGAAGAAC